>CM077078.1:274911262-275298762 GCA_039513925.1 Platanthera zijinensis | reverse complement strand
TAGTGGATTAATTTAATTTTTCCCATAGAGATGATAAAGTGGACTCTTATCAATTCAAAGGTATGAATTGCATTTTGATAATACTAACCCGAATCAATGTTATGAATCTCTTTGTTTTCTTCTTTCACAATAGTTCGGGATCTAATCTCATAGAGATGATAAAGTGGACTCTTATCAATTCAAAGCCATAACAAATAGGAGGCTATACGACTTAGCTCCAGCATAGTCTAGACAGTCCAAAGTCTCGATAGTTCACAGCTATCTGGCATTGGGTTTATTGGGACCTAGAAATATTCTCTAATGAACGTAGGGGAAAACCGTTCCAATAAGATTTCATTCTTGAACAAAAATCCACATCTCTATAAGGTTCCTCCTCTGAATGAATTTACTCAGCGCTACTATATTGCTTGGACTAAATATGAGGCGATATCGGTCCAGTGAATATTGCTTATTCTGGTGTTTATCAGGGGTGCTCTACGTTTGGAAGATCTGCGAATTCCCCCTGCGGAAAAGTGGGCTAATCCAACCAATCATGCTCTTCAAGTGTACTTGTTCCCCCTTCTCCCTGTAGCGAAACTTAACCCATTGGTAAGGTGTTTCACTAATTCTTTATCACCACCATCGCCTAGCAACTCACTCTTCGGTAAATAACATTGTAATTTCCCCTGCCAGTACCGGAAGTGATAATAAAAGTAGGAATATTGTCACTAGAACGGACCCTGCGGATCCACTCTTTTTCCTATTAAAGATCAGCCCTTTGTCTCTATGTTTTCACGTCGAGAATTCTTTGCAGATGAAGAGATGTCAAAGTGGCGTATTGCTTCCCAAACAAATCCTCTGATTGCCCTTCTCCGACTCTTAGGTTGAATGCGATCTCGCCCAGTACCATTGAACGTTCGTCCTGTTCCTAGCGAGGGTTCTCCGACGTTTACCGATTCAGATTCAATAGAATTTTATCAATCCTTTTTTCTGTCGTTAAGGTGGAGAACTGAACCAAGAATTCTTCCAACACTTCTGAGAATGCCAGCATTCCTTAACGAAGAAAATGCGGATATGGTCGAATGATAAAATTTCTCTTTGTCAAGGAGAAGATGCGGGTTCGATTCCCGCTATCCGCCCATGGTATAGTTGACTCCTGTCTTTTTATGGGATCGCGGGTCTATTCATTAGTTCTAGCGTCGTGCTGTTAGGCGAAGCGGTGGATTTTAGAGGGATCGGGAAGGAATTGGAATGTAAGAATATCGATTCATACTGAAAAAAACCCGAAATGGCTGAGGAGAGGAAAGGTTCCTTTTTGCAGCCTAAACCGTGAAAATGGGGTTGTGGGAGAGCAATACAAGCGTCGTGTTGTACAGCTGATAAAAATCGTTATTTTGGACTGTGAGCAAGGTCTCTGGAGTCACTCTCCCTGGATACTCCTCAAGGCCTCAGTGGATTGGCAAGCTGGCTGACCGTTCCCTCTCTACCTGCTTTCTCTCGAGCTCTCGAGAGCATGGAGCTTTCGGTCTGAGTTCCCTTCACCTGCCCAGTTCTTGATTTCCTGAATCCTCCCTTCCCGAAAGGGAGATCGGACTGCCGAATTGGAAAAATTCGGTGCTCATTCGAAAACAATTAGATGATGACAAAATTTTTGAATTTTCCACTGGTCTCTCTCTCTGTCTCTCTCTTTTTCTCTTTTTCACTTCTCTATCCTCAGACTTTTCGCCAAAGTACTTCTAGCACGACGCTCTTGAATTCCTTTGAACACCTTGAATGACTTAGGAGGTTCATAAGCCATCTTCTGCTTTCGGCAAGCTGGGCGATGTCCTAGTAAACCGCAAGCATTCTCCCCACAAGAAGTCCAACCCGCCGACGCTCCCAAGTTCGTGTGCCCTTCGCCACATGCAGAAGCAAGATTGCAGTTTTGTGTGTAGAGCTTTGTTGTGCTCCAAGTGCCTCCTCTCTCTCATCTTACAAGTTGTAACGAGGAGCGACCTGTCGCCCTCACCTTCTTCTAAAAATCATGTAAAACAACGTTGCTTAGTGGAAGATTGATCGACACAGAATCGACCGCGTGGTTTTTCACCCTATTCACTGGTTTTCCACGTCAACAAAAGACTCTTTCTCTGTTTTGTGTATTTCTGACTGTCTGTGTGCTCGACCGCTCGACGGGTTAAGACAGTTCTGTTAATCAGATCTACCAAGAGTCGCGAATGGCTCGCAACAATCATAATCGTTGACATGCCAAATTTACACTCTATGACGATGACGTTTTTATCTAAACTCACAAGAGCATAAACACATTAACGTTAAACCGAGCCTTAGTTCAATTGTGATGAACATATTACAAAAATGGCAAAAATACTACATCAGTCCTTAAAACTTCTGAATCTTTTTAAAATCAGTCCCTGAATTTCTAAGTAATTGAAATCAGTCCTCAAACTATCAAAATCAAACAAAGCCATGCGCCGCGCATTCGTTCCTCCACGCGTTCGTTCTTCTTTGTTCAGAATGCTCGCCGAAGTCCATGATCGGAGGCTTTGAGTTCTAACATTTCTTCAGTTATTCAAACAATATATACATATATACAGGTGTTGAGGCTTTGAGTTCTAACATTTGTTGATGTACATATTGTTGAAGCCGAGAAATATCTCAACCTCAGAAATCGGACTAGGCCACCTGAAGTTACTGGTCGAGCGGTCAGAAAGACGGTCTCTGGTCAGGAAATAGAAGCAAACTGTTCGAACAAGACCCCAGGTTGCTGTGGCAGGAAGGTCCCACCACGTACCCAGTTGCTTAGGAGAAGCAACCCCTTCTCAACCAGATTGGCCGAGCTAGGTACGAAGGAGGCGAGCTTGAGCAATAACGAGTCAAGGGCAGTTGTTGGAACTCGTGAGGGCTCAGGCCGAGATTTGCTTGTCCTCCTTCGTACCCCCTGGGGTCCTATTTATAGGGAAAACCAAAGAGAGGGGGGGTCTTACTTATACCCCCACCCTGGCGAGTTGGCGACTTCCCTGGGGAGCTCGCCTGGAAGAGGCGAGTATCTGGTCATAGTCGCCACCTGGCGAGTTGGACTGGGGAGCTCGCCATACTCGCCCGAACCTTCCGCGACCTGGGGTGCTGATCTGGACCCAGGTCTTGCCTTGTTGACTTTGACTTTTGATGACCTGGCGGTGGTAGGGCTCACCCTCGTCGAATATGGGTTGTACACAATCCCCGCTCTTTTTGGGCGACGTAGGAGCCCGGAAAGAATCATCCAACACCTATTCGGCGAGCATCCCTGCCGGGTATATGGTCAGCTCGCATCGTCGTCTGCTGGTAGAGTAGTCTATAAATAGGGGGGGCTTCGTTTTTGAGACGGTCCCTGGAGCTCGCCGAAGATGTAGGACGCTGAGAAGTTGTTAAGGGACAATCTCGCCGCCCTGTCTGGCCTCCTCGGCATAGCCAGGTCGAAAAGACCGCGCGAGGATGATCCTACTGCCTTGACCCCGCCGAAGAAGAAGGCGAAGAAGGTCAAGCAGCCCGCCACTACGGTGGTCAGCTCGCCTCCACTGCCGAACCAGGTCGCCGCGGCGACTGAAAATCCCGTAGTGTCGTCCAGCACCCAGAGGATGTTGAGCGACCTAGGGCTCGACGACCTCCCTGGGTCGACCCGGGGCAGCCCGCTGGAGAACCCGGGAGTGACCGAGGAGCTCGCGGCTGCGAAGGAGTCTGCGGCGTCTCAGGCCGAGGTCGTCACCGTGACAGGTCGCTACCTCGAACTCTTCCCTGCTGGGTTGTCACTGCTCCTTTGCTGACTTCTTTTCTTATGCAGATTCTCCGATTGCTGCGGACGCGGCACTTGATGTCGTCCCCCTCAGCTCGGCGCCCTTACTCGCCCTGGCGGCCGACAGGCCGTCCAAGACCGCCTACACGGTCAGGATAGGCCTCAGCTCGGGGAAGGCGTCTGGGGCGGCATTGGTGAAGGGCCCCCCGCCTGCGAGTAAGGAGCTGCCGGTGAAAGCCACTCCTGCCGGGTCATCTGGGCCGGCGCGCGAGGTTCCTCCGGCGAGTACGGCGGCCTCTGTCGTTGCGAGCGGCGGGAAGATACCCCCGGTGAGCGCTCCATTGCCGCCGCCGCCGCCCGTGGTCTCCACTCCTGGCCAGACGCCGAGCACCGGCTTGCCCCCTCCGCCGCCTCTGTCTGCTCTGCCGAAGTCGGACCATCCGCGACCTCCTCCACCTCCTGCGCTGAGGGCTCCGCTCCACCCGGCGAGCTCATCTCAAGCTCTGCCGCCGATGAAGAAGCCGGAGAGGCCGCGACCGCCCTACTTCCCTCCACGGGTTGGAGACCCCGACTACGTCGGCCGAGGGTCTGGAGAGCGCGGGCAGGGCAGGCCTGCCGATCTTCCGAGCAGCTCTTCGGGGAGGCGAGATACCTCCGGGCGACCTCCTTCGCCGTGCCGATCCCGATCTCCTCGCCGTGGTGAGCCTCCTACTACCTTGACTACTGCTCTGCTTTTCCTGACCTGACGATCCACCTTCCTGCCTTGTCAGATCGCCCGGCGACCTCCGGGGCGGCTTTCATCGATGCCGTCGGGCTGTCCGGGAGCGAGTATTGCCAGGCCGCCATTCGCGCCCACATGGAGCTGGAGAGCAAGTTCGACCAGCTCGCTATCTGCGACCCTCATCGACGCATCTCGGCTCTGGAGGCGAGGATGGCCAAGGTCGAAGGGCTCCGTCGACCTTGGAAAACTATGAAGCTCGCTTTCACGTGGTCAAAGAAAATGACCGCCAGCTGCAGTTGAACAACCACCGTATGCAGCTGGTGCTTGACGAGCTGGCCGGCATCCGGGCGAGCATGGGGTCTGCTGGACGTCTGGCGAGGATGGAGGAGCAGCTCCGGCTTGGCGACGATGCGACAGCGTTGGCGACGGAGCATTACCGGCGTGCACGCGAGATCGGCTGGGCCGGGCGACATGCTCACCCCCCTGAGCGACCTAGGGCGCCATAGTATCTGCTTTTTGAATGTAGCTCGCCGCGCGCGACTTTGAACTCCTTTCGAACATCTATATATATATATTTAATTTGATTAATTCATTTGTGTGCGAATATTCTCGCATTTTGCTTCTGTGTGCGCGTTTTATTTCTTGATGTGCCGAGCTTTAGTTCACCTGATAATGTCGCAGGTTTATCTTCATCGTGCGAGCTCGTTAGATACTCGCCGGGACGGCTGACCCCCCCCCCTGGGCTTGTCATATCTATAAATAGGAGGGGTAGGTGGGTCATAAAGCGTATGTTGTAGCGACCTTCTTTCCTCCTGGCGAGTATCTGAACAACCAACTCGTCGCTCTTGTTGCTTACGGATCTCGCAAACATGGTCGGCGACGACGCCAGCGTTCGCCGACAGGCCCACGCAATTAACTTCGCAGACGCGGCTTTCAAGAAGTCCATAACCACCGAGAAGGAACTGGCGACCTTCAAGGAACGCTTCCTGCCTGACGAGTACTCGGCGAGACTCCCCACTCGCAGCGAGCGCCTCAATACCCATATTGAGGGTTTGCTTGTAATGTCGCTGCGTCACTTCGACGCAGGCCTGCGGCTACCCTTCTGGCCGGAGTTCTGCGAGATCCTGCGCTACTTCGGGATCGTCCCCGCGCAGATCAATCCCAACGGCGTGGCGATCATCATGGGGTTCCTATGCTTCCTTCGGGAAGAGAGGATCGCCTTCGACCTCTCCGTCTTCCGCCGCATCTTCGCCTTTGCGGCGACCTCGGAGGGAGTCATCTTTTTTAGCAGCCACGTCTGCACCTTGGTCGGGACCGCGAATAAGGTCCATCGCTGGAGCGAGCAGCTGGTGGTCGTCCATGGCGACTTCGGCGGTATTCTCGGCAGGCTGCACCAACCAGCCGACGTCGCCTTCCTTCCTCCCATCCTCGAAGGAGCTCGCGAGCAGCTCTTCGAATACTTCCGCGGTCGGCGCTTTGACGTCATTTTCTGGCGACTAAACGTCAACGTGTTCGAGGCAGTCCACCCTAATGAAAGTAAGCCGAGTTCGAAATGCGCCCTGGTTACTCGCTCGCCCTTTTGCCGCTGAAGCTAACTTTGTCGCGCGTTTTGCAGTTTCCAACGAGCTTCCGGAGAAGCCGCTTCCTTTGGCGAAGGAAGTCGCCACTACGCGCTCGAACGTTCGCCCTCCAGCCGACGTTGGGGAGAAGAAGGCGGCCAAGGGAAAGTCGCGGGCCAGCTCGCAGGGTCCCGCGAGGAAGAAGGCGAAGGCATTGTCGCCCCATTCCGTCGATCGCAGGTCGCCGACGGATGCCTAGCCCCCCCACTTCCACCCCAACTACGGCCTCGGGCAGGGGGTGGTGGATTCCTACGGTCGCCCGCTCGTGACCTGGTCGGCGGAGGACAACTCGGTGTCGCTGAGCACCAACCTCACGTCCTGGTCGACTGACTGGGAGGACAAGGGGGAGGCGTTCGCCGTCCTCCACGCCATCTATGGTCGGGTCGACGCGGAGTCCGTCCTGGAACTGACCCCGTCGGAGCTCGCCCACCAGTAGGCCTGTGCGCTCGCTCGGTCTGCCGAGCTGGGTCACTACTCGGCGAGGAAGCTGTTGGAGACGACCGATGCCCTCAAGGTCGTCTCCAAGAAGGCCATCGACCTCGGCATGCAGTCAGTCCGCTGGAAGGACTTCGAGGTGAGCTATCCTTGGGTGGGTTTGCTCGATTTGCTTCGTTGATAGATCCTGACGTCGATCATTTCGCAGGCTGCCGAGATAGAAGCGGTGAAGAAACTCTCCGAGTGCGAGGAGAAGCTCGCCGCCTCCCAGGCCGAGCTGGAGGCTGCCCAAACTCGCGCAGCGGTGATGGAGACGAGGCTGGTTGCTGCTGAAGGACGGCCGAGCTCCTCAACCCCGCTACCCGAGGACCCGGCGCGAGTGGTGAAGCAATCACGCGTCCTCTGGGAGGAGAGATCCTCTGTTCGCCGCGAGATTGCGCGGGCGGCGGGGAACGTCATACTCGCGCGCCTCAGGCTCGGGGGCCAGCTCGTCGAGGGGGAGAAGCCGCTCACTGTCGACGAGCTCATTCCCGAGCTGCTCGCCGAGGGGACTGTCCCGCCGTATAGCACGTCGTTGCCGACCAGCTCCGGTGATTCTGACAGCAGCGGCAGCGGAAGCAGCTGCGGCAGCGGAAGCAGCAGCGGCGAGAGCGCAGAGAGCGACGACTTTGCAGATATCGGCGATATCGGGGACGATGAATATCGGCCCGATACTGGCGATGACGAGTCCTAGTTGCTCGCCGATATTCTTTTTGTAAATCAAATTTTTGACTTAATGATTTATACAAAGTTTCGGTTTTTGCCTTTCTGACTGGATGTTAGTCGCTAGGCTCATAGGCTCGGAGAGGAACGCTCGCTAGGTCGCAGGGGGATGGTCCCGACATCGACCATCCGCTCGCCGGGACCTACTCGCCCCTGCACCCAGATACTCGTGAACCTGCTGAGATAACCGCGCGGGTGGCGTGTGGGACATACTCGCATGCCCCCTGGGGCTCGCTTACTCGCGCGGTTCCAGCTCGCTTCCCCGCATGGGATCAGCTCGCCTACTCGCACGAGATCAGCTCGCCTGCTCGCGCATGACGAAAATTGAACCGGGCTTAGTCGTCGAACATAGCCTGCGGGCCCCTCATTCTCGTCATCGAGGAGATCGGCCGATTCCCGAGGAGAGGAGCTCGTGGGGATACCGGGCTTACGACGCTGCTCAACTCGAGGTCTTGGATTACAATCGAGGAGATCGGTCGATTCCCGAGGAGAGGAGCTCGTGGGGATACCGAGCTTACGACGCTGTTCAACTCGAGGTCTTGAATTACAATCGAGGAGATCGGCCGATTCCCGAGGAGAGGAGCTCGTGGGGATACCGGTCTTACGACGTTGCTCAACTCGAAGTCTTGAATTACAATCGAGGAGATCGGCCGATTCCCGAGGAGAGGAGCTCGTGGGGATACCGGGCTTATGACGCTGCTCAACTCGAAGTCTTGAATTACAATCGAGGAGATCAGCCGATTCCCGAGGAGAGGAGCTCGTGGGGATACCGGTCTTACGACGCTGCTCAACTCGAAGTCTTGAATTACAATCGAGGAGATCGGCTGATTCCCGAGGAGAGGAGCTCGTGGGGATACCGGTCTTACGACGCTGCTCAACTCGAAGTCTTGAATTACAATCGAGGAGATCGGCCGATTCCCGAGGAGAGGAACTCGTGGGGATACCGGGCTTATGACGCTGCTCAACTCGAAGTCTTGAATTACAATCGAGGAGATCGGCCGATTCCCGAGGAGAGGAGCTCGTGGGGATACCGGGCTTACGACGCTGCTCAACTCGAAGTCTTGAATTACAATCGAGGAGATCGGCCGATTCCCGAGGAGAGGAGCTCGTGGGGATACCGGGCTTATGACGCTGCTCAACTCAAAGTCTTGAATTACAATCGAGGAGATTGGCCGATTCCCGAGGAGAGGAGCTCATGGGGATACCGGTCTTACGACGTTGCTCAACTCGATGTATTGAATTACAATCGAGGAGATCGGCCGATTCCCGAGGAGAGGAGCTCGTGGGGATACCGGGCTTATGACGCTGCTCAACTCGAAGTCTTGAATTACAATCGAGGAGATCGGCCGATTCCCGAGGAGAGGAGCTCGTGGGGATACCGGGCTTACGACGCTGCTCAACTCGAAGTCTTGAATTACAATCGAGGAGATCGGCCGATTCCCGAGGAGAGGAGCTCGTGGGGATACCGGGCTTATGACGCTGCTCAACTCGAAGTCTTGAATTACAATCGAGGAGATCGGCCGATTCCCGAGGAGAGGAGCTCGTGGGGATACCGGTCTTACGACGCTGCTCAACTCGAAGTCTTGAATTACAATCGAGGAGATCGGCCGATTCCCGAGGAGAGGAGCTCGTGGGGATACCGGTCTTACGACGCTGCTCAACTCGAAGTCTTGGTTAATATCCTGCATCCTTATGTAACTTGGAGATTAATCGCAGAGATACCTTGACAAGAAAGAAACTCTCCGGAGAGATGCTCTTGACCCTGCCGAATCGGGGGATTGGCGTCTAGACCCGTTCCTAAGAATTCCTCTAGTCGGAGGAGAGATGCACTCGGGGAGACCTAGGCTGGCCTGCAAAAGGGGGGGGGGCTGACCTCGGCCGACAATGCAGAGGCTCGGTCTTACAAGAGCGCTTAAAATCCCGAAGCATCGTCCCATCATCCGAACTAGGCTATTCAGTGAGAACGGGTTGGAGTCCCGTATCCCGATTTGACAGTGAAGGTCGCTTCCAGGTACGATTAGGGTGGGGGTGGTGTTCATCGTGGGTCCTTTTCGAACGCACTCGGAATCCACACACCTCCCTCCGGGCTCGTCCATACCCTTTCTTTGGCAGGTTATCCTGTCTTGTTGCTCGCTTGAGATCTTCTCCCTCTGGGTGTTTTACGAGGCCGGCCTCTCCTCAAGTCCGGGAGATCAGGGTGCAGACTGTTCCTCGCAGGTCCTCTAGACGGAAAAGAGATGCACTCGGGGAGACATAGGCCGACATGCAAGGGGGGAGCTGATCTCGGCCGACAATGCAGAGGCTCGGTCTTACAAGAGCGCTTAAAATCCCGAAGCATCATCCCATCATCCGTACTGGGCTATGTATGAGGAACAAACCGACCGCTGCCTCCCGAGGTCGACTACGAGGCGGACCATGGAAACACTCAGAAGCCTCGGGGCACATTTAACACAAAAGAGATGAAATCCCACATTCTTTGTATATTGAGTATGTTTACAGAAATAGATACATGAGTTACCGCTACGGGTAAAATCTTTTCAAATCATCCCCGCTCCAGGTCCCAGACAGCTGCTCTCTCGCTTGGTCTTGTAGGTAATAGCCTCCTGTGGCCAAGGCTTCTTGGACGATGAAAGGTCCTTCCCAGTTTGGATGGAGCTTGCCTACGGCGGCTCCCCGCCCAGCGGCGTCCACCTTCTTCATGACCAAGTCCCCTGCGAGGAAGTTCTTCAAGCGGACGTTTTTGTCGAAGTATCTCGCCATGCGGCTCTTGGTTTCTTCCTGGCGCATGGAGGCCAAGTCTCGAAGCTCTTCCACATAATCTAGGGAGAGCCTCTGAGCCTCTTCATTCTCTAGCCGCCATTCCTCACTTCCGTCTTCGGCTGCGATGACCCTTGGACTATGCACCTCAAATTCGACCGGGATGAGCGCCTCGGACCCGTGTGACAGCTTGAAGGGTGTTTCCCCTGTGGCTGAGTTCGGGGTGGTCCTGAGGGCCCAGAGGACGGAAGGGAGCTGTTCGGCCCAATTCCCCTTGAGGTTGGTGATCTTCTTCTTCAGCAAGTTGATGATGAGCTTGTTCGCGGCTTCTACTTGCCCATTGCTCCGAGGGTGATGTACCGAGGCGAACCGAAGGTCGGTTCCCAACTGTTTACAAAAGTCCCCCAGTTCCAGGCTGGCGAACTGCGGCCCATTGTCGGTGATGATGGCCAGAGGGATCCCGAACCTGCATGCGATTTCCCCCCAGATGAAGTTCTTGACGATTTGAGACGTGGTCCTGGCCAGAGCCTTAGCCTCGATCCACTTCGTGAAGTAGTCGACCATTACCAGAACAAACTTCCTTTGCCCGCTAGCTTGAGGGAACGGGCCGATCAAATCCATTCCCCAAATTGCGAAGGGCCACGGAGCGGTAATCGAGCGAAGCTGCTGAGCCGGCTGGAGCGCGAGGGGCGCGAAGAGTTGACATTGGGAGCACTTTCTGGAATAGGCCTCTGCGTCCTTTCGGATGGTCGGCCAGAAGTAACCGTGCCTCAGAATCCTTTGCTCCAGGGTGCGGGTCCCGGAGTGACTGCCGCACTCTCCCGAGTGAATCTCCTCGAGGACCCGGGGAATCTCGAGCTCTGACAAGCATTGGGCCAGAGGGCCTGAAATGGTCTTGTGATAGAGTTCGCCGTCCTGTAGCAAGTAGTACGCGGCCTTATACCGAAACTTTCTTTGATCTTGCCCGTCAGATGGTAGTCGGCCTGTCGCCAGGAACGCGATGAACGGATCTCTCCACGAGGCCCGCTGATCGATCTCCATCAACTCGCCTTCTTCGATGGATGGTCGAAATAACTCAATGGCGGTTCCCCCAGCCCGAGGGCCGTATTTCGCAAGATTGTCTGCCTCGGAGTTGCGTTCTCGGGGCACGTGCTCAACATGAAAGGATCGGAACCCCCCGATCAGGCCTTTGACCTTAACCAGATATTGCTGCAAGATGGGATTTCGGACTTCGAACTCTCCCCGAATCTGAGATGCTGCCACCATGGAATCGGTAAAAGCCCTGATATCTCTGATTGCCAGCTCCTTGGCGAGTCGCAAGCCAGCCACCATGGCTTCGTACTCCGCCTGATTGTTAGTGACCGAAAAAAGGATCTTGACGGCTTGCTCAATCCTGGTCCCCTGAGGACTAACCAGCACCACCCCGGCTCCCACGGAGTGTCTCCCTGACGCGCCATCTACGAACATCTTCCAGGGGACCGGCCGAGAGACATCCGTGTCTGCCTCGAACTCGGCCGAGAAGTCGGCCAGGAAATCCGCCACGGCTTGTGCTTTGATCGCGACCCTTGGTGGATAGGAGATGTCGAACTCGCTCAGCTCCACAGCCCACTTGGCGAGCCTGCCGGAGTGCTCCACTCCGTCCAAGATACTCCTCAAGGGGTGGTCGGAGACTACCTTGATAGAGTGGGCTTGGAAATATGGACGGAGTCGCCTGGCCGAAACTACCAGGGCAAAGACTAACTTCTCCAGGATGGGGTACCGCGTTTCGGTTTGCCTTAGCACCCGGCTCACGTAGTAGATTGGAAGCTGCTTCTTTCCCTCCTCTCGGACCAACACCAAGCTGACTGCTTCAGCCCCTACCCCTAGGTAGAGCAAGAGGTCCTCACCGCCCTGCGGACCCTAAAGAAGAGGAGCTCGGGTCAGCTGTTGTTTGAGCTTTATGAAGACCTCCTCGCACTCCGGGGTCCACTCGAATTTCTGGTTCCCCCGAAGGGCTTTGAAGAATGGGGAACACTTCTCTCCGGCCTTGGAGAGAAACCGGCTAAGACCTGCCAGCCTTCCGGTCAACCTCTGAACTTCCTTGGAATCCCTCGGGGACGCCATCTCCACGATGGCTTTCACCTTGTCGGGGTTAGGCTCCACCCCTAGGGGAGTAAGGAGGTGCCCTAGAAACTTCCCCCTTCCCGCGCCGAAAACACACTTGGCCGGGTTGAGCCGCATCTTGTACCTCCTCAGGGTGGCGAAGGTCTCTGTCAGATCCGCTACGTGCTCTGCGGCGCTCTTACTCTTAACGAGCAGGTCATCCACGTAGACTTCCAGATTCCGCCCCTTTTGCTCTCTGAAGACGTGATCCATCATTCTTTGATATGTCGCGCCGGCGTTCTTGAGCCCGAAGGGCATCATCTTGTAGCTATAGCATCCGTCGCTGGTGATGAAGGAAACTTCGCGGCAATCGGGGGGATGCATCCGGATCTGGTGATACCCTGAAAAGGCATCAAGGAAGCTCATTACGGGAAACCCGACGGCGGAATCAACCAGCGCGTCGATTTGAGGCAAGGGGTAACAATCCTTGGGGCAAGCTTTATTGAGCATAGAAAAATCAATACATAGCCTCCAGCCCCCTCCCGATTTCTTCACCATTACAACATTGGAGACCCAGCCTGGATACTGGATCTCCGAAACAAAACCTGCTTCTAGCAGCTTCCCTACTTCCTCCCGGATTGGTCCCGCCAGAGCGGTGGCGCTCTTCCTCTGCTTCTGACGGACTGGGGCCGTCGCTGGATCCAGGTTGAGGCGATGACAGGCAACATCAACATCAATCCCTGGCATCTCGGCGGCGCTCCATGCGAAGACGTCCGCGTTTTCCTGCAGGCAGGCAGCTATCTCCACCTTCCCTTCCGGGGGCAAGGCTCCTCCGATCTTCAGCAGCTCCGGCTCTCCTCTCAGGGAGATCACCTCTACTTCCTCCAGCTCCTCAGCAGCTTGCAGGCCCTCCTCCTGCTCCATCATCCTTTCCAACCTTTCTGCGTCGCCCATCCAGCTGATGGTGCTGACCGCATTCAGGTAGCATTCCCTGGAAGCCTTGAGATCTCCCCTGATCCTGACTTGGACGTCGTCCCTGCAGTACTTCAGGCATTGATGATATGACGATGGGACGGCCTTGAAGTAGTTGATGAGGGGCCGTCCGAAGATGGCGTTGTAACCACTGGGTGCGTCGACGATGACGAAGCGACATCGGATCGAAGTTCCCCCGAGGGTGACCAGCAACTCAACTCCTCCTTCCACCTCTTTCTTCTCCCCGGAGAAGCCGAAGAGAGGCCCATCTGCTGCCTGAACCCGGGACGCTTCCACCTGAAGGCCGACAAAGGTCCTCTTGAAGATGACATTCACCGAGCTCCCGTTATCCGCGAGGATTCGGTCGACAGTGAAGTCCTCGATTGCTGCTTGAATCACCAGGGCGTCGTGGAAAGGGTTCTCGTTCCAGAGCATGTCCTCCTCCGAGAAGGTAATCTCGTTCACGGGAGGGGGGGTTTGAGACGTCGAGGCGACGCTCCTCTTGTAGATCTGGTGGAGGCTTCCCTTGCGAGATGCTCCTAACCCAGCCCCTCCGTTGATTACGCCAACGTGTCCGCCTCCCGGACCGGGGATGACATTCCCCCTTCCTCCTTGGTCGACCCTGTCCTCGTTTCTCCTCCTCTGCGGTACCTGGTAAGCCACCTGCCCAACCTGGGCCTCCTGCTGCGGCTGCTCCCTCTCGGCCGTCGTTGCTTCCATCCTCCTCCTTGCTTCCCAGAACTCAGGGCAAGCCAAGGTTCCATGCCCCTCCACTCGATGGATATCGCAGTAGAGGGGAATCGCCGCTTCCTGCTGCCTTTCCTGCCTCCTCTCCTGCTGCCTCTCCTTTCGCCGGCGCTTGGCGGCTCGCTGGGTGATGGTCATGGTCTCCCTTCTTCCTCCTCCCTGCTCCCGAGGGTTGTAATTCCTCCTCTCCTCTTGCTGGGCCGGTTGCCTCCACTGAGGGTGATCCCTCGGGTACTGGAATCTCCTCTCCTCGCTCCTTGCCTCTCGTCCCCCGATGGGCCTCCCATCCTCCTGTCTCCGAGGCCTCTCCTGCCTTTCCGCCTTTCTGAGCTCCCTTCCCCTTTCTCTCTTCTATTCCTCTCTCCTCTGCGGTCTTTCTTGCTTCCTGTCACTGCGCCCCTCCGGCGCTCTCTCCTTCTCTAGCAGCCTCCCTTTGTCTTGCCCAAGCGGTCGGTCTCCATCGAGCCGTGCCAGGAACTCCTTGTTCCTCTCCTCTCCCTGGATGAACACATTGGCTCTCTCCACCATCTCCTCGAACGATTTGGGCGGCCTGTGCCCCAACTCCATGTTGAACAGGCCCTGCTTCAGCCCAAACTTGAGGGCCACCATCAGGGTGAACCCGTCTACCTCTTCCACCTTCAGCACCTCCTCCTGGAATCGATCGATGTACCGGCCCAAACTCTCGTGCTGCCCCTGCACGATCTTGAAGAGGGTGGTTGCCTCCTTCTTCCTCCGCTTGGACGTCGCAAACCTTGCCAACAAACCCCGTCGAAGATCTGAGAAGCAGTAGACTGACCCTGCTGGCAGCTGGTGGAACCAATCTCTCGCGCTACCCTTGAAGGTAATGGAGAAGAGCTGGCACTTGAGAGCATCGGACATGTTGCGAATGGAGACCACATCCTCAAACCATTGAAGATGTCTCACTGGGTCGTCCTTGCCGGAGTAGTACGAGAGGACCGGCTCTCTGAAGTTGTCGGGGACGAGGGCCGCAAGGATCTCGTCGCAAAAGGGGCTCCTCCCTTCCTGGCGGCGGCGAGTATCCTCCCCGCTCGAGCAGTCATACTCGCTCCATCGGCGAGTATCTCCATACCTCGCCGAGAGTTCCGGGTCTCGAAACCGGATTCCTTGACTACTCGTCGGGTGATGTCGCGGCGGGATCACCTGCTCTCCACTCGCCCAAGCGGGCTCCTTCCCTGCTCGCCGAGTTGGTAGCTCCTCGCCCGGGGGTGTCCGGCGACGGGGAGAAGTCGTAGTCACCTCCGGCGGATTAGAAAACCCGACGAGTATTGCCTTCTCCATCCTCCTCGCGAACTCTTCGAAAGCCGCCACTGTCACATACTCGCTACCTCGCTCCTGGACTCCAGTTCCCGCCGAGTTATCTCCCAACTCGCCACGGTCTCCGTCATCAGCCATCTTCTAACCACGACTTTCTTCTTCGGTCGCAATCCACGCTCACTGCACCAAGTGTTGAAGCCGAGAAATATCTCAACCTCAGAAATCGGACTAGGCCACCTGAAGTTACTGGTCGAGCGGTCAGAAAGACGGTCTCTGGTCAGGAAACAGAAGCAAACTGTTCGAACAAGACCCCAGGTTGCTGCGGCAGGAAGGTCCCACCACGTACCCAGTTGCTTAGGAGAAGCAACCCCTTCTCAACCAGATTGGCCGAGCTAGGTACGAAGGAGGCGAGCTTGAGCAATAACGAGTCAAGGGCAGTTGTTGGAACTCGCGAGGGCTCAGGCCGAGATTTGCTTGTCCTCCTTCGTACCCCCTGGGGTCCTATTTATAGGGAAAACCAAAGAGAGGGGGGGTATTACTTATACCCCCACCCTGGCGAGTTGGCGACTTCCCTGGGGAGCTCGCCTGGAAGAGGCGAGTATCTGGTCATAGTCGCCACCTGGCGAGTTGGCCTGGGGAGCTCGCCATACTCGCCCGAACCTTCCGCGACCTGGGATGTTGATCTGGACCCAGGTCTTGCCTTGTTGACTTTGACTTTTGATGACCTGGCGGTGGTAGGGCCCACCCTCGTCGAATATGGGTTGTACACATATTATGCTAATTGTTCTTTTTGCTTATTCTTTTTGCAGCATGAATGACTGCAATATCTTCTATTCATGATAAATCATGATCTGATTTTTGTGAGTAAATTTGTCTACAGATTTCCTAGTTCTCCAGAAATGGATCGTCCTGATACATCAGGTTTTGGCTCTGTTTTGGGGGACTTATTTTCACCGGTCAAGCGGTCGTACGGTCCGATTCATGCGGTCGTAACCACTTGATCGGCGAAATAATGTTGGTATTACCATTGTGATCTGAGAGTGATCAAGTATGTAGCCCCATTGCCAACGCAGTATGAGCCTATCAGGGTCGCGCATAAGAACGTTTAGAGAAATTGGGAGATTGCCTTAGTATGATTTGCTCATATGATGAGTTGAAAAGACTTAGCACAACCAGATCTTGGAAGCGTCGAGTGCGTTGAGACCCCTCAACGCTTTCGTCGAGTCAAGTGTTGACTCGTCGAATGATGACGTTGAGTGTGTTGAGTTTACTCAACGATTCTTCGAGTCAAAGAGTTGATTCGTCGAGTATGACACTTAAGCGTTGAGTGTGTTGAGTTTACTCAACGATTTGTCGAGTCAAAGAGTTGATTCGTCGAGTATGACACTTAAGCGTTGAGTGTGTTGAGTATACTCGATGATCCGTTGAGTCAAAGAGATGATTCGACGAATCTGAGTCTCAGGTGTTAAGTCCACTCAACGTCTTCGTCGAGTTAATGGTTGACTCGACAAATCTGGCACTTAGGCATTGAGTGTGTTGAGTCCACTCAACGCCTTCGTCGAGTCAAACGTTGATTCGACGGGTTTGGCGCTGAGAGCGTTGAGGCGTTGAGTTCACTAAACGCCATTCGTCGAATATCATACGGATACTCGACGATTCGTCATATATGTCATTGATACTCGACAATTCGTCAAGACAAGGGTTGTCTGGTCGAAAACGCTGGATTCTAAATCCTTAGTCTGCGAATCGCAATGGGAGCTGTTCTATTTATTCTTTGGGCATAAATAGAGGGTTTTAGGGTTTCAAAGTAACTGTTCATTCTATCTAAGCACTTCGAGCCGCACTGTGCGAAAGACCCGAGACCTAAAAACTGTCGAAAGTCATTCCGCCCGCCGCCGATCCCGTCGCCACCTCTTAGCTTGATTCTGGCGAGTGTCGCCTCCGCCTCTTCTGCAACAGACCTAGCAGCCCGTGAGGACGCAGAGCTTTCTCTCCCGACCTAGATCTTGTGCGACAAGATTCTACGGGTTCTCCCGTTCGTGTGGACTTCCCGTAGAGGTGCGGACAATATTCTGCACTAGGAACTGTAGCCGCAAAGTGGTCGGCTGATTTTATGGAGAATCTAGGTTGAGTATAGACTCAATCCTGCAGAGGTAAAATTTTATTTACTGCTCTTTCTTCCTGATTAATGTTCATCGCTAGATCCGAATTCTTTTGGGTTTTCTTGTTCTTTATTTCCGTTACGTGCACAAGTGTTGTGTCATCCTAGCAAAACCCAACAAATATGTCCCCTCAAACGGGAGCCTTTATCAGTGGAGGAGTCGAACACTTCTTCAAAGGCTTCTTCCCCATCTCTGAGTGACATCTTTATTCTCCCAGAATAATAGATTTTCTGATACAGCTGATCACAGAAATTGTTCAAATTTTGTGATGAGTAGGAGGTATAAACACATCGGATCCGAGGACGGCTCTCAAACAGCCACCACGTTGCGACTTGTCTCCTTTGTCGCCTCGAGCATTCAGGGATTCAACTCGAAAGGGAAAAAAGGAGGAAGTGGGAAGACATTAATGGACTTTTTGTCTATGGGCCGGCTTAATTGCCGAAGGTGGCATGAACAACGAATGTCTGGAAGCATGTTTTAAATTAATAGTAACAAAAATTAGTTTTGGGGCTAAAATTGATTGCTTTTAATAGTTTAGGGACTGATATCAAACTATTTGGAATTTTATAGACTGATTTTAAAAGACCTCAAAGTTTAGGGACTTATTTAATATCTTAAATGAAAGAAAAAAGGAGTTATCAACAATTTTTTTGCTCATTTTTAAAGGACGTTTATATTGGCAGTGTACAATCCCGTATTCGCAGAGTAGGACCCTCCCGGCAGGCGCAGGACCAACTATAAGTTTTTAAGCTTTTGAGAGATTTTGCACTCTTGGTGGTCAATTTTGGCCTAACCCTTGTAATATACTAGTAGGGGGAGGAAAAATCTACCTCCCCCTTTGGCCTCTTTCGGGAGCGGGTGCGTCGAGTTGACCGACACCCGCCTTCGGCTCGATAGGTGCGAGGTAGGAGCGGCAGGATCGACTGGAGGTCAGGATCCCGCCCCCTGCACCTTAGCCCTGGGTAGGGCGAGACTGCCCGGGCGGTCAGCTCGCGGGGGCGAGAGCGGCCTGCGGCCAGGCCCTCGCCCCGCGCGGTCAGCTCGCGGGGGCGAGAGCGGCCTGCAGCCAGGCTCTCGCCCCGCGTTGTTAGTTCGCGGGGCGAGACCGGCCGACGGCCAGGGTCTCGCCCGCGCGGTGAGCTCGCGGGGCGAGACCGGCTGGCGGCCAGGGTATCGCCCGCGCGGTGAGCTCGCGGGGCGAGACCGGCCTGCGACCAGGCCCTCGCCCCGCGCGGTCAGCTCGCGGGGGCGAGAGCGGCATGCGGCCACGCTCTCGCCCCGCGCGGTTAGTTCACGGGAGCGAGATCGGCCGGCGGCCAGGGTCTCGCCCGCGCGATGAGCTCGCGGGGCGAGATCGGCCGGCGGCCAGGGTCTCGCCCGCATGGTGAGCTCGCGGGGCGAGACCGGCCGGCGGCCAGGGTCTCGCCCGCCCGGTGAGCTCGCGGGGGGAGACTGGCCGGCGGCCGGGGTCTCGCCCGCGAGCTCAAGACCGGCCGGCGGCCAGGGTCTCGCCCGTGCGGTTAGCCCACTCGTCTCGGGTGCCCGGGGAGGTGGGGGTATGGCTTGGCCTCCTCCCGCCCTTGGACCTCTTTGGGTCATGCTTTTACCGTTTTGCCCTCGGGGGGGATTACTTCTTTACCCCCTGGTGTGGAGGTTTGCTATTGGCTTGAGACTTATTTGCCCTAGGGGCATTTTGGTCATTTTTAACACCAGGACTTGGAAAATCTATAAATAGACCCTTGAGAGTGCCTTGGAGAACATTGCTTCTTAGCCACTTAAATCCCATTTGCTTTCTTCCTCCAAGGCACCTAGCTCAAGCATTGTCCAGGGAGGGGGAGACCTCAAATGTCTTTCGGGTGTGAGGTGGGACCTCCACACTAGAGCCGAGGGTCTGTTCCTACTTTCCCAGGTTTTAGGTCCGTGACGTTCCTCCGAGTGTAGTAGGTGTGAGTTCACCCCTCTTTTGGGACCCCAAACTCCACGAGAGTTCAATTTTGGCTTCAATAGGCAGCCCTTATATGATTATTTGCAGCCCATTAAAATTAAAGAAAATGCCTAAATAAAGCTCTCTAGTAACAGTTAAAAACCTAATTTTTCGCTTTTTTCCTCCCGACCTCGGCTCTTGCTCCAGACTCCAGCGCCGTCTCCCGTAACCCTCGTCGCTTTTGCCCCTGCTCCCTCGATTTCTCGCCACTAGCCGCCGGAGTTTGCCGGAGGAGGAGCTATAGAAGTCGGAGAACTCCTTTGGGGGTGTCCCGAGACTCTCGCTCACCCGTGCTCCCTAGATTTCACTCGAAACCCTAGCCGATTTCGGCCCCAGAGTCTCATTTCCTCGCCGCCGGCCGCCAACAACCACGGGACTAGGTCCCATAGAGGCCGACGAACTCCTCTGGAAGCTCAGAGAAGGTGCATTTGGTCGACTGATTCTCCCCTTTTGCTGGAGGTTTCTTGCTCTAGGGCATCTAACCGAAGTTGGCAACCAGCAGCTTTTTATTTGTCGAGGAAGTCCATCAACAGGGATCTGTAGCATTTTGCTAGAGGTACATTTGCTTCTTCTTCTTCCTAGGCTCTACTATTGTTGGAACCAAAAACTTGCCCCAACGAGAGTTTGGACCCTGAGGTGTAGCTAACACTTACTTCTCTCAAACTCAGACCCTTGACCAATTGCTGAGAACTAAAGAACTGACCCTAGGCTACAGCACGGAGGTCCCTCCACTAACCCGAGAGATCTCAGAGCGCTTCCTCTCCTTAGCCAAGTGCTGAGCTAAGGATATATCAGAAAGCGCTGCAAGACTTCAGAAAATGAGAAAGCTCTCCTTCTGAAGTATCATGTGGGTCTATTTATAGAATCCAAAAAGTTGGTCTACTAATCAAATTCCGTTGTTCAAAATGAATATATGCAGCCCAAAATGGTCTCCTAACAGCTAAACTCCGTTTTTCTGAGGAGCTAAATGCAAACCTCCAAGGGTATCCAGGTAATTTTAACCTTGGACCCTACTGGGAGGAAACCCTTCCGCTGATCCCCGTGGGCTTCCTGCTCATCCAGGCGGAAACCCTTCTGCATGCCCTGTCGAAAGGCCAATATCCGGCTGAGTGCGAGTTTGCCTACCCCACTTGCCTGCTCTTATAAGATACATGACCAAGTCCAAATGCGTTGAGAGCGTTGAGTGGAAAAACTTCACTCAACGCCAGAAGATAAATAGCATGGAGACGCATCACTCATCGCCAACTCTGAGGGCCTCCCGTTTACCCGGGCGTAAGCCTTCTTGCATGCCCCGGGCGGGAACCCTTCCGCATATTCTTCTTGCCTGGCCCGATTAGCTTAAAGCCCACTCAAACCTGGATCCCAGACCCTTAGATCCTACTCGGCGAATATGGAGTTGTACACAATCCCCACTCTTTGCGAGCTAGTTTAATGCTCGGAAATAAACGTCTAACCCCTAATATTCGGTGAGTGTCTGCTGACCTGGAGGAGAATCTTTTGCGGGCCGTACCACGACCTTATATATACATGTCACTGGGGATGTCCTCAGGTCATCGTCGTTGACACTGCCTTCCGTCTGAGCTTCCGCGCGACTTCGAAGATGTACGCTAAACGGGCCAAGAGGCCGCTCTCGCAAGAGGTCCAGGATCGTCTCGTCGCCGCTCAGGAAAGGGCCCTCGCCGATTGTGCTGGGTTCGCGCCCTGGCTCGCGGGAAAGAGACCGACTAACTCCGCCTACCGCCGAAAAAAGGCCAAGTTAGTCTGGCAGGACCGTTCCAAGGGTGAACCGGCTTCGCCGACTCCGACCCCGACCCGCGAGAACCCTCCTCCTCCGGTGGAGGTATTTTTATTCCTCCGGCTTTTGACACGAAAACCCCCCAAAGAGGACTCATTGAACTGATTTGTTATCCTTCTCGCAGGTAATGGTCCCGGAAGGCATCGTCGGCGATCCTCCAGCGAATACTGAGTCGGTTTGACCCAATGATGAAGATCTTCAGATGGTCTCGACGGTGGTCCCTCCGGAACTCCCGGTCGAGCCCTCGATTGCTCCCGGTAATACTCTTGTTTTGGTTTTCGCATCTATCTGGCTTATGCATTCCTCTACTCACTTGGTTTTCCGCAGGCTCTACCTTCGAAACCCTGGGCATCATGCACCTGAGTCCCAGGACTCCTGCTGTCGAGAGCCCCGTCATTCCAGCGCCTGATCCTCCCCTCTCGCCCGAGAGGGTCACTGATAATCATCCTACTCTCGCATCAAGTTCTCTCCCTTCTGCCGTGGAAGAAGCTGTCCCCACGCCTCCAGCTGAGACCCATATGCTGGAGAAGACCCCACGCCCCTCGGGACGGGGAAAACTACCCCTCCCTCTTTCCGGAAAGCCTTTAGAAGGGCGGCCTGAGAGCTCTCGTTGATCTTCAGGTAAGCCGAAACTTGATTTATTTTTTCGCCTTTTTGTCGACCCTGACACCGTCCCTCCCCAGGTCCTAGGGAGACTGCGGAATGGCTAGGTGCAGATGAAGAGGTGATCTCGCCACCGCCTTCCCCTAGCGAAATGTTGAGCTTTCTTGAAGCCTCCAAAGACGCCGAGGAGCAGAGGGAGTGGGTGGCGGGAGTCCTATCCAAGCTTATCTAGATGCGGTGAGAAGTATCCCTGCAGGCGAGTGCCTTCCAGGCGAGGATGGAGCGGCGATTAGCCGTGATCGAGCGGGACTATGCCCATCTCCTCGGCGAGACGGATCGCCTGAGAGGCGGAAGCGAGGAGACTTCTCCCGGTAGGCACATCGCACGGGCCCGAGACCAGTTGTGCCTGGTCCACCTGGAGCTCACAGCCGTGACTGCTTATCACTATCTGCGAGTGCCCCCGAGGACTGGGAGGTAGGGTCGGGGTCACTGGCGGTGGGAGCAATACTGAGCTCTATGGATTCTCGCCTTCTCTTCCCCTAACCCCAGCCTTACCTTCTCGCATGTACCTTTTCGTGCTTGTAACAAACATGAACATTTGATACTTTATTTAATTTTATTCTGCCTCTCGCCCGGCGAGAGACCTACTATTTTTTAATCTTATTTTACAATGTCGTTCTATCTTGTCGAGTGTCTAGTTCTCGCTCCGCTTCTTTCTCTACATTTGTTTGCTCTTACTCCAGGACCCCTTTCGGAGGCTTTCGCCCTCTGCAGGTATACTAAGCGTTGGCGGGACTACACAGAAGACGAAAAGTCGGATTGTACCAAATTGCTATCCGCACTTCCGTCATTAGAAAAAATACCATGATTACCGCATGTTTTTTTTCTATAAATAGGCCAGCTCACCAACCGTATTTACTTCCACTTGATACCTAGTCTTCGTTTTCCTTCCCCCTTACTCTCGCTACTTCCGCAGCCGCGGTCCTTCTCGCGAATCCCTCTCTCTTTCCCCTTTCCTCCAACTCACAAGATGCCGGGCGAAATCGAATGTCGCACCAGATGCGCGCAAAGCTTCCTTGAACGCAACTTCCCCCCTGCCGCCTGACGGAGACGGAATACGCCTCCATAGTAGCGGACTACATTTTGGCGGGGTTCATCGCGCACAACCCTGGGAATGAGGACAGGGTTAACTTCCTGCCGGAAGGGGAGCTTGCCATTCCGCTGGAACACTTCTAGGTGGGTTTCTGCCTCCCCCTCTGACCGGAAATGCGCCATACCCTTCGATACTATGGGGTGGTGCCGACCCAGCTCAACCCCAACTCCGTGGCACTGCTAGTGGATTTTTGCCTGTTACATGCGCGCGGAAAGGATCGAATTCAATACTCTCCATCTTTCGCAAATTATTCAACTTTTGCGCCAAAGGAGGAGTCGTCTTCTTCACAGGCCAGTCGGTGAAGACCAACGGTCTCGCCAACAAAAACCACGACTGGCCCCAGAAGTTTGTCTTTGTATCGGGGAACTTCTGCAACATACCCCTCTCGCCGGTTCAGTATGATGAGCCAACCTACAGGCCTCCGACACTGGGGGGACGCGAGACCGCCCTCCTCAACTTCTTTGGGACCAAGAACTTCGACGTGAAGTTCTTACAACGGGATGTCAATTCTCTTCCACCGGTTTCCGCCGGTGAAGGTGCCTTTCTGCCCTATTCTCCTTACCTCTTGCTTTTTGTTGGGAAACTTAACATTTGGGGCTTTCACAGGTGATCGAGAGATACCCCTTAATCAGCCCTTTGACAACTTCAGGGATTCCGCCACAACCCTGGCTCTCGCCAAGTTCGCCGTTGTCGTCTGCCGGAATGAGTCGGGCGCTCCTTCCCAACCAAGTGTCGGGAAGCGGAAGCCCGAAGCTCCTTAGGCTCCTTCCATGAAATCCAAACCGTCCCAGACGGACAAGGGTAAGTCCGTCGCCGAGACCCCCGCCGAGACCCCCGCCGATGCCCCACTTGTCGTGGGCGAAGCGGATGTCGCTGGGCTGGTTTCCACCCCCCACACCTGAGATGGTTTCCACCAAGCCAGTGCCGAGAGGGCATCAGAACTTTGTCCTCAGCGAGAAGTACCTAGATGAAGAGGGTCAACCCCTGCTCTGGTAGGACTCGAAAGCCAACTGGGTCTCGATCTCGTCGCTTATCCCCTCCTGGGTGGAGAAAAACACGACCAGCGGTAAAGCCTTCTCGCTTGGTTTAGGGCTTTACAGCAGGGTAGACGCTAGTATATATGATCAGGAGACTGCCCGGGTTCTCGCCCATGAATCCGTTCGAGCCCAGCTACGCGCGTTCGAGCTCGCACACATGACTGCGCGCCGCAACATCAACATCGAGCTCAACCTTGTTGAGGTGCTCAAATCAAGAGATCTCGTCGTTGCTGAGGTGCCACCCTGAAGTCCGATCAGGCGGCTTCCCAGAAGCTTCTCGCCCTTCGCCCGGTGGCCGAGGTATGCAAATCTTCAAAGGCCTTCCGTCTTGTGGCAATTTCACGTTAGTTCTAACCCCAAATTCCTCGCAGGATTCCGCCCAGGCCCAGCTGTCGCGCACGCGGGAGGCTGCTCTCGGGTGCGAGATCGCTTTGCTGAAGGCCGAACTCAAAAAAGCACAGGAAGCCAACGTACCGGTTCCGTCGTCGCCCGCCGAGAAGGTCCTGCGTCATCAATATTCTAACTACGAAATAAAGGTGATGATGCAGGAAAATGCCCAGGCGGCCGCCAGGACCGTGATCCAGGTGTTGCGGGAGTCGGGGTTCCTGAACGAAGGCGGCGAGACGCTTACGACACACAGGATCCTTCCCTGGATGTATAAGCTCATCCCAAAGCCTGTGGGAGAGGAAGACTCGTCAAGCGAAAGCGGATCAAGCTCCTCCTCCAGCGAGAGTGAAACCACCTCCAACGAGAAGTCCGACGGCTCTTTCTGAAGACTTTTCGTCTCATTTTTTGCCTTGTAATTTTTTTCTTTTTGATCTTCTATGTAAGGGGAGAGACCCTTAGAACTGTAATTTTTTTGAGACAGTAAAGTTAAATTCTCTTT
Source organism: Platanthera zijinensis (assembly GCA_039513925.1). NCBI lineage: Eukaryota > Viridiplantae > Streptophyta > Magnoliopsida > Asparagales > Orchidaceae > Platanthera > Platanthera zijinensis. Next base: position 275,274,027 of record CM077078.1, on the reverse strand, counting down.
TTGGCCAAAATGCCTTTTTGTAGTTAATTTTTGCTTATTATCTATTGTTATTCGCCAAGCTGCCGAACTTTCGCTCAAACCTTAGGCTCTTAGGAGATGACCACGCGGAACCCTTACTCGCTGAGCAGAGTTTACCGGAGGTTTCTTTGCCGAGAGGATCTTGCCGGGATGGTCTTACCGAGAGGCTATTGTGCGAGACCCTCTTTATGCTGATCAGTCGTACTCGTTTTCGAGCTTTCGCCTACGCCTTAGGCTCTTAGGTGATGACCGCAGCCCGTTCGCCGAATAATTCAAGTAAACTTCATCGAGATGGGTATATTTATATGGGCATGCCAAAAATGCATACCAAGAAACCCCTACCGAGAGGAAGATGTCGAGATGGGTCTACCTTTCCTTATCTCTACTTAGGATAGGTGCCAACTATTTGAGAACCTATTGGCCAAGTACTTCGTAATGCTCATCACGGGCCTAACTCCCCCATCAGCTAGGTGAGAGCTTGATAACGGGAGCGGCTCCAGATCTGATTATTCCAAGAATTTTACGTCTTGCCACCGAGCGGGACTTCGAATATGCAAACATTTATTTTTTTCCCCCCAAGCGCGCCTACGACCCTGCCAGCTAGTGAGAACCTGGACAACGAGTCTACTCCGGGCCGAGTGTGCCTTCCAGCCCTGTCAGCTAATGGAAGCCTTGACAACAGATTCTCTCGGGGTCTTCCCTTACCACCCCCAAGCGAGCCTATGGCCCTGCCAGCTAATGAGAGCCTTGACAGCGGGTCTACTCGGGGCTGAGTGCGCCTTCCAGCCCTGCCAGCTAATGGAAGCCTGGACAGCGGGATCCTCTCAGGGTCTTGCAAACAACAATCTCTTTCCCTTACCCCCCCAAAAGATCCTACGACCCTACCAGCTAGTGAGAGCCTAACAGCGGGTCTACTTAAGGCCGAGTGCGCCTTCCAGCCCTGCTAGCTAATGGGAGCCTGGACATTGGGATCTACTCGGGGTCTTGCAAACCACAATCTCTTTCCCTTACCCCCCACCCCAAGCGGGCCTATGACCCTGCCAGCTAATGAGAGTCTGACAGCGGGTCTACTCGGGGCTGAGTGCGCCTTCCAGCCCTGCCAGCTGATGGGAGCCTGGACAGCGGGATCTACTCGGGGTCTTGCATTCTACAATCTATTTCCCTTACCCCCAAGCGAGCCTACGGCCCTGCCAGCTAGTGAGAGCCTGATGACAGGTCTACTCGAGTCTGAGTGCGCCTTCCAGCACTACCAACTGATGGGAGCCTGGACAGCGGGATCTACTCGGGGTCTTGCATTCTACAACCTCTTTCCCTTACCCCCCAAGCGAGCCTACGACCCTGCCAACTAGTGAGAGCCTGACAGCGGGTCTACTCGGGGCCGAGTGCTCCTTCCAGCCCTGCCAGCAGATGGGAGCTTGGATAATGGGATCTACTCGGGGTCTTGTATTCCATAATCTCTTTCCCTTACCCCCAAGCGAGCCTATGGCCCTGCCAGCTAGTGAGAGCCTGACAGCGGGTCTACTTGGGGCCGAGTGTGCCGTCCAGCCCTGCCAGCTGATGGGAGCCTGGACAGCGGGATCTACTCGGGGTCTTGCATTCCACAATCTCTTTCCCTTACCACCCAAGCAAGCCTATGACCCTGCCAGCTAGTGAGAGCCTAACAGTGGGTCTACTCGGGATCGAGTGCGTCTTTTAGCCCTGCCAGCTAATGGGAGCCTGGACAGCGGGATCTACTCGGGGTCTTGCATTCCACAATCTCTTTCCCTTACCCCCAAGCGAGCCTACGACCCTGCAAGCTAGTGAGAGCCTGACAGCGGGTCTACTCGGGGCCGAGTACGCCTTCTAGCCCTGTCAGCTGATGGGAGCCTGGACAACGGGATTTACTCGGGGTCTTGCATTACACAATCTCTTTCCCTTACCCCCCCCCAAGCGAGCCTACGACCCTACAAGCTAGTGAGAGCCTAACAGCGGGTCTACTCGGGGCCGAGTGCTCCTTCCAGTCCTGTCAGCTGATGGGAGCCTGGACAGCGGGATCTACTCGGGGTCTTGCATTCCATAATCTCTTTCCCTTACCCCCCCCCCCCCAAGAGAGCCTACATCTCTGCCAGCTAGTAAGAGCCTGACAACGGGTCTACTCGGGACCGAGTGAGCCTTCCAGCCCTGCCAGCTGATGGGAGCCTGGACAACGGGATCTACTCGGGGTCTTGCATTCCACAATCTCTTTCCCTTACCCCCCCCCCCAAGCGAGCCTACAACCATGCCAGATAGTGAGAGCCTGACAGCGAGTCTACTCGGGGCCGAGTCTGCCTTCCAGCCCTGCCAGCTAATGGGAGCCTGGACAGCGGGATCTACTCGGGGTCTTGCAAATCACAACCTCTTTCCCTTACCTCCCCAAGCGAGCTTACGACCCTGCCGGCTAGTGAGAGCCTGACAGCGGGTCTATTCGGGGCCGAGTGCACCTTCCAGCCCTGCCAGCTGATGAGAGCCTAGACAGTGGGATCTACTCGGGGTTTTGCAAATCACAACCTCTTTGCAATCTTCCAAAGAAATAAACATGAGACAATTTAATGAATACATTATAATAAGATTTACAATCTTACCCCTAACTAAGGGTAGAAATGCTTCAGATCGTCGCCACTCCAAGTATGGCTCATGGTCACCTCCTCCATCTTTCCTACCATGATGAAGACCTTCATCTCCATGACCTCCTCTGCTGACTCCAGCCTGAACTACTCTCCGCCGCTCCTCCTTCCCGACCTCTTCCTCTCCGCCTACTTCCTCAACCTCCATCGCCTCCAGATGACTTCCCTGCAGCTCCACTTCTTCGCCTTCTTAGGCCTCCACCCCATCCTTCTCTCTAGCCTCTCCTAGGCTCACTCCCCCTTCCTCTGCAATCTCCTCTTGTGCTGCCATCTCCTTCTCCAGCTCTTTCGCCTTTGCCATCCAGGCTATGGTGTTGACTGCAGTCACATAGCACTGCCTCGCCACTTTCGGATCCCCCCTGATCCTGACCTGGACTCCCCCACTACTGAACTTGAGACATTGATGGAATGAGGAGGGGACGCAATGAAAGGCATTGATGAGAGTGCGTCCAAAAATGGCATTGTAGCTGCTCGGAGCGTCAACAATGACGAACCGACAGTTCCTTGACACCCCCAGCGTCACGTGCAATCCCACCCCCACCCCCCTCAACTTCCTTCCTCTCCCCCGAGAACCCGAACAACGGTCCATCCGAGGCCACAATCCTCTGGGCCTCTACCTTCATTTCATCTAATGCTTTCTTGAAGATTACGTTCACGGAGCTCCCATTATCCACCAGAATCCTGGAGATTGTGAAGTTTTCCACCGCCGTCTAGAACACCAAGGCGTCAAAGAATGGGTCTTCATAGTCGGACATATCCTTTGAAGAAAAAGTGATCTTTTCCTCATGGGGGGGGATTCAGGGAGGTCGAGACAACACTCCTCCTATGCATGGTTTGTAAACTCCCCTTGCAGGTGGCCTCAATCCCCACTCCCCCATGGATCACTCTGATCCCTCCCCGGGCTCCCACATCCGCCCGATACTCGCACCTATCTTCCCCTCCTCCTGGAAAAACTTCCTCAATCCTCACGGATGACTGCTATTGAACTTGCCCCCTGGCCCCTCTCATCTCCAGAAACTCTGGGCAGGTGGCCATCGCGCGAACTTCCTCCTGATGAAAGTCACAGAATGACAACGCCACCCTGCCTTCTCTTCTCCTTCCTCCTCCCCTAGCTCCTCTCTCTCTCCTTGCTTGGGTGATCGCCAATGCCTCCTGTTGCTGCGGGAGAGGGGCCCTCTGCCCCTGCCTCCAAGCTGACGGATTGAACCTTCCCTGACCCCAGAAGTTCTCTCTACCTTGGAATCCTCCCCCCTGTCCCGGGGGGGGGGGGGGGACCTTCTTGAGGCCTCCAGGCCAACCAGTTGTTCGGATCCCTATGCCCCTAACCTTGGTGCTGCGCCCAGTGCCCTGGACTCGGGGCTCTTCTCTCCTCCTCTCCTCTCTCTGCTCCCTCTGCTTCCCTGCTCCTGACTCCTTCACATCCTCCTTCGCCAACTTGGTCAGCTTTCTTGCGAACGCCGGGTTGGCGGCTTCAATCTCTATCTCTTTCGCCTCCCTCTCCATCAGCTCTTCGAAAGAAAGGGGGCACTCTTTTCAGCTCCATGTTGAAGAACCTAGATCTCAACCCCAGGGTAGACGCGAGCATCAACGTGTACCCCGGGACCTCCTGAACTAGAAGGATCTCCTCCTGAAACCGATCGACGTAATGTTCCAGCATCTCCTCCGGCTTCTGCTTGATGGCGAACAAGCTCTTCGCCTCCTTCCTCTTCTTCGATGCGGGGAACCTCAACAGGAACCCACATCACAGATCTTCGAAGCAGTAGATTGAACTTGCAGGGAGTTGATGAAACCGGTCCCTCGCCTTCTCCTTCAAGGTAATGACAAAGAGCCTACACTTTAAGGCATCCGACATCTGCCTTATGGGAACGACATCCTCGAACCATTGAACATGTTGCACGAAGTCGTCTCTGCCCATGTAGTAGGACATATCTGGCTCTCTGAACCCGTCAGGGACCGGGGCAAAGACAATCAACTCACTAAAAGGGCTCCCACCCACAACCTGGCGAGAGGGCATGTCTTGCTGCCTCGGCTCGCTAACCCTGTCAGTGCTAGCCTGTCCGGGGAAGAGCTCCCGCCCGACAACATCCCTCTCGGCACTCTCTGCCGGAATCTCCTTCCCAGGACGCTGGCCTGGAGCGTTCTCGCCCAAAGAAGGAGCTACAACCACCAGAATGGAAGGTGTCGCCCTCTCGCTTCTCGCCGCGAAAGCCAACTGGATGGTCTAAAAGACTTCCCGCCTGAAATCTTCCAGCATCCCCATCGTCACCCCACTCGCCTGGGGTGGAGAACCTCCTAAGCCTGCTCCTTCCTCCTCACCTCTATCCATGAGACTAAGCCTGAGATTTTCTTGTATCAGCTATGGTCCACGCTCACCGCACTAGAAATGTTGGAACAAAAAACTGGCCCCATCAAGAGTTCAGACCCCGAGGTGTAGCTAACACCTACTTCTCCCAAACTCAGACCCTTGACCAGTTGCTGAGAACTAAAGAATTGACTTTGGGCTACAACACGGAGGTCCCTCCACTAACCTGAAAGATCTCAGAGCGCTTCCCCTTCTTAGCCAAGTGCTGAGCTAAGGATACCTTAGAAAGCGCTGCAAGACTTCAAAAAATGAGAAAGCTTGCCTTCTGAGGTATCCTGTGGGTCTATTTATAGAATTCAAAAAGTTGGTCTGCTAACAGTCAAATTCCGCTATTCAAAAAGGTTATATGCATCCCAAAATGGTCTGCTAACAGCCAAACTCCGCTGTTCTAAGGAGCTAAATGCATACCTCCAAGGGTATCCAGGTAATTTTACCCTTGGACCCTACTAGTCGAAAACCCTTCCGCTGATCCCCGTGGGCTTCCCGCTCATCCAGGCAGAAACCCTTCTGCATGCCCTATCAAAAGGCCAATATCCGGCCAAGTGCGAGTTTGCCTACCCCACTCTCCTGCTCTTATAAGAGACACGACCAAGTCCAAATGCGTTAAGAGCATTGAGTAAAAAGACTTCATTCAACGCCAGAGGCAAAACAGCATGGAGACGCATCACTCAACGCCAACTCCGAGGGCCTCCCGTTTACCCGGGCGCAAGCCTTCTCGCATGCCCCGGGCGGGAACCCTTCTGCCTATTCTTCTTGCCTGACCCGATTAGCTTAAAACTCACTCAAACCTGGATCCCAGACCCTTAAATCCTACTCGGCAAATATGAGATTGTACAACTATAGTTTTAACTCTCAAGGCATGTAATTATTGACATCTATGACTACAATTATCTCATCCTACAGTTTCACAAATATCATAGAATTATGCTGTTCACTACAATTATCTCATTGGACAGTTTCCAAGACTCAACTCCAAGACTTGATGCCGATGCAATTTGCAACATGTTTTGTGTTGTCCCAGTGCACACCTGGTGTTTGAGGAAATGCCCCAGTGAATTCACCTTAAAATTTCAACATTGTGAACTCCCTGCTTTTGATGAACTCCAACACAACTACAAATTAAATGGTGATATCCTCTCCAAAGGTAGCATATGCATTTCACTGGAGTGTAGAAACATACAAAATTTATAAATTAAATACATGAGTGATTGAATGCACATTCTTCTCCAAGATGTGTTCAACAAGTTGGACACTCTTGTTGACCCGAAATACTACTATAGAGACCATAAAATTTTAGATTAGATGCTATGTGGAGAAAATTTTTTCAAGATTTTTTTTCATGAATTTAGAATATTTTATGTTTGTAAGAAATAATAGTCCTTTATTTTATATTTTTGGTTAAATAAATTAGATAGAAGTGATTGTATTTCTAAAAAATTTTATATTTTGGACTGCCAATATCCAACGGGCTGTCAGTATCATTTTGTTGGGCTACTATTATATTTGGACTGCCAATAGTTATAGACGGACTGTCAATATAAACACTCATTTTAAAGGCGATTGTTAACCGCAATCCGATATGGGCTAGTCGCACCCCAAAATCTCATAACTTTTCGCGTCTTTTCGAAATACGCTTTGTACATGCAATTTTAGGAAAAGTTCTCAACACAAAAGTCGAGATCTACAACTTTCGTGTTGAGCAGTTTTCCTAAAAATGCATGTACAAGACATATTTTGGAAATATGCCCAGATTTTGCGCCTTTCGAAAATACGCTTTGTACATGCAATTTCAGGAAAAGTGTTCAACACGAAAGTTGTAGATCTCGTCGAGATCTACAACTTTCGTGTTGAACACTTTTCCTGAAATTGCATGTACAAGACGTATTTTGAAAAGACGTGAAAATTTAGCAGATTTTGGGGTGTGACTAGTTATATAGCGGGTTGCGGTTAACAACCGCCTTTTTAAATTGTAATATTTTCATCATTTTTTATTTATTTAAAATAAAAATAAAATAACGTTCTTTGATAATCGATACATCATTGTCTGCTGGTTCGGCTCCAAGCCTCCAATACGCTTCTCGAACACCCAGTTGCGCTTCCTGCTATCCGCTCTGTGGTCGCCGGCGGCGCCACCCGCCGTTGCTTCTGTTCTTCCTAAATCTAAAACCTTCATTTCTCCGTCACAAACACTTCGCCGCTTCGATTTACAAAGCCATGGCCGCCGATCAAAACCCTAGCAACTCCACGCCGCCGGAGCAGGCATCTAAACCCCCGTCCAAGGATCAGAAGAAGAAGAAGGAAGACAAGAAAGAGGAAGATCTGGTACCTCCATCTCTATTCCCTTTCTAATTTCATGACATCGTTGCATTCACGCCTCCCTTACTGCATAAATCGTGAACTTAATGCCCTAATCGATACTAACACCGCTTTCTCCGCGAGTTTCGCAGTCAGAAGAGGATCTGGCGCTGAAGCAGCAGCTGGAGCTCTATATCGAGCGCGTCCAGGATGCTGATCCCGGCGTTCAAAAGCTTGCTCTCGAGAGCATGAGGTACTACTTTTGTTCGTTTGCTGATCTAATGGCTTAATGTTATTTTAAGCCAGCATATCTTCTTTGAATTTTGAGAGTAGCTGGATTGTTCAATTTTCTCATTTGATCTGTAGACAGGAGATTCGATCGGCAACAAGCTCAATGACATCTGTTCCTAAACCCCTGAAGTTTCTCCGTCCGCATTATGGGAAATTGAAGGCATACTTTGAGACAATGCCTGAATCTGACCTTAAGGTTCTAACTTTTTCTTAGGGTAACAATCAATTTTATATTGATAATGTGGTAATTGCTCATTGAGTTTATCTATTGCAGAAGTACCTTGCGGATATACTTTCAGTGTTGGCATTGACTATGTCTGCTGAAGGAGAAAGGGTAAGACTACTAAATATATTCTCTTGAGGCTCTATTTGTTTGGGCGTTTCGCTGCTCCGTTTTGGGCAAACGCCGCCGGAAGGAGGGTAAACAAATGAATCTCTGGCGGCGTTTGCTCCGTTTCCACCCGCCCGCCTTGAGAAATGCCCCAAAAAGCTCTGTTTGGAGCAGCCACCTCCCCCCCTCCGATTCGAACACTCCATTTCCACCCGCCGGATCGACCCGCCACCGCCGAACCAAATGGAGCCTAAGATCCTTCATAGTGCTAGTGGAAATGGTAGGGTTTAAAATTAGAAGAAAATTTACCATGGTTATTGTCACACAATTACGTCTGTTTTGTTTTTTATTGTCATGTTAGCATTAAAGTCCAATGCTTTGAAATTTTTGTTCTTATTGTTTGGTACTTTTTGTTAATATCTCTTCCCATAATTTGTATCAGTGTGCTACTGTCTCTGTAAATGTCCTTGTTTGTTAGTTGGTCTTATTTTTCTCCTATCCATTTTGTAGGAGAGTTTGAAGTATAGATTATTGGGTTACGAAGGGAACATTGGCTCTTGGGGCCATGAATATGTACGGTATGTTGTTTCTTGACCGGTGGTATTAATGTTTATTTGCTATGAAAATGTTTGCATTTCACAAAATTTTCTATTGAATTTGTAAGAGAAATTGAAATAATTAACCAATGCATATACCCTTAGTATCCTTTGCTTCTTGATGCTTCATGATGATGTGTCGTGAATTCTCTCTATTCATTTTCATGTTACTTGCTAAATGAGTTGTCTACTCTTATCAAGTTTTTTTGAGTAAGTTCCAACAAAACTACATTTGATATATTAAATATTCATTCTAGCCCTTTTGCATTGAGTTTCTTTTCAAAGAAAATTGCCCGCCCTTTCTCATAGTCTCATAGAAGATACAGTCTCAAAAAGGAGTTTGTAGTTTTGATGCAGGACGACTCGTAGGGTTTGCGCGCCTGTCGACTATTTCTAGGAAACCCTAAATGCATGCAATGAAGAATTGAATTTTGAGCGGGCATTGCACGGACTTTAAGAAATGAAGAAACTAGATTTTTTTGTAAAACACAAAATCACTATTTTGTTTAAAATGAATTTTCTTAAAAAAATGGTTCAATTCTAAATTCGGGGAAAGAAGGTTCGCAACTTTCGTTCTTTCCCTTTGTCGTAGCAAAACAAAAATTGTGAACTCCAAATACGTTTCTGTTTGAAGTTTTCGACGTAACGTTAACCGACATAATTTGGGCGAAAACACAACAATGAATCTATTATCGTACGAGAAAATATATAGACACACACAAAGGAGGAGAAAGAAACAATTACTCACAAAAAATGACGTCTTTCCGCAATCGAAGTCGACGGCGTCCACGCGAGAAATTCTTCATCACCTTCGATCTCCCGCTCCGAGGTCAGTCGTTAGCGCACACGGGCACCACAGAGAAATTTCACTCACTCTCACCCGAAAGTGGTTCCACGAAATATCATTCACTAAACTACGCAAGGAAACCACAAACTAAACAACATAAAATTCACTCGCTCTCACACAAGTGGATCCATGAAATCTTTAAGCACCAGAGAAAATAACTTCTCTCTTCTAATCTCACTCACAACACTCCTACATCAACATTAAAATTCACTAAACCTAGCATTCCAAAACAACTGAACTCCCCTCATGGAAGCAAACATAGCTTCAATAGCGGAATTTTTCAACATTGACTGGAATCACACAACAACGAGTATTCCTCTCATCCACCACTCTACAACTCTCCAATGGAGGCACACACAAGCAACAGTTTTTTTTCCTATTATTATCTCACAGCAAGCTATTCATTGCTCTAACTACTCACGAAAATAGAATTCCACATTTCACTGAATCAACACAGTAAAATTGATATTAATGTTCTTCTTCTCCTAAACTCTTAAACAAAATTCACAAAGGCCAAGTAGCAGGCAATACATTTCTTCACATTTAACAGCCTCTAACACCTAAATAAGAAACAACAACAGTAAAATCTCATCTCTTCCGGTGGAAGGCAAACGACCCTTTATACAGGGTTCAGCCAAAAACAAAAGCTGAAAATAAAACAGGGAAATGGCCATGACAGAAGCAGCGACCGGGACTGGTGGAAATCTTGGCCAAGCGGTTGCTGGAACAGAGGAAATCGTGGCGCCAAGCTCAGGGATGTGCGACGGAAATTTTTGCTAAGGTTAGCTAAAAACAAAAACTGAAAATAAAATAGGAAAATGGCCATGGCAGAAGCAGTGGCCGAGACTGGTGGAAATCTTTGCTAGGTGGTTGCTGGAACAGAGGAAATCTTTGCGCTAGGCTCAGGGATTTGTGGCGGAAAGCTTCGCTGGACTGAACGTGGGTCGTTGCAGGCGGCATCAAGCCATATCTCCCACGAGCGGCGGAGCGATAATGTCGCGCAGAAGCTCTCATAATGAGGCCCTGCGGGATTTCCTCTTGCCGAACAGGGAGATGGACCAGGTAGAAGAATAGTACAGGGCCGGTTTGGAAGATTGAACCGGTTACTTTAATATATATATATGTATATATATATATACTCTCAAACAAAATTACAACATTACATAATTGCAAAATAACAAAATGCATAAAATGACACGAAAAAATATGCAAGATTCGTGGCCGATAAAGGCCCGGTCGGGTGCGGCGTCGGGTACTTTGGCGACATCCAGAACGAGGCTGGTCTCCACCAACTTTCCCCCTCTCGAAATCACTCATCTCTGGTGAGTGCTCCGATCGGTAGTGCTGTAGTAGATCAACATCCACGCGCTGCAACTCCTCGGCCAAAACCCAGCTCGTCACGGTCTCTGGCATGTCATGCCAACGAACCAAGCATCACTGAAAACCACCATCAGTAGTGGTCACTATCTCGTCGTTCAGGATCTGCTTAGGAACCAAGATATGGTGCGGAAGTCTGTCAGCGGCTCTGGGAACTAGTATGGTAGTATCACCTGGTGTTGCATGCTCGGCCTGAAAGTTGTCAGTTGGAAAAGGAAGAACTGCGGGTGACGTGCCAGTAACTGAATGAGTGTCAGTATGTCCTGAATGTGCCTCCTCACTATCACTCACCAACCCAGAAGAATCAAACAGAGGAGAATGCAAGGGAAAATCTAAACACTCATGTGGATAATCGTGGAATAAAGTCAGATTAGCTACATTAAAAACTGAATTTGCTCCCTAAACGGAAGACATCTCAAGTTAATATGCATTTTGTCCAATCCGCTTTACCACTCTAAAGGGTCCAGTCCTACGGTTAGCTAACTTCTTTACGGTACCTGAAAGTAACCGTTTCGGATTTAGCCGAACCATCTCCAAGTCATTCACTTTGAAACTAATAGTTATTTTATGTTTGTTTGTTTGAGTTGCGTATAAATCTCAAGTTCTATGCAATTTTCGTTCAAATTATGTATGCAAACCATGCAAATGCAAAAGATGAAATACTTACACGAATAACTCCACAAGCCGAAGGTTTTAGATACTAAAAGCAACTCCTGAGATAGGTACATGATCAGGAGGCCCGGAAGGTGGATCATAAATGAATTCATTGCGGGGGCGATGAACACTCAAGTGAAAATCAGAGACATCAGTGATAAGTTATGTCAACATGGTGTGCGAACTGTCTCTGCAAGTGAGGGTGATAAGATATAAAATCAACAAATCTGTGAGTGCACTCTCAAACTCGACTGTGCTACTAAGAATAGACACATCCCAAATGTGCAACGAACCCATATATGGTTCATCTGGGGGTTCACCGAGAGGGGTATAATAAAATTCGTCACAAATGCGACGAGTACCTGCGTAGGCACCAAAAACATACGGAGTGCTCTCATATAAACGATATTGCACCTGAAGTGTGACAATCATGATAAATTTATTAAGGGAATGTTAGGCATTAGGAGGCTTGCCAGGTGGGACATATGAAAACTCATCGCAAATACGTTGGTCTTCAAAGTGATAACTATATTCACTGATAATAAGACGTGATTCTAGAGTGAGGTGAATACATATCACATGAAAGAACATATTTGATGGGTCAACAGGTGGTACGTCCTATAACTCATCTAGAGTGCGAGTGACCAGATGGCTATGATCAATCCCTACTATATGAATGTCACACTCGAAATCCTCTCTGGAGCACTATCGACATCAGAGGCGATAATGAAAATGGTGTCAGTGTCTTAATATTCATAAGTGTGTTACTCACATGAATCTCATCCACACAAGGACGAGGTGGCTCATCAGGAGGGTCAATAGGAGGGTTGTTAAAGACCCAATCAGTAGAGTAATGGTAAAAGAAGCGTCCTGGACTGGTGGAAATCGTGGACATGACAGAAGCAGCGGCCGGGACTTGTGGAAATCGTGGCCAGGCGGTTGTTGGAACAGAGGAAATCGTGGCGCCAAGCTCAGGGATGTGCGGCGGAAAGCTTCGCTAGACTGGACGTGGGCCGTTGCAGGCGGCATCGTGCCATATCTCCCACGAGCGGCAGGGCGACAATGTCGCGCGGAAGCCCTAATAATGTGGCCCTGCGGGATTTCCTCTTGCCGAACAAGGAGATGGACCGGGAAGAAGAATAGTGCAGGGCCAGTTTGGAGGAGTGAACTAGCTACTTTAATAAATTTATATATATATATATATTTATATGTTTGTATATATCTATATCTATATATATATACTCTCAAACAAAATTACAACATTACATAATTGCAAAATAACAAAATGCATAAAGACACGAAAAAATATGCAAGACCCTTCCTTTGGGCCGATAGAGGCCCGGTCGGGTGCGAGTCGCATGGATCACACAATTTTTGTAATTGAATCTTTACTCAGTTATCAAACTAACTAATGTGAACGTTTCAATTTAGGGCTTAAAGTGGTAGGGGCCTTCCTTTGGGCTGACCAACTTACACCTCAAGTTGGGTCCCAAATTGAGACACTCACTTGGTAGTCATTTGACACTCGGTTTATGGCTCGGCTAAGTGATCAATATCCAGCCTGTAACTCCTTTGGGCCAAAACCCACTGTCACGGTCTCTGGCCGCATGAATCGAACAAACACAGTTAAAACCCCTTAATATGGACATTGCATTATAATTCTGCGACAGTGAATTTGCTTAGCAAACAGAATGGTGCGTGAATATACATTCTGTAACAGCGGTATTTACTGAGTGAAAAAATCTATTTGGTACAATCTGAAAAATTTCACTGAAGGTTAAAGAGTGTTAAAGCAAACTATATATGCTCGGCCTGAAAGTTGTTAAACTCTATTTAACCACATAGGTAAATTCTATATAAAGCAAACTCTAGGTGTAAACGTGTCTAATTGGACTGTATATCATCAATGAGGGATGGAATATTAACCCTGGAAAAACCATTGACACCAAGTCCTCTAACGACATTGGCAACGGTAGAGAGCGACACATCCATGGAGCGGCTATAGGACCCAAAAAAAGGGAAAAAAGCCGCTCAGCCAACACGCCATTAGAGCACAGCTACTAAGAAAAAAGAAGAAGGGGGAAACTACCCCCTTAAACATCCAGATCGAAGAAGAACCCCCAGAAAAAAAAAACAGAACATACAGATCTTTATTAACTCTAAAAACAGATTTCTCCTAAACGGAAACATCCAGATCGGAGAATAAATGATTTTGTTCAGATCGGCTTTAATCCAAGCGAGAGCCTCTGATAGGGTCACTTGTAAACTTAAAACAGGAAGGATCACTCACTTGAACTAAGAAGAGGAAGAGAGATCTTTATACCTGATGCCATGGATGCAGGGATGGCCGTGATGGAGAATGCCCCGCCTAGTTGTAGAGCTTCGTCGAGCACGAAAGCGGCAGAGGAGCCGATGCGGGTGATTGCCGGAGCGGGTGAACGTCGGAGCGATGAGGTTCTTTCTCCCGATACCTAAGTCCAGCCGCACCTCTCGTTTTGACGGGATGAAAAGAGAGTGAAAGGCCTTAGGGTTAGGAGGAGAACCACACTATGGGTTTAAATACCGTTTCCCTATCCACCCATCACAGATCGGAGGGCTACGACTTATTTTACTCAAGTTCTACACATGATGAGTCCACATTTATATTTAACTGCACCCTCGATTAAGGCGCAACGGAAACACGACTAGACCCGTAAAGATCAAAATGAATGGGTCACATGAATGGCCAAATTATTTAGACGGTGAACTTGGTCTACATGACCCATGATGACCCACATATATAAGATATTATCTAACAATCTCCCACTTGTGCCAAATAGGTCATACTGAATATAGATCACGTAAACTTTATGACGTCAAATTATAATAACACCGTCAAAATTGACCAACGTTTCCAAACAATCCGGTCCATTAAAATCACCAACACGGGACATGGCGGCCATTATCACTTTCATTCGTGATAGGACTTTTCAAATCACAGATTTTAGTACTCTCAATGACATAGATCAAATGAGAATGTGTTGCATGGAAATTACATACTATATGATCTTATATGCCTATTTTCAACTGGTTCTTCTTTATGACTCCAATGAGTCTAACAATGAATTCTGTCAACTTTAAACAAATATGTACTACTAAATAATAAATAAGACAAACATAACTTTATCTCAGAATCATCAAATGGATTGTGCACATAAATGTCTGTCGAACTAAAATAAGTAAAGAAAATTACAAACTCCGGGGGCACTAAACCAGCACATCAGAAGGACTTGTCACACCCATACGAGCAACATGCTTCAGAAAGACTTTAGGTGGCAAGCCCTTAGTGAGCGGATCTGCAATCATGAGTTTAGTGATAATATATTCAACAGACATTAGACGATTCTGAACCCTTTCCTTAACGACGAGAAACTTTATATCAATATGCCTTGATCGTGCTAAACTCTTGTCGTTGTTGGAATAAAGCTCTGTAGCTTTGTTATCACAATACAACTTTAATGGTTTCTCAACTATGTCCACTACTTGAAGCCCAAAAATAAAATTTCGAAGCCATATCACTTGATTAGATGCCCCATAACAAGCGATGAACTCTGCCTTCATGGTGGACGAAGCAATAAGTGTCTGCTTGACACTTTTCCTTGAAACTACTCCTCCCATCATGAAGATGAAACCTGATGTGGACCTCTTGCTGTCAAGACAACCCGCAAAATCTGAATCTGTGTATCCAATCAGCTCCAACTGATCGGATCTCCTGTACGTGAGCATGTAATCTTTCGTTCTCTGAAGATATCACATCACCCTCTTGGTAGCCTTCCAATGGTCGATGTCAGGATTGCTCAAAAACCTGCCAAGCATACCAACACGAATGCAATATCTGGACGGGTGCAAACTTGAGCATGCATAAGACTCCCAACTGCTGAGGCATAAGAGATATCTTTCATTTGCTCTACCTGAAGATCGTTCTTAGGAGACTGGAGTGAACTCAATTTATCTCCCTTAGCAATATGTGTTTTACCAGGTAAACACCCTGTCATGCCATATCTATTTAGCACTTTATCGATATATGCCTTTTGTAACAAACCTAATATACCACTTGATCTATCACGATGTATCTGAATGCCCATCACAAAAGATGTCTCCCCAAGATTCTTCATCTCAAAGTGCTGAGTACCCTTGTATCCTCAGCTCCTCCACCATTTCTCCTCCGCCATTTCTAGGGCTGAGTACCCTTGTATCCTCTACTCCATCTCCCTCCAGCTGCCATCCGGCAAACTACCAAGGAGGCATGTAACAAATGAAGACAGTAAGTTTATCTGCTTTGTGCTTAATGAACAATGTATGGTTATTTCTAAATTGATGTGAATTGGGATCCAAAAGATTTTATTTTAAATAAATTTGTCCTCGACAAAATTAAGTGATGTTGGTGTCGACTCAGTAAACAATAAAGGAAGATAATTCAATCTATGTTTTGGCATACACCTGTAAAAGTCCAACAATTGAGCAACAATTTACGTGATATAATAATTCCACAAGTGTTTGGATGAGAAAACCTCACAACATGAATTTAGATTTATGGCAAAACAAGTTAATGTTAATTATGGGCAAGCCCTGAAATTAAGATCCAAATTAAACTATGCATACATTACACTAACACAATACAAACAATACGAACACGGGTGAGAAGAGTATAACTTTGGTTTACAGATGCAGTCAATGGAGTCCAGGTTGGAACCAGGGGGTCAAAGTAGGTTGGCATGGGTTGAGTAGGTGGGAAACAGCTGGTCGGGATGGTCGATAATTGGAGAAACTAGAACCAAGTCTGTCAGAGGACTTGACAGATTTCAGGCAACGAAAGATGGCTTAATAGTGGATGGACAAACGTGAGGGAAGATGGAGACGACATGTGGTGGTCGGAGGAGGCAACAATGGCGTCTGGAAGCACGAGTGGTGGTAATTGCTGGAGGGAAGTTTTGGACGGCTGGAGCTCTGAATCTGGTAGGGGAGGAGTCGATTCTGTCGGAAGGTGAGCGAGGATTGGTCTTCAAATCCTACGAGGGCTAGTAGAGGTGGAGGCAAGGTTGGGAAAGGCTATGTCGGCGGCTGGAGGCGGGATCAAGTGAAGCTGCGGTTGGACGTGAGAATAAGGGGGAAAAGGTCGCTTGGCTGAGTTTTTGATGCAACCCGCGTCACATCTTTTATTTTATTTTTGTACTTGTTTTATTTATGCAGTGCATGTCTTGACGCGTTTGGCTTCATTATGTTGTGTTGAGTTGTATCGCGCGTGTTATGAGCGCTTTGGTGTTATTTTGTATCACGCATATCTTTCACGCAATTTTGTTTGGCTCGTTATTGTGACCGGCCAACGAGACTCTAAATGCATAAGTCCAGTAGTTTATGAGATAGATTAGTTTAGGGCAAACTTTTTAAAATCAATCATATTAAATAAAATCTTTACCTATGTTTTCTGTGGGCCCCATCGTTGAAATTACCCTCCACATTTCCTCAAAACTAAAACTAGAAAAATCTACCATTATTGCATGATGAAATATCTGCCTTAAATGAAGCCCTCAAAACTACATGTGTTAAATACATGTTTGCCAATAACAATTATTCCCTAAGAAAATTCTGTGGTATAAAACCCCCCATTCCTCCCTTTTATCGGGTGGCTGGAATTGAACTGAACGAATCATTTTCTTGATTTGTTCGGTTCCCGTCCAGCGCCGCCAGATCCCCTGCCCGCAATTTCCCGTTCAGTTCCGACGAGCTCTTCCCCCCTGAAGCCACTCCCTCCCGCGACCTTCGTCCCCGACGGAAGCCTCGCTGACCACCGCTTCTGTCGCTGCTACAGAAGCTTCTGTCGAAGCCATCTCCAGAAGCTTCTGTCGCTGCTACAGGTTTCTCCTCCCTGCTCGACAGACGCGTAATATTCCTCGCCGTCCAACGCTGTGATTCCCCCGTGAAGCTTCGTCCTCCTCCCGCGCTGTCGCCGGATCTTCTCTTGGGTCCCGACGTCGTCCCCTGCACCGTTCCCCATCGGGTCCAGCAAGTCACCGGTGCCCTCCCCCTTTCTAGTCGGGCAGTTACTTTGCTCCAGCCACCAGTGCAATTTTCTGGATACTTCAGCTCCCGTGTTCCCCTCCTTGGACCCCCACCCTCAAGTCTGTCCAGCCCCTGTCGAGGTTCTCTTCCCTCCAGCCTCTGCTTGGGGAACGTGTTCTTGAATCCTGCTGGTATACCTCTCTGGGCTCAATTCCTTCAGTTACATTGTATGGCCCAATTTAATTAAACAAATAGTTAATTATGACGAGCTTGCCCTGGCTAATTTCATCTCCTAATCAGCGTTATTTTCATATCTATAATTCGTCCGTCATTTGTTCTCTGTGATTGTGGAATTGTGATTCGAGACGTGGTTACATTTGTGCGGTAGCCATTATGCCCTATCTTTTGTCATAATTGTGATCCAAGGATTGTGGAATTGTGATCCAAGGATTTCCAAAGCAATCCTACTCTTACCCCTTGTAAATGAGGGAGGGCCGGCCTAATTAGACAACACAACAACAACACTCAAGTCTTTATCCCACTATAGTGGGGTCAGCTATATGGATCCTTTGTCGCCATTGTGCCCTATCTTGTGTTATAATCTCACTAATGCCTAAGTACATCATGTCTTTCCGTATAGTGTCATTCCAAGTCTTTATTGGTCTACCCCTCTCTCGCTTAACATGCCTTAGTGACTAGACTCTCACAACCCCTAACAGGTGCCTCTAATGGTCTCCTTTGCACGTGTCCAAACCATCTTAGTCGAGCTTCTCGCATCTTCTCTGCAATTGGTGCTACTCCTGTCTTATCCCTGATACATTCATTCCTAATTCTATCTGTGTCCACACATCCAACTAAGCATTCTCATCTCCGCAACTCCCATTTTTTGCTCATGTACACAATTCACTGCCCAACACTCAGAACCATAGAGCATCGCTGGTCTAATTGTAGTACGGTAGAACTTGCCCTTAAGTTCTTAGTTATTCTTTACGATCACACAGGATCCCTGATGCGCCTCTCCACTTCAACTAACCCGCTTGGATTCTATGTGTCACACCTTTATCAATACCTTCGTCTTTTTGAACTATAACAATCCAAGATATTTAAAACATTCACTACGAAAAATATCTTGATCACCCAACTTAATAGCGAAGTCATCCGTCCTTCTTGCACTGCTAAATTTAAGCTCCATATACTCTGTCTTTGTTCTGCTCAACCTAAAACCCTTCTTTTCTAAAGTGTTTTGCCAAGATTCAAGTTTCGTATTTACACCCTCGCACGGCTCATCAACCAAAACCATATCATCCGCAAATAATAAACACCAAAGTATTGCTTGTTGGATATGTCCGTTGAGCTCATCTAAGATAAGGGTAAAGAGATAAGGGCTTAAAGCTGAACCTTGATGTAAGCCAACATTGATAGGGAATTCATGTGTTAATCCTCCAGATGTCATCACCCTTGTCACTGAATTTGTATACATATTTTTGATTACGTCAATGTATGATACATTTACACCTTTCTTTTCTAAGACTCTCCATAAGATCTCTCTTGAAACTCTATCATAAGCCTTCTCAAGGTCGATAAACAGCATATGCTAATCTTGTTTTCTTTTTCGGTAGTTGTCAATGAATCTCCTCAAGAGATATATAACTTCCATGATTGATCGCCCTGACATGAATCCAAATTGATTCTCCGAGATGTTAGTCTCCTCGTCTTATTCTTCTTTCTATTACTCGTTCTCATAATTTCATGCTATGACTCATCAATTTAATTTCTCTGTAATTAACACAATTTTGTATATTTCCTTTGTTCTTATTCAAAAGTACCAATATACTTTCTCTCCTATTAGTCTGACATCCTCTTTGACTTCAATATTTTATTGAAAACACATATAAGTCACAAAAATTCTTTCATTCCCTAGACATTTCCATATTTCGATGGGTATATCATCTGACCCAATATTATTTCCATTTTTCATCTTCTTTAGAACATTATTTATCTCTGACAATTGAATTTATGATAAAACGTTATGTTCCTATACTTTCCCGATTTACTTAAATTTTTCATGTCCAATTCATTGTTTTTTGTTTCATTATAAAATTTATAAAAGTATCTTTTTCATCGCTCTTTAATATCCACATTATTCCGTTAAAGCTGTATCTGTTTCATCATTTATGCATTTTAGTTGGCTTAAATCTATGGTCTTCCTTTCTCTAGCTCGAGCAATTTTATATATGTCACGTTCTCTATTTTTGGTATCTAGTCGCTTATAAGATTTTTCCATAAGTTTAATTTCTTGCTTTAATCACTGCATTCTTAGCTTCTTTTTTGGCGACTTTGTATCTGACTAAGTTTTCATCATTCCTACAAGTGTAAAGTGATTTTTAGTTGATCCTCTTTGCCATCACTTTATCTTGCACTTCTTTTTTCCACCACCAAGATTCTTTATTTTGGGGCGCACGACCTTTTGATACTTCAAATACGTTCTTTCCAGTTGTCCTTAAATGTTGAAGACATAACTTCCCATGAGATACTAGGATCAACATAAGGGTCATTAACTAGTTATTTCATAACTGATGTCTTGAAAGCACCTGTTTTTCCATCTTCAAGTTCAACTATCGATTTTTTGGTAATATTTTTGTCCTTGTCTTAAATTTATTATATTTAATTTGTACGTCTAACACTACTACCTATGTTGTGTTGTCAAATTTTATCCTGATATGACTTTGCAATTCTTACAAGTTACAAACATTTTATCCATTTTGCGAGTCATAAAATAATCAATTTGACTTATTTGGTCTGCTTTTAAACATAATTAAATGTTCTTCCCTCTTTATGTAAAGTGTATTTGTCACAATTAGCTCATGTGCTATGACAAAGTCTAAAATGGTTCAGCCTTCTTCATTTCTTTCTTCATATCCAAATCCTCCATGAACAGATGTATTATCTTACCATTTTCGTCCCTATATGTCCATTTAAGTTTCATCCTATAAAAATCTTCTCTTTGTGGGATTTCCCTTAATAAATCATCTAAGTCTTCCCAAAATTGTACTTTAATAGCTTCGTTTAATTTTACTTCTATCGCGTAAGCATTGATCACATTAATTGTTTCTTTTCCTATGACCAATTTAAGAGCTATGATTCTATCACATTTTCTATTTATCCCAACAACTTCATCCCTCCAAGTAGTATCTACAATAATACCAACTTCACTGCTTGTTTTATTTTTTTTCTGTGTACCATAATTTAAAATCTGAATTATCTAAAAATTTAGCTTTCTCACCCACCCATCTAGTCTATTGCAGACATAAAATATTTATTTTTCTCTTAATCATCGTATCCACTAATTTCGTTGCTTTTCCCGTTAGCGTGCCTATATTCCAACTTCCATACCTAAATCGGTCACAATTCCTACGACATACTTCCCTAGGACTTCTAATATGAGAGGATTTTTGCCTTATTTAACACTACACTCAAGTCCTCTTGGAGATGCAGCGGTCCTTGCCAAGACGCCACGACGAGGACTCTTGCATATTTAAGACTACACCAAAGTCCTGGAGATGCAGCGGTCCTTGCCAAGACGCCGCATTCGGACCCTGCGACGCATTCCTTAGGGGAGAACAACCTAGCTTTTGCACAATTTCTCAAATGATCCATATTCATAAGGGTGACTAAATTTTACGTTGGTCGTCTACCTAACACAACCATAACCATTTTTCTTCCGGGCTTGAGACCGGCATAGGCTGGTTTCTAATTAGATAACACAAAATACTTTTAATTAATATAATTAATTAAAGTAACATGTACTCGTGGCTCTTGCGAGGGGATCCGCTCGGGCGAATGTGTAATATTTAGTGATATTGAATTGGACTAGAGAGTGATGCCTCATTTTTGGGAAACAACATATTACTAGAACAATTCAAAATTTGATTAATATGAGCAATTTTAGCAAGAATTTTATGAGTGGATGCAGTCTAAAATCAACCTTTTCCTTTCTCATCTTAGTTTCAGAACATCTGACCCTTCATCAGCATCAGTAGCATAGCTACAAATATTCAAGAAAAACAAACAACCTCTAATTAAATTCTGAATATATTAAATCAGGAAAAAATCATCAACATTAGGGTAAATATATATTGTTTGAAATTTAAAGGAAAATTTTATAAGGCAGGTAAATACCTTGTTTATATGAGAATCACCAAACAAAAAAACACGGAAACAAAGTTGAGAGCTATTGGTGGAATGCGGAGGTAGTTTGGGGGGTGGGGGTGGGTGATAATGGAAAACAACTGATAACTGTTGCAACGGTGATGATGGATTCGACATGATGGGAGTTGTGGGCTAGAGACTTGTGCTGATAGTCTAGTGGGCAGAAATGGTAGTTGGAGGGCAGGGCAAGAGGATTTCTGGCATGTCAGTGGGGATGGTGCCGATGTGTGATACTGTGATACCGAGGAGTTCAGCAGGGATATTAATGTCTTGTAGAACAATGATATGCTTCTTTGCAAGACAATATGATCTCATTGGAGAGGGGATTTCATCCATGGGTGCTGTTTGAAGAAGAGGAAGAATCTCGATTGTCCTCATTGAGGATAGGAATCCGTGAGAGGAAGAAGCTTGCGAGTATAGTTCGAATTGAGCAATGTCTAGAGCACCTATCATGGCCCTTCAATGATCAATAATTCATGGAGAAGATGTTTACTTCAATTGTACTATCACATTAAACTAGTAAGCAGCTATTCACATAAAACTAGTGGGCAGAAATGGTAGTTGGAGGGCAGGGCAAGAGGATTGCTGGTATGTCAGTGGGGACGGTGCCGATGTGGGCGACTGTGATACCGAGGAGTTCAGCAGGGATATTAATGTTTTGTAGAACAATGATATGCTTCTTAGCAAGACAATATGATCTCATTGGAGAGGGGATTTCATCCATGGATGCTGTTTGAAGAAGAGGAAGAATCTCGATTGTCCTTGTTGAGGATAGGAATCCGTGTGAGGAAAAAGCTAGCGAGGATAGTTCGAATTGAGTGATGTCTAGAGCACCTGTCATGGCCCTTCCATGATCAATAATTCATGGAGAAGATGTTTACTTCAATTGTACTATCACATAAAACTAGTAAGTAGCTATTCATCTACTCATAAACTATCTAAAACAATGTATCTTGCAACAATGACACCATTATACTTTTGAATGTTGGAATTACAAGATTAAGTGCAAAACATTTTGCAGCTTGTTTTGGAGTTATGCTTTAGTTCAGCCATCCGATACTGCACTCTTCTTTGTGTGCTTAATCTTTATTTCGCAACTCCAAATCTTTTCAAGAAATTGGATCATTTCTGATGATAACTTGTTATTATAAGTACATTTTTCTGTATGGTATCAGATCATTCTCGATGTTAAGTGTTAACTTATTATTCCAGCACTTTTTTCTTTATTTAACATGTGAATTCTTCCAATGTTATTATGTTGCAGGTCTGAACCTTTTTTATTTTCTCATGAATTTTTAATTGATGGAATAGGAACCTCGCTGGAGAAATTTCCCAAGAGTTTGCAAAGCGTCAGGTAGGCCTGAACATCTTAAACAGTAGCTGAGAGTTATGAGATATTATTTTTGTCAGTTCTTCTTGATCTTATTCTTGCAGCTTGTTGTGTGTAGCATTTTGTACTTGTTATCCAAGTTTTGAATCTTTCACATTGTCATGGATTGTATTTTTATGTTGAGTAATGGAAATGTAAGTCAGTTCTAGAGTTCTTCACAAACCTTCAGTTCAATGAGATTTGTTGAAAAATGGAGTAAACCTTATATATACTTCTTGAGAATCAAATTACAAGTGTGAGTACAAATATCTAGGGAGAGAGAAAGAGAGAAATCCCTATTACAAGATGCGGGACTATTATAAGAGAAAGAATAAAGCCTATAATGAGCCACTAAATGGGCCTTTACGAGATTTGTTTTCTAACACTCCCCCGCAAGCTGGAGCGTACAAGTCGTAGGTACCAAGTTTGGATAAGAACTGATAGTATAACAGCCGAGAGAGGGCTTTAGTCAGGATGTCAACAACTTGTCTTGTAGCGGGAACATGCTCCAATTCTATCTTCTTTGATTGAACTTTTTCTTGAATGAAGTGATAGTCAACTTCAATATGATTTGTTCGTGCAATATGTATTGCAGCTTGACTGCCACAAAATAAAGTCGCCATAGATGAGAGTTTGAGTCTCAAATCATTGAAAGGACTTTCAAGCCAGGTTAACTCAGATACAACAACAGTCATAGCCCGGTACTCGACCTCAGCAAGATGAGCGAGCAACAACAGTCTGCTTCTTGCTACGTCAGGTAATAAGGTGTCCACCAAAGTATGTACAAAAACCAGTTGTGGAATGCCTATCATTAAGATAACCTGCTTAGTCAGCATCAGAATACGTAACAAGAGATAGAGAGGTCGATGGTTTGTAAACGAGTCCTTGTCCTGGAGCAGTCTTTAGATATCTGAGAATGCGTTCAACAACTTGGAGATGAGATGCCCGAGGAGTATGCATGAAATGACTCGCAACCTCCATAGCAAATGAGATGTCAGGTCGAGTAACTGTAAGATAAATTAGTTTCCCCACCAAGCGTCGATAGTATTCTGGATTTGTAAGCGGTTGGTCGGAATCAAAACCATGTGCAGAGAGCTTGTGATTTACATCCATAGGGATGTCCGCAGGTTTGCACCCTGAGTAGTCAGCATCTTGAAGTAGGTCAATATAGTACTTTCGTTGGGATAAGACAAGACCATCAGATCGTATTGCGACCTCAAGCCTAAATAAGTATCAAAGATTTCCCAGGTCTTTTGTCTGAAATGCCGAGTTCAAATGGTTCTTGATTTGTTGTATCCCCGTAGAGTCGTCACCAGGTAATTAGGATATCATCAATGTACAACAAGGAGAATCACAGTGCTTGTTGGCTGATGACAGGTGATGAGGGAGAAGTCAGTCGGGCTTCGTGTAAAACCAACTTCGCGAACAACCTTGCTAAATTTCTCAAACCAAGCACGCGGGGACTATTTGAGACCATATATAGACTTCCGGAGATGATATACATGAGACTCCCCCGTGGTCTCAAACTCGGGAGGTTGATGCATATAAACAGTTTCCTGCAGATCGCCATTGAGATATGTGTTTTTAATATCCAACTGATGGAGGGGACACTGTCGATGGACAACTAAGGAGATCAGGAGCCGAACAGTATTTAACTTGGCAACTGGGGAGAAGGTTTCATCATAATCAAGACTCTGCTGCTGAGTGAAACCCCGTGCCACGAGGCGAGCTTTTAGGTGATCAACAGTCTCGTCCGCAGTATGTTTGATAACAAATATCGGGAGGAAGAGGAACCAGATCCCAGGTTTGGTTAGCCCAAAGGGCAGTCATTTCATCATCTATGGCCGCCCGCCACCCCGGGTGCTGAAGCGCTTTCTGCACAGAATTAGGAATAGAAATGAAGGAAAGAGAGACGACAAATTTGTGGAGTGGCGGAGAGAGGCGATGTAGAGATAGATAATTCGCCAAAGGATGAGTCGTAGAGGTTGATGCTGGATCAGCAGGCCGCGGGATGTCATCGATAGAAGGGAGCTGCTGCAGGAAGTATTCAAGTATTCTTGGACTGACGACGAGTATAGACACGGAGAGGTGGTGGAGGTAGATGAGGTACCGGGAGTGGTGAGGGAAGAGGTGGGATAGACGGAGTCGTGACCGGGACGGTAGGACGAGCGACAGTGGAAGATGGAGACGGAGTGGAAGGAGAAGAGTGGAATGGTTGATCCTCAAAAAAGGTTACATCAGCCAAAATAGTCAGCTTGCCGTCAGTAGAAGAGTAACAGACATAACCTTTCTGAGTGCGAGAATAGACAACGAATATACATTTGGTGGCGCAAGCAGCGAGCTTGTCAGTAAGCGGACCAAGAAGGTGAACATAACATACACAACCAAAGACACGGGATGTGAGAGAAAAAGGAGACTTGGAAGGAAAGAGGAGACTAAAAGGAGAGGCGAAGTCGAGAACGGACGAAGACATGCAGTTGATGAGATGACAGGTAGTAGAAACCGCAAAGTTCCAATATTATGTGGGCACCTGCATTTGAAACACGAGTGACCGGGCGACATCGAGAGGTTGACGATTTTTTCGCTCAGTCACACTGTTTTACTGGGGGGTATAAGCACGCGAGGTTTGATGTATGATGCCAAACTCGGTGCATAAATTGGAGAAGGTGCGACTCGGTATATTTGCGAGCATTTTCAGTGGGGATGATTTTTAATGTAGTGGAGAACTACGTACACGTCTCAGTAAAAAAAGTACGAAAAACAGAAGTTAGTTCAACACAATCATGAAGTAGATATAACCAAGGTAGATGCAAGTAATCATCAATAAAGGTGACAACATATCGATATCCAAAAACACTAAGGACTTTATAGGGTCCCCAAACATCAAAATAAACTAAAGAGAACGGAGTATCACTCCGGGTACATGTAGGAGGGAAAGAAGTACAATGTTATTTGCCGTAGATACATGATTTACAAGTAAACTCTTGCAATGAGACATCAGGAAGAACCTTCTTGAGAATCGGGAGGGAAGCATGCCCAAGACGGCGATGCCAATCAACAGTGGAGACAACAGAGAGAATGGTGGGTGGAACATCCAAGAGATACAACTCATTCGACAACCGCCCTTTACCGATGATACTCCGCGTGCGGCGATCCTGCACAACAAAAGAGAAAAGAGAAAAAGTTATACAACAGTCAAGTTCCTGAGTAAGACAACTAACTGATAGCAGATTGAAGGGGGATCCCGGAACATGAAGAATCAATGATAGAGGGAGAGTAGAAGTAAGTCAAGATCAGTCGTGCTAGAGACCGGAGTGGTGTTTCCATTTGCGACAATGATGAACTTGGGATAAGCAGACTGTATATACTCCGGATGGTCTCTGGGATGTAATGTGGTGAGTAGCACCAGAGTCCACGATCCAGTGGGGCTATGGGAGAGACAGGATATACCTTCAGTGGAGAAAGACGCAACCAAGCCAGACGAGTGACAGATAACGCCTTGGAGCTGTTGAAGCTGGGTGCGGAGAACATTGATATCTTGCCGGGTATAAGACTCAGAATCCTGCGAGGGAGCACTAATGGGAGGAGCAGTTGTAGTAGAGGCAACAAGGTGTGGAGGCAGATCATGCTTGCGGTAGCATGTAAGCTTCAAGATGACCCTCTCAACCACAAGTAAGTACATTTTAAAGCAGCGCGCCCAGCACGTTCCTCGTCCCCGAGACGTGTGGCGGCCTCCCCTAGTTGAAGAGCCACAAGCTGGAGCTGGAGTAGGTAGGAGAGGCTGCTGAAGGAGAGCTGGTGAAAAAGTTGCGGGGGCCTCAGATGGAGGTGTAACTTTGAGCAGCATAGAACAGACATCGGACAATGAGGGCGTTGTAGATGAGGAAAGAATCTGAGCCCGGACACTGTTGAGGTGGGGAGGAACTCGCACCATCATCATCGCAATCCCAACAGCTTCCTTTTGCGCTCGTTGTGTAGCAAGATCCGTGGAGGGAGGCTGATGTTGTATCCAGGCCTCCACTAGAGTTTTGGACTTGGCAACGTAAGAGGTCAAGTCACCTGTTATCCCGAGATCCATAGTTTGAAGCGCAGAGACGATATCAAACAAATGTAGCAAGGTGTCTTTGCCAGAGTAGAGAGAGTGAAGCTCCTCCCACATCGCCTTAGCAGTCTCATGATACATGACCATGCGATATGACTCGGTATCCATGGAGTTGAGGATCCAGGATTGAACCCGACCGTCATCACGTAACCACTCGTCAGTAGGAATAAAAGGAATGTCCCGGGTAAGGTGATGAAGAAGACCTTTTACTTTGTAGAACACGACTAACCGAATGCACCCATTCCACAAAGTTGTGCTTCCCACTGAGAGGGATGGTGGTGATCCGAAGCTCATCACAGACTTCAGGAGAGGGAGCCGCAACACGAGCGAGAAGAGAGGAAGCAGCCGTGGAGTCCATGACAGCAAGAGGAAGTCACAGCGACTAGAGGAGAAGTCGGTGAGTAAAGGAGCAGCGGCTAGATTAGAGGAACAACGGCTAGGGTAGAGACCGATGAACAAGATGGGGTGCGGGTAGAGAAGCACATGAGCAAGAGTAAGCTGTAGTGACTAGAGGAGAGGTTGGCGAACAAGAGGAGCTCCAGGTAGAGCAGTACACAAGCAAGAGGAAGTCGCAGCGACTAGAAGAGCAGCGGACAATGTTAGGCGGACTGAGAGCGCTGCTTAGAGAGGTCGCGGCTAGAAGAGAAGAGAAGAGGCCACTTCTAGAAGAGAAGGCCGACAAGAGCAGTCCGCGGCGAGAAGAGAAGAGGCCGCAGCTAGAAGATGTCCAACAAGAGCAATCCATGATGAGAAAAGAAGAGGCCGCAGCGGCTAGAGGAAACCGCACAAGAGCAGTCCGCGACAAGAGGGCTCCGCGCAAGAGCAGTCCGCAGCTAGACAAGAAGAGGCCGCGACAACTATTGGAAAACCGCAGCCGTAAGAGCAAGAAGACTCCGCGCGTCAAGAGAAGTTTAACAAGCAGTCCGCGGCTAGAAGAGAAGAGGCCGCAACAGATAGAAGTAGACCGCAGTCCGCGACAAGAAGAGATCGAGGGGATAGAGAAGCAGACCGGACGAATAGGAACCACAGAAGCAGTCCGACGGGTAGAGAAGCAGACCGGTCGAGCGGGTAGACAAGCAGGCCACAACGGATAAAGCAAGCCGGCAGTTTAGAAGCCGCAAGAGGCAAAGAGGAAGAGGTTGAGCGGGTAGAGAAGAGTTAACCACGACAAAAGTAGACCGAGGGCCCCACAACGAAGCTAGGGGAGGGGCGGGATGAGAAGTGGAACCACAGAAGGGGAGCGAGTAAAGAAATGGAGACCGGCGAGTAGGAGGCGAACAAGGACCCGCGGACAGCGACAGTAGTCCGTCCAGGAAGAAGCAGGGGATGCGGTTAAAATAGAACAGGCCGCTCCAGAGAATCAGAGCTCTGATACCATGTTGAAGAATGGAGTAAACCTTATATGTATTTCTTAAGAATCAAATTACAAGTGTGAGTACAAATATATAGGGAGAGAGAGAAATCCCTATTACAAGATGTGAGACTATTATAAGAGAAAGAAGAAAGTCTATAATGGGCCACTAAATGGGCCTTTACAAGATTTGTTTTCTAACAAGATTAATATATGGCTAATTCATTAACCTTAACACATGAAATTATCATTTAGGTAAGCAAGAATAATTTTTTTATGTTTTGGGAGTCACTTCAGACATTATAACCTTGTATACTTCTTTTACATGTATATTCTACTTTAATTGAAGATATATTGTCTTTATTTCTAAGTACTTCCTAAAGGATTGAAGTCCCCGCTATTTTGTTACTCGCAGATTGATTGAAAGATTTTTTGGTATTGATCTAATATTTTAGAATCTATGCATCCTACATAAAACTAAGTTGTTTTCGGTTTAGGGCCCAGATCTATATTTAGTGAACAAGACTACATTAGTTTTTCAATGTTAGTGTATTTTGAATGTTTCAGTTTAGGGTATAGGAGTGGGCCGTTAGGCCTAGCTTGCTCTGTTATCATGTTAGAACTTAGTCATCCAACCTAAAATCAAGTGGTTGTAGGTGGTGCGGTCATGATCTATATTAAATATAAAAGGCTACAATAGTTTTGATGTAAGATTATTCTCAAGATAATAATATGGCCCTTTCAATATTAAGTACTGTATGATAAAAATGATAAACAATCTTTTCCCTTCATCCTTTTGGACCACGTAGAGTTATCGTTCTCATCATTATCGTCAATAGACTTATCCCAATTAGTTGGAGTCCGTTTTGTTAATATTTATTTGTTTTTGTTGAGTGCTACCTAAATTACACAAATCATCTTGAATATTTTTATCCATGTTACTTTAGTTTTGAGTATTGTCTTATAAAATTTACCACTGGCTCCATGATATCCTTCTATTTCATAGTACTCCCTAGGCATTTCTCCATTTTAATAGCTCAGCCTTAACTTTAGAAGTTATATCATCATCTATATATCCATTCTTCTGAATAATAGTTTTAAGGTCCTTAATCCTTTGAGATCAGTAGGTGTTTTGTCCAAATTGGCTCACTAATCTTTTTAAATCTGATTTGATGTCATTCCAATTCTTGAATTTTGCTTCATGCAGTATGATGACCTGCCTATTGATGCCCTTATGGATCTGGTACAACAAATTGTTGCTTTTCATATGAAGGTATGCTTCAGTCATAATAATTTAATGTTGTCTTTAGATATTACATATTGATGTCCGCATAGCTTTTGGCTGAGTACTAATTTTGAAATTGTTTGCTGTAAATAATTTGCAGCACAACGCTGAGCCGGAAGCTGTGGATCTTCTGATGGAGGTTTGTAAAGACCTGATATTTCTTGCATACCATTTTATTACTTGAGTCATTGATATGAATACATATTTCTATCTTTCTGGATTTAGGTGGAAGATCTTGATCTGTTGGTTGAACATGTTGACTCCACTAATTACAAGAGAACGTGCTTATACCTTACTAGTTCTTCCAGGTTAGTGCACTGTCAGAAATGCATAATTTTTTTTTTCAATTCATTCTCTCCTCTCCAAGCCCCACTAAGTTTACATTATTAATGTACATGTACAAAAACAAATCTGGAGGGATCGTTTTGGTAATTTTAAAAGATAGGAGGTTCTTGTAATTATGTAAAGTTAGAGTGGAACTTTTAATAAATTTTCCTAATTTTTTATGAAACAATCACTGAGAACAGTATTTTGGAACTATTTGAGACGTGGGTTAATTTTCCTTTTTATGGATTTACTTTGTTAATCCCATTAGGTTTTTGTAGGCCCTACTTGGGAGAGGGGTTGGAGAGTGCTGACGGTTGAGAATGCTATGAAAGTTGTAAGTAGAGTTTAAGTGCGGTTGTGAATGCTATTTTTTCCAAAACGTTGTTTTAGGCCAAAACACCACAACTGTCACACTGGTGTGTCAAACTTTAGTGGTTGTAAATGCCCAAAACCCTAAAATTAGAGTTTGGGTAAGAAAAAGTCGTGAAAGTTCCAAGCACAAGTAAACCATCTCCAATACGTTTACTACCACAGTTTCACACTGTCTTGCTCAAACACACAACCGTCCCAATTGTAGGGCTTGTTTGGCAGGGCTTCCCAGTGCGGCAGGATCCGCCCCGCCTTCAGAAATTTGCGGATTTCCGTCGCGGGGAGGTCACCGTAGTCGCAGTGGCCTCCAGACGTATAGCTTCCGCGGGGCATCCATACAAACGAGCCTGTAATCTTATTAGACCACATTGCAGTCTTTTTCCTAGTTTCATATCTGATGCATGCGAAAAATGGTTAAAATATTTTATTTAAAATATATTTTGATTAAAATAATTTATTTTCGAAACCCTAATCCGAGTCTACGTCAATATCAAATGGAGGAAAAATGGTCGTAATCACCATGGCTCAATATAAAAGGCTTGTGATGGACTTATATATGAATATTACTGTCATAATTTTTATATATGAATATTACTGTCATAATTTAATTCTATTATGTTAAACTATGGCTTAGCCGGCTGTCACCTTTTTTTATTCATTCGTTTTGAGCTGCTTCTTTTAGATCTTTTGTTTCCTTTTATTTGTGCAACAATTTTGAATATGTATCTCTTGACTTGAGACACTCACATGGAGATATTTTGATATATTACTTCATTCATCATTTTAGATCTTTATCATCGATATCACTAGATGTTCGTTATTTTCGTGACTTCCCTGCTTGATGTCAATGTCTTAAAATAATTAACAAGGATAACAAAGCCGACAAAGAAACCTATTTGTCTGTCCATAATAGGTGAATCAAGGCTTATTTGGAGAAGTTAGTATTCAGTTAAAGCCCACCTATAGTTGTATTATATCTTTTTTTTCATTCTCCATATTCAGCAGATTTTGTATAAATGAACGTTATCTACCTAGACTAGACATTTCTTTGAATATTGGATTATTGTTAGGATGTATTGTGAATTTCAAGTTTGTCAATGATGCAGTTACCTCCCAAGTCCGGACGATATTTTGGCACTTGATATAGCATATACCATTTATATGAAGTTTGAAGATTTTACAAGCTCTCTTCGTATTGCACTTCTGCTGGATAACATTCAGGTTTAGCATTGTTTGTGCCTTCAATTACTCTTTTGTTCTCCTATATTTTTAATGGCGGAGCTTTGTTTTTTACCTTCTTATTCTTGTTATATGCTCTTTCATTTTGTGCAGTATGTAAAGCAAATATATACGACGACAAATGATCCCTTATTGAGGAAGCAATTTTCTTACATCTGTGCCCATCACGTAAGTTTGCAGATAATTATCTTGGAAGTTCTTGTCAAAGGACATACTATTGACTTTTTCTAATTGAATGATCACATGAATATATTGTAATGGTGAGGGGTAAACATAGATGGAGTGTGCATGCTAATCATTTCTGCTTTGTCTATATGTATATAATAACAATTGTTCATGGTGTACCTCTGCGCACATCGTGCTGCTCTATTTTTTATCGCATTCTATGTAATTTCCAATGAAGGTTTGAATACTGCCGTCAGCACATGCTATGCACAGAGGATTTCATGAACAAATGCTCATATTCGCTAATGGAATATAACAATCTCATAATTTAATAAGATACTAAATGTTTTATCATTAAGCATGCATAAAATATAAAATTTTATTGAAATCTTTTTTTTGTAAAAAAATGAAATTATGAAATAATTTCTGTAAATTTCATAATTTTTTAAGGATAATAAGCAGAAATAATTCAGAACTATCAAAATAAAAAATACATGTAAAATCATGATTACTTTTACTTCGAAACGTTTTAACACATTTTTTCTTCATGTAGTCAATAATTAAAAAGTGAGGGGTAGAATGGAGAAGTTTAATGTTTCACCAAAGATTTTTTACCTTGTAGTATAGCTTTTGTGTGTGTGACTGTGCTTTCCATCTTTTAACCATGTATTATATGCCTTTAACTTTTCGAGGGATTTTTATGTTTTTCCTACTCTTATGAAAACTAGGGCCTAGCACTGGAGCTAGATGAAGAATGGATTCCCGATGAAGAGGAAAGAGAAGTATTGCAGGATATAGCAAGTAATGCTAAATTAAGCGAAGGTTATCTTACTCTTGCACGTGATATTGAGGTCATGGAGCCCAAATCTCCAGAAGACATATATAAGGTATAAAACTATCATTATATTCATACACTTTTATTTGGTATCTGCATTATAAGATGCCAGTCTAGAAGTTTTTATAAATGGAAAACAATTTAAATTTTAGCCTTTTGCATGAAAAAAGCATCATATTGTATGATATCCCAGTTAATTACACAAATTAAGCTTTTTTTGTTATGATTTTGTGGAAGAATAAATTTCAGTTGTTTTTGGTGAATGGATTTCTTTCATACATAATTGTTTCATTCTGTTAAAGTTCTATTATTATTAGTATAATGACTTATTAATATAATGAATCGAGTCCGAATCGAGTTGTAGTTAGAGTATTATAGGTCATCTAGTATTTTATGTATTTCATTATAATTACGGTCATGCTATTGAAGGCCCTATATATCGACACCTTAGAGCCTTGTATCAAGCTATCAATGAAGAAAGTCTATTTTCCCAAATCCTAAAAGAGATCGTTGAAGCTCTCTCTCTTTTGAGCGCGCCCGGCTTAGACAGCCGTTGTCAAGGCTCTGTAGTATCTCCGCCGCCGTCATCTCCACCTCCGGCCACTCCTCCGGCAACTTCCGAGTGGTCCACAACACATTCACTGCATTTTTATAGTTAATAATGCATGCTTTATGGCGGATTAGTTTTGACAGTCCAAGAGCACTTTATGAACTTATATATTTGATTCCTATACTTTTTATGCAAAATCCTGGAAAAATAATCTCTGCTAGAGATTTTGTTGATTTACATATCCTTTTTTTACAAGGCACATTTGATTGATGGTCGAGCTAGTGCAACTTCAAGTCTTGATTCTGCTCGACAGAATCTGGCGGCTACATTTGTAAATGCATTTGTGAATGCAGGATTTGGCCAGGTAAGCATATGATAAATGGGTCCTTTACTGGGACCTCTCCAACTTTGCATAATTATAGCCCCCCCCCCCCCCCCCCCCGCTAAGTTTACCCCGCTATATGTATGTTTACAATAAACTTAGAGGGGAGGTCCCTCTAATTATGCAAAATTGCTGAGTTACTTTTCGTGGTTATTTCTATGATAAAATGCTGCAGGTGTCAACAGCAATGGTGTTACTTTAATTTTCTGCTGCAATACATATCTCATCCGTTTCCACTTCCCACAGGACAAATTGATGACTGTGCCCTCCGAATCCTCGAGTGGAGGTTCTTCTGGTAGCTGGCTGTTTAAAAATAAGGATCACGGAAAAGCAAGTGCAGCTGCAAGTTTGGTATTATTTGCTCTTCTTTTCAAAATTTGTATTATTGCTCATTTTATGTTTCATTTTTGAAACTTACTATTGTGTTACTTCTCGTAGGGGATGATTTTGTTGTGGGATGTTGACTCTGGTCTAGCACAAATTGATAAATTTCTTCACAGCAATGATAATCATGTCGTTGCAGGAGCTTTGCTTGGCGTTGGCATTGTCAACTGTGGTATTAGGAATGACTGTGATCCCGTAAGTATTTTCTTTTATTTCAAGTGAGCAATGCGCTATGCAACCTATTCTCTCTAGAGTTTAAATTTTTTTTTAAATAACCTGCCCTATGCAATGGATAAAAAAACTTATAAATTATAGGGGATTCTATGAACTTTGTCAAATAGGAAGCCTCAGCCATAAGTATACAAACCATCAGTTGTATACCCAAAAAAACCATGAAACCACTCACTTTTGGCTTTAAGATTGGTGGTTGTTGGTTCATATGGCTCCATATTAGACCATATTTTTTAGATGTTTTCCCTATTAAACCTGGTCTTTCTCCTTATACCTCATATTAACATTATAATGTCTTATGTAAACTATTCAGGCATTAGCCCTTCTAGGCGATTTCATTGAGAAAGACGACACAATTATCAGAATTGGCGCAATTTTGGGTCTTGGAGTTGCATATGCTGGGACAAACAAAGATGAAGTAGAATTTCTTCTTTCATTAAAATGAGAAACAAATTGTAATTGTCTTTGTTTTGGCTAACCTCTCCTCCACAATGCCAGATAAGAGTTCGGCTCACCAGTATTCTCGGAGATTCAAAGTCACCATTGGAGGTCCTCGTATTTTCTGCCATCACTCTGGGTCTTGTCCATGTTGGCTCTTGCAACGAAGACATCGCTCAGACAATCATTCTGGCAATCATGGAGCGCACGGAATCTGAATTGAACGAACCCCTTACTCGTCTACTACCTGTAGCTCTCGGTCTTTTATACCTCGGCAAACAGGTAATATACTCAGATTCATCTGTGTTTGTGTAATTGAAATTGCCGATAAATGAGCTAAACGGGTTGAAAAATTCTTAAATCACGGTATAAACTGCCTCATGTTCACTTGATTTCATTCACTTTATCCAAAGCATGCTTTAATGCTTTATTATATGAATCTGTTTCATATATGCCTTAATTTGTTTTTCTAGGTCCTAATTTTTTCTCTTCCTTACTTTTTATTAGGGGTGCAAACTAGTTGAGCTCGAGCCAAGCTCGACAAAATTTACAATCCCGAGCTAGTTATTTTGAACTAAAGCTCGACGAGCCCGTATTTTATGGCTCGAGTCGAACTCAAGTCACCCACGAGCTCTACTACTCATAAAAGCTTCATTTCCTTTATTTGTATTAAGATTTAAAAAAACTTTGAAAAAATTCATGAGCCGGCTTGTGAACTGATGAATAGTGATACATTAGCTTGAGCTCGGATCGCGGAAGAGCTTGAGTTGAGGGTTTTTTTTAGCAGACTCAACTTACCCTAGTCCCTGACCGTTTTGCAAAAACATAACTGTTGTTTAGATGAATATTTGATAATTTTCTTCTGGAAACCTGGTTTCTGCAGGATAGCGTTGAGGCTACTGCAGAAGTCTCTAAAACATTCAATGAAAAGATCAGGAAATACTGTGATGTTACGCTTTTGTCCCTCGCTTATGCTGGAACAGGGAATGTACTAAAGGTCTTTCTTCTGAATCTTTATACTTATATATGAAAATTAGTGCAATAAATTATACATGTAACCTGTCTTCATTTCAGGTTCAAAAGCTATTGGGCTATTGTGCACAACATTTTGAGAAGGGTGAGGTGCATCAGGGGCCTGCTGTCCTTGGTATTGCTTTGGTCGCAATGGCCGAAGAATTGGGCCTCGAAATGTCTATTAGATCACTAGAACATCTTCTACAATATGGGGAGCAAAATATTAGGCGGGCTGTGCCTTTTGCTCTTGGTATTTTATGCATATCAAACCCTAAGGTAGTGTACAATTTTATCTTTATGCGCATTGGTTTGTCATTTTTTATGCTAGCACCCGTGCATGCTGATGGAAGCCACCATGCACGAGGTAGTTAACGACCCACTCAACATTTATTTCCGCAGGAGGTGATATCCTAGTTAATGTCCAAACGTTCTAGGACCATAAATGCTTATGGACAGTCATTTTGATATGACAAGTTTTTGTTTTTAATTTTCAACATTACATTAGTATTTACCACAATCGATATGAACGTGCATTATGAGCCATTCATACCAGTTGCCCTTGTTTGTTTTCTCTTATTTATGTGCGCGCATGTTTGAGGCGGTAGTATTGAAGCTTTGGTTCAGATTTTCCAGATCCGTTGGTCCTCGCAGTGCGGACTCCACGAGTCTCTCTGGGTGACTATTTCTAGGGTTACCCCCCACCGATTTCCCCTTCCCCTCCGACGTCCAGCCCCCAAACCGCAGCTGCCTCATCTCCCCAATCCCGAGCCGCTGCCCTCCCTTGTTTTGTTCTCTTCTCCATTCCACAACCTCTGCTGCCACCCCCACTTCTACCCCCTTCCCTTCCCACGTCCATCCCCAATGTCGTAGCCGTGCTTTCTCCCTGATCCTGATCTGCCAGCCCTCTTCTTCTACCGCCGCATCTCCACCGTTCAGATCCCAAGCTGTAGCCCACCTTCCACCTCTTTGACACCTCCGCCACTGCTGTCTCTCCTCTCCCCCCACTGCCGCCGCTCACCTGCATCCTAGCGCAAATCCATACCTCTACATACACGTGTAAATTGTTATTTTGAGTACTTGTTCTTTGTATTTCCAGACTATGTTGTTATGGATGGGACGATACACTTGTTTGTCTCTTGATTTTGTACTGACTTGTAGGGCTTATTCATTTGTACTTAAGATTAATTGCGCTCCAATCATGAGCAACCCATAGTCTAGTTTCTGAAATTAAAGATCTTTTTTATTTTGTGCCTGTCGTTATTTAACTCTTTGCAGAATTTAATTCAGACTCTGAACACGTATGCATCATTTTAGAGTTGATTAGGATTCTCCCTGACACTACACTTTGTGTTGCATCTATTTAGAGTCCACTAGCACAACCTACCCTTCTTCACATGTCCCCATTTACAATCTCTCTCTCTCTCTTGTGCACGTGGTCCCCATCCGCACTCTCTCCCTCTCTCATGTTTATGTTGCCCCCATTGCACTCTCTCCATCTTGCTCTCTCTCTCTCTCTCTATCCATCACCCTCATGTGCATGTGCTTTCTGTCTGCATTCTCTCCCTCTCTTGTTCTCCCTCTCCGTTTCTCTCTCCTATGCACGTAGTCCACATTTGCTCTCTCTCCCTCCCTTGTTCTCCCCACTTTCCCTCCTCTTCCCCAGCACTCTCCTATGCGTGTAGCCCTCATCTGCACTCTTCCTCTCATGTCCATTCTCTCTTCATCCCTCTCTCTCTCTCTTATGCATGTGATCCACATCTCTCTCTTTCTCTCTCTATCTTTTGCTGCCCCCTCTCTCATGTGCAAATGGTTCCGGTTTGCACTCTCTTTCTCTCTTGTTGTTTTTCCCTCCCTCTCTCCCTCTTTTTCTCTGCCTCTTCCTCTTCTCTTTCTCTCTCTTGTGCATGTGATGAGTGTAATAAAGGTATAAACTGGATTGTAAAAGAGTTATAAAATAGTCATTAAAATGGGAAACCTCAATGTTACACCATAAAGGAGGCTTCCGTTTTATATGGTAATTAGATAATACTTGTCATTCTATATGATTGCTTTATTTGAAATGGTCAATTTAATTTTTTGACTATTGCACGTTTCTTTTTGAGCAGGTTAATGTCATGGACACGTTAAGCAGACTGAGTCATGATACTGATATTGATGTTTCTATGGTTTGTGCTCTAGAGTTTATTTCAATTCATTATATAATCATTTCCATATCAGGAATGATTTTTTTTCTACTAAGCTTAAATCTAAACTATTTACAGGCTGCGATAATATCCTTGGGTTTGATAGGTGCTGGCACAAACAATGCTAGAATAGCTGGCATGCTCCGAAACCTTTCAAGTTATTACTACAAAGAAGCTGGCCATCTATTCTGTGTGAGTTTCAATCCATGAATAGTAATATTTGCTCAGTTGGGTAAACTATCTTTCAGTCCTTATATCTTGGCTGAGTTTAGTTTGATCCCTATATTTGTCACAAATTCTTATAAATTAAAAAGGAATGATTTCAAAAGAACTCTTTAACTTGGCAATTATAGAGACCTTCCATCTTATTTTTTCAAAATTACCAAAACCTCTTCTCTAACTTTATATTGTTAACTTACAGGAACAAATAACAACACAACAATACAACAACACTCAAGCCTTTATCCCACTATAGTGGGGTCGGCTATATGGATCCTTTGTCGTCATTGTTCCTTATCTTTAGTTGTAATCTAACTAATGTCTAAGTACAACATGTCTTTCCTTATAGTTTCAAACCCTAAACATACAAGAACAGAAAGGGAAAGAAATCCATGAAAAACCCCTCCAGTTTTTTTACATGTATGTTAACAATGTAAATTGAAGGGGAGCCTTGACACACCAATTGAGGTGTTACCGCACAGATCACGGGTTCGAGTCCTGGATGCTTTGTGCACCGGGTGATGCAGGACGACACGTAGGGTTTGCTTTGTGCACCGGGTGATACAATTTCCGCACAATTTCTTTATGCAAATCATGCAAATACAATGCATAGTCATGTGCAAACTGGCTAGTCCTAAAAGTGGGTGGTTGTGGTGCTAATTCTAGCAGCACTCGTGCAGTGTGACCATGAACAACTTCATTTGGAGATAAACCCGTAGATCTATTCTTCGAATTATTATAGGTCAACTGAGTGTGTGGAAGAATTAGATCTCAATTCCCATGATGATCTCCTACCAAACAACACAGTAAATTTCCTAAACTCCTATTTACAATCACAGTTTGACTGTCGGTCTGTGGATGATAGACGGTCAAAAATAGAAGTTTAGTATAGAAGTCTCGAGAGTGACTTCGAAAAATAACTAGTGAACTTGACGTCTCGATCGATAACGATAGTCTTAGGTATTCCTCAGTGCGCGACAATCTCTTTATAATGGATACGAGCTATATGAGAGACGTCATCGGTTTTGTTGCAGGGGATAAAATTTGCCATTTTAGAAAAATGATCGACCACCACAAGAATGGAATCGTGTTTCCTAAAAGTGCGCGGCAACCCTAGCACAAAATCCATGATAACATCATCCCAAGGAATACTAGGCACCGGTAAAGGTGTATACAATCCAGCAGACTGTTTATGGCCCTTCGCTACCTGATAAGTGCGGCAGCTACTGACAAGCTGTGCGATAACCTGCTTCATCACGGGCCAATAGAATCGCTCTTCTACTAAGGCTCCATTTGGTTCGGCGGTGGCGGGTTGATCCGGCGGGTGGAAACGGAGTGTTCGAACCGGAGGGGGGAGGTGGTTGTTCCAAACGGAGCTTTTTGGGGCGTTTCTCAAGGCGGGCGGGTGGAAACGGAGCAAACGCCGTCGGAGGTTCATTTGTTTACCCTCCTTCCGGCGACGTTTGCCCAAAACAGAACAGCAAAACGCCCAAACAAATAGAGCCTAAGGCTATCATCTCATCTCGTCCAAAGTGTCTACCTAAACCTCCACCATGTAATTCACATACGATAAAGTTTCACAATGAAGTGCGGGGAATGCATAAACAAGCTCTTTATAATAGATACGAGCTATATGAGAGATGTCATCGGTTTTGTTGCAGGGGATAAAATATGCCATTTTGGAAAAATGATCGAGCACTACAAGAATGGACTCCTGTTTCCTAAAAGTGCGCGGAAACACTAACACAAAATCTATGATAACATCCCAAAGAATACTAGGCACCGGTAAAGGTGTATACAATTCAGCGGGTTGTTTATGGCCCTTCGCTACTTGACAAGTGCGGCAGCTACTGACAAGGCGTGCGATATCCTGCTTCATCCCGGGCCAATAGAATCGCTCCTCTACTAAGGCAATCATCTTATCTCGTACAAAGTGTCCACCTAAACCTCCACCATGTAATTCCCATACAATAAAGTTTCGCAACGAAGTGCGGGGAATGCTTAGACGGGTTCCACGAAACAAATATCCATCTCTAATTAGATAAACGGTCTCATCGTGAAAAAGGATCCAAACGTATCGCATTATAAATGCCACTAAAATCGGGAAAACTGCGATAGTTTCCCTTGATACGCTCAAATTCTATCACGTGACTGCTCATCTGAGATAGTACGAAGGTGACTCGATTAAGGACATCAACAACCCTATTCTTCGTTCACTTACAATGCTTGAGAACGAAGGTATACTCCTGTAGAAATGATACCCACTTTGCCTGTCGAGGGTTCAATTTTTGCTACAAATTGATATAACGTAACACCTGATGATCGGAATGGTGGACAAACTCCTTGGATAACAAATAATGCCTCCAATGACGCAACGTATGCACACAATTGCATAGAATTCACGTTCGTAATTGGAATAATTCAGCTTCAAATCTGAAAGTTTTTCACTAAAAAATCCAACGGGGTGACCCTCTTGACTAAGTATTCCTATCCCAACCCCGGAGGCATCACATGATACCTCGAACACTAGACCAAAATCAGGGAGTCTCAGGACAGGTGCAGTGGACATCGTCCTTGATGATCTTAAAGGCTCTAGCGGCTGAAGACGTCCACTGGAAATTTCCTTTCCTGGTACAATCGGTGACTGGTGTCATAATAGTACTAAAGTTCTTAATGAATCGACGATAAAAGGTGGTAGTCCATGAAAACTACAGACATCGTGGATGTTCTGGGGTGTAGTCCATTCACGAATCATTCGAACTTTCTCGGGATCCATAGTGATGTTAGTGGAACTCACTATATGACTAAGAAAAATCATAGACTCAGCCATAAAAATGCATTTATTTAAATTGATGTATAGTTTCCCGGCTCGCAAGAGCTCGAAGATAGTGCGTAGATGAGTCAAGTGCTCACTATCAGTCCGACTATATATCAAGATGTTGTCGTAATAGACTACAACAAATTTCCCAATATAAGGCCTGAAGACTTGAGTCATCATCCAAGCGAAAGTACTAGGGGCATTGGATAACCCAAAGGACATCAAAAGACACATTATAAAGCATGTTCTTCGATTTGAAGGTAGTCTTCCACTCGTCTCCTTCGCGGATTCGGATCTGGTGGTATCCACTCCGAAGGTCGGATCTTTGAAAAGATCGTGGCTCGAGTCAACATATTTAACATGTCATTCAGTCTGGGTATCGACAAACAATATTTCATTGTGATCTTGTTTACTGCATGACCGTCAATGCACATTCGCCAAGTACCATCTTTTTTCGGGGCAAGGTGGGCAGACACTGCACATGGGCTAAGGCTTTGACAAATAAAGACTCTATCTAGTAGTTCTCTGATCTGCTTCTACTGCTCCTCGGGGGGCGGTAGGATTCCATCGATAATGCAGAATATGAGGGAGGGAAGCTTCAGGAACAAGATTTGTCACGTGCTGAATTGACCTCATGGGTAGTAACTCAGTCGGAAGCTCATCAGGGTGTATATCCTGGAACTCCTCTAAGAGTCTCCTAGCAGGTATAAGAATAGACTCATAACTCTCTAATAAGTTGGGCGTCTGCAAGAGCACTAATGCATAATAAAATCCGCCGTCAAAACTCTCGATGAAACTCTGTGCTTCGTATAATGCTAAGAGTTTTCTTCTTTTCGGTAGGAGGAAGAGACTCTTTCGCACTATTGCTCATGCAAGATGTTGGTGCTTTGGGTCGCACCGGCGTCAACACTACTCTCTTTCCATCCAGTAGAAAGGAGCAAGTGTTGGACCTACCATGTATGGTGACATATCGGTCATATAACCAAGGTCGCCCAAGTAATTTGTGATACACATCCATAGGCATAACATCGCACCATATCATGTCATAGTACGCACCGATAGTGATGGGCAATAAACATCTCCTAGTCACCGATAATGCGGTCTTAGTGATCCAAGCTGCCTGAAATGGGGATGGGTGCGGCTCGGCAGTGAGTCTCATGCGGGCTAATGTTGTTTCGGCCATCATGTTCATACAAGTCCCACTATCCACCACTAGTCGACACACTTTCTCCCCAGCCTTAAAGTAGGCTTGGAAAATGTTCGTCCGCCAATAATCGGTTGATTATTGTGGTGTAAATAACATGCATCTCATCACTAGAACGTCATGATCTATCTTCTCATCGCTAGGGGTACCGTACACTTCGTCACTCAAGAGACGAGTCTTTCTCGGCTATATCCTTCTCCTTAGGCTCGTTCTGCTCAGTCACCTCGTGAATAACTAGTGTACCCTTCCTCTTGGGACAATCCCTAGATATATGGCTTATCTGCTGGCACTCATACCATCAGATCTGTGATGGGGTCATAGTTCCCATATGGGACTTCCCTTTTTGATCTCTCAAGGGAGTCACGGTAGGCTTCGTTCCATTATCCATACCCTTTGATTCTTCTTTCTTATAAGGAATATTGGTTTTGGTCTGAGATCTAAATCGGGAGGTTCTCTTTTGATGCTCCTCGATATCAATGACGATAGATATTGTCTCAGTGGAGTAGTGGTCATATCGAATCAACTCATCTCAGTCTCAGGTCGTAGTCCACACCGAAACTTGGATAAGGTATTATGTGGGTGTTCTACTACGTTGCAACGAATCATTTGATCCTTCATTTCTGCTAGGTAATCAGATACTGATTTAGATCCTTGACGTAGAGATGACAGCTCATCTCGTAGACGGGTCTGATAGTGCTGCAGAATGTATTGCTCCTCCAATATGACTTTCATGTGTGGCCAATGAGTAATGGGAGGGCGGTCATTCCTCTCTAGACTTCGCTCTTCTCCGATCCAAAAGATTTTCACTCACCCAGTCAATCTCATTTTGGCAAATTGAATCTTTTGATTCTCCGTCATACGATATCACTCAAAGTAGGTTTCTATGTCTATAACCCAGTCAGAGAAGACCTTGGGATCCATATAACCATTGTAAAGGGGTGGATCCACTTTCACTACTCATGTAAGATCAGGTCGCCAATCCCGGGGAGGATAGTAATAATCATCATCGTAAGGATCACGATTGTCTCGACGTCGTGGGGGTGGTGATCGTTGTCAATCTCTATGACGATCATCACGATGCATGGCAGGATTAGGCCGACGATGGTCTCCGCTCTTATCTAGCTACGTCATAATAAAGCCTCTCCTGATAATTATCTCGCGTGCCTAAGAAAGACGTTGGGGATCAGGAAAATACCTTGGGGAATTCCTACCCCGGTAGTGCTCAAATTCAAACATATCTAAGGGATTTCTAGCTTCCTCCTCAAAAAGAGGATTCCTCCTAAGGGTAGATCTTTTGACGTAGTGATGTGGGACTTCGTGATGGGGTCGAACGGAATGCTCATCTCGGAGTGGAGGTGGTAGTGAAGCTCGAGGGGTACTTCTAGACTATTCACCTTAACACTAA
Organism: Platanthera zijinensis; assembly: GCA_039513925.1. Classification (NCBI taxonomy): domain Eukaryota; kingdom Viridiplantae; phylum Streptophyta; class Magnoliopsida; order Asparagales; family Orchidaceae; genus Platanthera; species Platanthera zijinensis. The sequence continues at coordinate 275,230,496 of CM077078.1, read as the reverse complement.
GGTCATCGAACCCTTCTCACATCTGTTGTATACTCTCGGTTAACGCCGCCATTTGGTGGGCGAAAGGTAAAAACCACGGGGGTGGTTCATTCCTTTCGTTCACTCGACTCGCTTGACATCGCTCAATTCGACGCATCTTCGAATTTACCTCTTGAGGGTGCTCAGAGGGAGGATTATGATGGGGTGAACTCATACTTACTAACCTATCACTACGTAGATGCATGCAAGACAAACAACAAGTATGAAAGTACGATTATGCTATCAAAAAATTTTTTTTTTTAAGAAATAAAAAATACTATGTGAGTTCCCATTCTACGCAGGGCGGATTCCGGTACTTCTAGACTATTCATTTTAACACTATGATTGTTGAACCCTTCTCGCATCTGTTGTATAATCTCGGTTAATGCCGCTATTTGGTGGGCGAAAGGTAAAAAATGCGGGGGTGGTTCATTCCCTTCGTTCACTCGACTCGCTTGGCCTCGCTCAATTCAACGCATCTCCGAATTTACCTCTTGAGGGTGTTCAAAGGGAGGATTGTGATGAGGTGAACTCATACTCACTAATCTATCACTACGTAGATGCATGCAAGACAAACAACAAGTATGAATGTACGATTATGCTATCAAAATATATATTTTGAAAGAAAGAAAAAAGAAATAAAAAATGCTACGTGGGTTCTTATTCTACGCAGGGCGGATTCCGAAACTTAGAAAAATTTCGGAACCTAGCTCTGATACCAAATTGATGCAGGACGACTCGTAGGGTTTGCGCGTTTGTCGTTTTTTTTCTGGGAAACCCTAATGCATGCGATGATAAATGGAGTTTGCAAAAATTTTGAGTGAATGCTACATAAACTTTAAGAAAATAAAACAATGTCGAGGATTTCTTTGGGAGGATAAAACAAAAATTGAAATTTAAACGCGGTTACACACGTAGGCGTACAATTGACAATATCCCCAAGAAAACTGTAAGGAACATAAAAATGCAATACAACATACAACATTTAAAATAAAACAAATAACAAAAAATGCAAAATAATAGTTTGAATGTTTCAGGTCCGGTAGGGTGCGGCGTCGGGCATTTTTGCGTCGACATAATCAGCTGATCTGGGCTGGTCTTCACCACCGGGTTGCCCATTATGTTAACAATGTAAACTTAGAGGGAAGTTTTGGTAATTCTGAAAATATTGAAGAGGTCTTTGTAATTATGTGTAGTTAGAGGGGACGCCCCAATAAATGATCCTAATTTAAATCTATTGTAAATTTGTAAGTGCATCTAGATTTGAAATTATATTATAGTCGTTGCTTTTCGTCTCAAGTCTACTCGAAGTACTAATATCGAGCTTGAGCAAGTCCCCCTGACATACTTCTGTTGAGCTTGACTTGATTCATCATCTTCTTCACAGAAATCTTCAATTAAGCCTTTTTCTTCACATGCTTGGCATATTTGATGGCATTTACAAAGAAAGTGCAGAATAGTGTTTTTCCAGTTGTTTGAGAGAAAATTGGCTGCTTCCATCATGTAGAGATTTGGATACATTTTTTAACATTAGGGACTTGATTGGGGTTAATTGATATAGTAAGGGTTAGTGAATCTAAAGCCAAATCAAGGGGGACAACAATTTGATTTACTCTAAACTATATATTGTCATATTTTTCTAAGTTGGTCTTTTTATGCTTTATCTTATATAGGTAAGAATTGCACAAGGTCTTGTACACCTTGGAAAAGGATTACTGACTCTATCTCCCTATCATTCCGACCGGTTTTTGTTGTCTCCGTGAGTCATTTTCTCGATATTATTGTATCATCACGAGGATCAACTTATCTAACAAATGAACCCCATGTTCCAGGACGGCACTCGCCGGGCTAGTTACCGTGCTACATGCTTGCCTTGATATGAAAACAATCATCTTGGGGAAGTATCATTATTTGCTCTACATTCTTTCACTAGCTATGCATGTATGTCTCCTAAAACTTAATGTGATTATTCAATGGCATTAAAATATTTATTGTGTTTTGTTGGAGTCATGTTTTTTTTGTTTTGCAGCCAAGGATGTTAATGACTGTTGATGAAAACCTGAAACCCTTATCTGTCACTGTACGAGTCGGGCAGGCAGTTGATGTGGTGGGTCAGGCTGGAAGGCCGAAGACTATCACTGGATTCCAGACACATTCGACTCCCGTTTTGCTTGCAGCTGGGGAGCGAGCAGAGCTGGCGACTGAGAAGTAACTTTTCTATCCCTTCTAGTTCATTGATTTTTTGGTAATGATATGATACTTTTAATGGGGTCATAGATGTTGTCTTTAATTAATATTAGGGCATATATCACCTAGGTCACTGAGGTTTGGATGGCCCATGCATAAGTTCATGAAAAATACTCCACCGAGGTCTTTAAGATTTTCAAAGACTTCATGACAATCACTCCTTAGAATGTGGGTATATCTGTCCTTGTTTTTTGCAACAAACATTCTTTAGCATGTGGTATAGTGTGTTTCGGAAATTTGAATGATATTAAATTTTATGACCAAAAATCCCTCAGAATAATTAGAGTTCTTTTAATAAAAAAATTGCTGATGATTTGCTAATGGAACTTCTTAAAATGTGTTGAGAATAGTTTCACATCAGAAACTAACACAACCTAATACACTTAATATATCCTAGGCCTCTCCGCCTACAACAAATGAATTTTTGGTTGTATGTTTCATTTCTTAGGTGATATCAGAGCAGGCTAGGCCTAACGACTCATTCTCACCGGTCTCCCGGTTTCAAAAATGTCAACTGTTTGAGGCCAAAGACCCTACACGCTATGTCAAATTTTAGGTTGCTCAATTGATGCAAACTTGTATGCTTAATATAGATCCTACGCCCCTCCACCTATTGGATGCTTGGTTTCTAAGATGGTATCAGAGCAGACTTCTGCCTAACAGCCCACTCCCATGTCACCCTCCATCTACAACAAATTGATTTTAGGTTGGATGTTTGATTTCTTGGTGGTATCAGAGCTGGCTAGGCCCGACGTCCCATTCTTACGGCCTCTCCCGATTAAAAAAAAATGCCAAAGATTCTACAAGTGAAGCGGCTATTTGAGAATAGCTCCACATCAAAAATAATGCAGCCCTGTACACTTGATATAGATCCTATCCCCCTCCACTTATATCCAATTGGTTTATGTTGGATGCTTGGTTTCTAAGATGGTATTAGAGTTGACTAGATCTATCAGCCCACTCCCACCTCAATTAAAAACAAAACCGCGTATTTGACGCCAAAAATCCTACACGTGAAGTGCGTCTGAGTGTAGACAAAAATGCAAGGTGCAATATATTTCAATTTTTTTTTTTTAAGGTTTCAGATCGTTGCTCTGATACCTTGTAGAGAGAAATGCAAGGTGTAATATATTCTTCCACAATGAGGCATAATATAGGAGATACAAAAAGACACCCAACACCGATAGACGGTGTGAGACTAAACTCAATAATATAAATACTGCTAACTCTAACACTCCCCATCAAGCTGGAGGGGAAACCTACAGCTTGAACACAACATAAAACGGAAGGTATAAAAAAGGTTGGCAACATGGGACAAAGCAGCAGCCACCGAGGCCCAACCGCGTGTCACCGGGGATACTACAACCGGACAAAGGCCACGCGACTTTGGTCCACAAACCGACCATGATCACGCTGGATACACCCAGAGCTGAAACTAGGTCAACCAAGAATGCCAAACCATTTCTACCACAAAGCGAAGAAAAGAAACGGGGAGACACAAACAACAGACGAAATCAACCTGGGGGCCATGTGTGACTAAGGCAGGAGTTGGGAAAGAGGCATCCGAGTCGCCGTTATCACAAACACTCCCCCTCACGTGGAATACGTGCATGAAGGCATAGACTATGCCTGGAGGTCGTGACGTACACTCCCCCTCACGTAGACCACGTGCACGTGTGGGACCCTCGTTGGGTACATGAACCCAGATCACGTGGAGGAAGACCGAAATCGTAAAGAGACACAAACAACAACCACAAAGAACTTAAAAAAACAACGGCTACGAAAAAGCTAGACCGGGAAAAAGAAGAGACTCATGCGCAGCAGCAGCAAGGCACGACCAGCAGATCTCTGCCGGAAAACAGGACCAACAACACCGGAAGGGAAGAGCAGCAGCAACATGGATCCACCAAGCCGGAAGAGGAGGCGGCAAGCCAGAGTTGTCGACGTCCGGAACAACAAGACCAGGCGGGAGGAGGCACGATCTTGCAGCTCTAGCGCAGATGGAGGTGTTGGAGGAGGAGGCGCAGCGACAATAGAAGGCTGACGGGAGAAGCTGAGCGCAGAGGAACAGCCGACAAGGAGCCTTCCGGGCCAGAGAAGAAGCAGGCTCGGGCGGAGCAGCAACACCATCTGTTGTCGACGGGAGAAGGGGAAGCTCGACAACAGTTGTCGATGGCAGAAGCAGTCGGCGAAGTCGTCGGGAGAAGCAGCGATGGAAGCAGTCGGCGAAGCAGCACGACAACAGCGGTGGAAGCAATCGGCGAAGCAGCACGACAGCACACGACAACAACAGTGGAAGCAGTCGGCGAAGCAGCACGGCAGCAGCAGCAACGAAAACGGAGCCGCTCCTGTCGACGGGATCGATGATCGACTTCATCGACAGGAGCGGGAGCGGCGGGCGTAAGCCCTAACAGCTCGCGGAAAAAAAAATCACGGGTCTGGGGGGAGGGAAGAGCAGTAGCGGACCCGGAATCACGGGAAATTTTTCTTGTTTTTTAGGTTTCAGATCGTTGCTCTGATACCATATAGAGAGAAATGCAAGGTGCAATATATTCTTCCACAATGGGGTATAATATAGGAGATACAACAAGACACCCAACACCGATAGGCGGTGTGAGACTAAACTCAATAATATAAATACTACTAACTCTAACAGTGAGAATACTTCTACATCCTAAACTAATACATGATATCTACTATTACTACTATATGTATGCTCATATATTACTAATAATGTTTCGCGTTCAAGTACAAGAGAACTCATATATAAGGCTTTCATGTTCAAGCACAAGATATTCTGCTCAGACAATAGATTTTTTTCGTATCTAGATTTTACGGCTTTATGGGACACAAGGCCCTTAAACTTGTCGACCTTTACCCTAAACCATAAAAAATGATGTTTTATCCGATACATGGGTGGGCTCACATAGGGCCCAGTGTGGGTATACACCCACACTAAATAAATAAAAAATCACTAATAGAAATTAAATAAAATTTTTTTTGTACTTATATATATTATATATTATAACTATTCAATTTCAATGAAATAGGATTGTTATGGTGGTCATGGTCTATGTTTTCGAGTGAAAGGTCATAATTTTGATTCTTCATGGGATCATAATTTTACCGAAGTTTTTTTGTTCCAAAAAATCATTAAAAATGTAGATAATTTTCTATACGTAGACATATTACACAAAAAAATTAACTAAAAATATATACTATATTAGACATTATACAAAAAAAATCATTAAAAATATGGATGTAAATTATGTGACATTAATATAACATAGGTATATATTTTTTATTTTTTTATTAAATTTTTTCAAATAAATTAGTACTCCACTCACATAGAACAATTTTTTTCTCCTTCACTGATCTGATACCCGGTGTTTGATCCAAACTCTTGAAGATCATTAGTTTAAAGCTTCTTTTCTAGCATGGCATTAACGTTTGAATTTTCACATACTCTTAGGCTCCGTTTTGGGGGACTTATTTTCACCGGTCAAGCGGTTACAACCGCATGAACCGGGTCATAATTAAGGCCCGGTTCATGCGGTCGTAACCGCTTGACTAGTGAAAATAAGTCCTTCCAAACGGAGCCTTAAACATTGAGCTGCTGAAGGGGCTTTTTAAACATATTCTCACATTTTTAACCTGTGATCTCTCCCCAGGTATATTCCTCTTACCAAGGTGTTGGAAGGTTTTGTCATCCTGAAGGAAAACCCTGAGTATCAGGACGAGCGCTAGTGGAATTCGATCGAAATCGGCTAGTTTTTCTCGACGTTTTATGCCCGAATTCAGAGTCTTTGAACGCGTGATGGCATCCAGGAAACCCGAAGACCTGGCACTGTAGCTTATCCTCTTTCAGGCACCTGGAGTAGTTTCCCTCATAATTTGGAACATTTTTCTATACCCATAGCTTTAGACAGTTTATTATTATTGTCTTTTATAATGTTTGGGGCAACAATATTTTATATTATATTTATTATTGTGTCTAAAATTATTGTCGGGATGAATTTGGCTCACAGAGCAATGAATGGTTTGGGAGCTGCTGGGTTTATGCTGATTTGTTTTTTATAACTGGTTTACCCCTAATTACTGCATTTTTATAGGATATTGGGACGGGTCCCAGATGCCAGCTGGCATCCTCGACCAATAGCAGTGCATTGTATTGGGCCCCACTGTGTATTGCTGCATGGCTCCCTCAAGGCTTTCCACTCACATTGGTCCCAGAGGCTATTCAGGATTTGTGGGGATGCCTGAGGCCCTTTCTTTTTAAGTGAAAATTCTTGGGTCCGGGTCCCGGACACTGTTTGGGACCAATGAAATTCCGCTATATAGTGGGGCCCACGGTGGGATGATGTCCACCGCGGGCTCCACTATATTCTGAAATTGTTGAATTTTCATTGGTGCCGGACTCAAATTTTGCTTAAAAAGGTTGACCCATTGTAATGTTATGGTTAAGGCAATGCTTGGCATGGGGGATTCGCTGTGGCACGGTTTCGATGTGGTGGTGATACCGAGTTGAAACTGTTTGGCTGCAAAAGGTGCAAAATCAGGGAAAATGGCAGGATCCTGGCTGCATGTGGCGGTGATAGTGATCTGCGCTCTTCCCCCTTCCTCATTTTCTTTCACTCTTTCAACTTCGGTTTCATTTGGGGCGGTGTTTTCACGCCAGTGTGGGAGTAGATGCTGCCGCATGTTGGGAAAACAAACGAGAAGTGTCTGCTCTTGCTCCCCCCCCCCGAGGAATGGAGAGAAACTCTCTGCTTGGAATCCTTGCCTCCGTAGAGGGACAAGCTCTCACCGCTATGGGAGGGACCTTTCGTCGTCATCGTCGTTAAACCAGGAACCTACAAAATCAAAACAGAGAAAGGAAAGACTTTCCCGCACTTGGAACGTGCAAAATCTGCATCGCTTCTATCAATGAATTCTTCTACTATTTTTTGTCTCTTACTTTGTATGATGTAAAAATCGCGAGCCACAACTCGTGCAAACTATCTTTGATTTGATTATATTGTATTGTGTTTTCCTTAATTCTTGTTTTGAGTCTTTCTCGGTCAGGTTAGGTCACTTCTCGGATCGAATACTTGCATTTTTTGGCGAGCCATTTTCGACCAGGCTCGGACACTTCCAGATCGAATCTTTACATTCTTCGGAAGCTAATTCCTCGACCTGGCTAGGTCACTCCCCGGATCGAATACTACATTTTCCGGCGAGCCATTTCTGACTAGGATAAGACACTTTCAGATTGAATCTTTACATTCTCCGGAAGCTAATTCCTCGACCAGATTAGGTCCCTCCCCAGATCGAATATTTACATTTTTTGGCGAGCAAACTCAAACCTGGGCTAGGTCGCTCAACCAGATTTATTACTTACATTCTCCGACGGTTGGATCGAATCATTATATTCTCCGCCATCACTGTAGGCCGACGCCCCGCCATGCAGGGTCTGCCCATCTCGCAGTTGGATCGAATCCTTACATTCTCCGACACCCAGACCGAATACTTATATTCTCCGACAATCGGCTCATAGTCGGCTAGGTCGCGCAACCAGATCGAATACTTACATTCTCCGACGGTTGGATCGAATCATTACATTCTTCGTCATTACTGCAGGTCGATGCCCCGCCATCGCCACGACCTGCCCCCTCGCGATCGCGCAGTCAGATCGAATCCTTACATTCTCTGACACTCTGATCGAATACTTACATTCTCCGACAATCGGCTCATAGCAAGGCTAGGTTGCGCAACCGGATCAAATACTTACATTCTCTGGCGGTTGGATCGAATCATTACATTCTCAGTCATTATTACAGGTCGACGCCCCGCTAGGGCCTGCCCCTCTCGTGGTCGCGCAGTCGGATCAAATCCTTACATTCTCCAACACCCGGATCGAATACTTACATTCTCCGGCAATCGGCTCATAGTCAAGCTATGTCGCGCAACCGGATCGAATACTTACATTCTTCGGCGGTTGGATCGAATCATTACATTCTTTGTTGTTATTGTAGGTCGACGTCCAGCCATTACCAGGGTCTTCCCCTCGCGGTCGCACTGTCGGATCGAATCCTTACATTCTCCGACACCCGGATCGAATACTTACATTCTCCGACAATTGGCTCATAGTCAGGCTAGGTTGCGCAACCAGATCGAATACTTACATTCTTCGGCGGTTGGATAGAATTATTACATTCTCCATCATTACTGCAGGCTGACGCCTCGCCATCGCCAGGGCCTACCCCCCTTGCGGTCGCGCAGTTGGATTGAATCCTTACATTCTCCGACACCCGGATCAAATACTTACATTCTCCGGCAGTTCTCTCTTGACCAGGTTTGGCCCTACAGTCGGATCGAATCTTTACATTCTCCGACCTTCAGACTGAATCATCATACTCTCTGACATTGTCACAAGCTTACATTCTACCAGCTACCGTGATCTATACAACAAGAACAAAAGAAATGGAAATAATATTATCATATCAACCTAAGCGCAAAATGCGCTACATCACCAAAGGGTGATGATCAATATATATCAGACACAACAAAGCAAAAACAAATGTATCCAAGCATACAAAGATGAAAGTGCAAGCCATTACTCGTCGACCACATCTACACCAGGCTCAGGACTCACTGCTTTCCTCATCAGAAATGTCATCAAAGCTAAGGCATAAGACGTCGCACTTCAGACGTTTAGCCACCAGACAAAAAGCCTTTGACACCCTGCGTCTGAGCGCGACCTCGCGGACATCCTCTATCTGAGGCTCAACCTCCCGGGACCAAATGTCCTCACGGACCTCCTCGTCAAACAAATCATGTTGACGCATGCAGTCCAGGGAATCTTTGTATTCCTCAAGTCCAACCGCTTTCAACTCAAGTACTCGTTCTTATGAAGAAAGACGCGCTATCACAGCTTTGGAGGCCTTCAACTCCACCCTCAAGTTGGAGCTATCCTCCTGAGCAGTCTTTAACATCTGCCCGATCTTCTCATCCATGGACTTCTCTATCAACAACGATGCTCGAGCTTCCTCCATCTCCGACTTCAACTCCAATCTAATTCATAAAAATCGGGATACCTTTCGATCTAACACCTCTCTGGAAGCGACAACTGAAGCCTCCGCTGCTCGAAGCTTCTCCTGAAGAGCCAAATATCTGTCATTCAAGCTCACGTAATGATCGTTCTACGTGAACGCTATACGCGTCTGAGCTTCAATCTGCAATCAATAAACAAAGGGTTAATGACGTACAAAGTAATCATATAAAAAAATTCGAACGATTCACTTACCACGTCACTCATTTCTTTCAAAGAAGAGGACACTCGGGGGGGGGGGGGGGGCTGACGCTTCTCTCACCTCATGATATGAATCAACTAGAGAAGGCTCGTCACAAGGGGCCTCCTCAGTAAAGTCCTCCTTTCGATGTGGCGAAGTTTGCGACTCCATAACTGCATCACAACTACTCTTCAAAACAAGCTTCCTCTTGCAAATTAATGATGTAGCACGCTCGGCATCAACTGAAAGGCTACACTGGAACAGGCGTGTAACATCCAAGGTTTTTCATGTATGAAAACAACTAATTTTCTGGTTACTGGAAGCTTCCGCTCGGTGATAGTAAGATACCGCCGGTGGTATCGGGCGTCGAGAACCAGTAGGGTCTGGATGCTACTGCCAGGCAATAGTGATACCACCGACAATAACATGCCACGTCACGGATGAGGCTGAGGCAGTCGTTAAGCGGCAAAGCGGCCACCGCCGAGGCTATCATGTCGCGATTGCGTGCTACCGCATGGCAATAATGAAATTAAAAATAATGGCCGATTAAATCGGGCCATCCATTCCTTTTGACCTGGAGATCAGATGATTTAGGTTTTGCCTGTGGATGTTAAGGGTCTGAGATGAGAAAACTCTTCTCATTTCTCTTTCACTCTCTCTCACTCTTTCTCTCTTTCTCACTTTCTCTTAGGCCTTGAGAAAGAAAAATAACAAGGAAAAGAGAGGAAGGAGAAGGCTGGTTCAGTCCCCTCAAAGAGCTTGGAAGGAGTTCTTGTGTTCGGATTCATGAGTCGGGGTTGGATCTGTGGAGAGGAAGGTGTTGCGAACACTTCTATCCGAATCTCTTGCAATTTCATGGCTCCTAAGCAATCGACAAGGGTAACGATCTTCCTTCTTGCACACGTGAACGTCCTTATTTGGCATGTGCATGAAAACCCTCACCAATTGGTGGAGAACGGGAAGTTTCCAATGGATTGATCAGTGTTATCCCTGATAGTAAACTTGCATATAAAATCTGGAATCGAAGTACGAAATAGGCATGTTGTGTGAAGCTCATCCTGGCAGGTTGGTCTGGATTGGTGATGATTGATTTGCATGTCGGAGAAGACTCCGTAGATAAACGTGTAGTTTTATGAAGTTTTGGGGCGTGTAGCTTGCTACAATTAGTACAGGAGGTGTGTTTCAGGAAAAAATACCAAGATGTGGGACAGAAATATTATTCTGTCAGATACCGCCCGACGATAGTACTACCTCTGATGGTAGCTCCTAGTGAGCTGATATGTGATTGCAAGCCCAGGTCTGGTGACAAGGTGGGTAGCTTGTGGAGCTGAGAGGCCGGAGTGCCCAACTATGGTGTTCGTGAGAGTCAGCCTTGTTATATAACGTTGGTTATGTATGCAGTAACGGGAAAGGGGAGGCTAACCTTCTTTGTGCGTAGTACAAATGGCGAATTGAGCAACGAGATGTGGCTGAACTGTACCCGCGCTATGTCATTCAGGATAGATTCCTAAGGTACTTGGAATCGTCGTTGGCATAGTAAGAGTCGTGGCTACGTGCCTGACTAGCAAATGCTCAATGTTGACCATCGATCTGGGATTGAGGATGGTGATGAGACTGAGAAAGTCTAGTACACTGATAATGTGCCCTGAGTCCATGAGACGTGTGGCCTTACGAGCCAACGTTTGTGGTGAATGATGCTTAAAGTGCACGTTTTTATGCTAATATATATACATGTTGTGTACCTACAGGAAAGGAGTATCGCTGCCCCGAGTGAGGGGTGAGGTCGTTATAAATTGGTCAACTAAAGCTGACTGTTGCTTTTTTGTCACGTTCTGGTGGATTATCCTTATGCAAGTGCTGGAGAGCTGAGCGGGAAGTAGCGGGTTGAATCCCCTTTGTGCTATACCGGCCCTCAAAGGCCAGGCGAAGTGTTTACTTATTGTCATGTGTAGCCGACCTGTTTGCCGAAGTATGTAAACCGCTTTGGTGTTAAACAATTTATATGTTGTAAGGCCTTAAGGTGAAACACTTTGTGTATTATATATCATTCCTATGTTTGTTAGGTGGACATTCCTGGTGTTGAGTTCTTAATTACTTAAAAGCTTCCTCTAGAATGTATTTATAAGTTAGGATCCGCGAATGTTTTGGTTTCAATGCGTAACTCCACTGACTGTCCGTGAAATATGACATGAGACCTCGACCGGACCTTCTGCTATATTTTACGTGACGGATGAGGGTGTTACAAGACGCTTCTCTTCAAAGAATAAAGAAATACTGAACAAGCGGTTAGCTAACTTCCGAGAATCTGAGAATCCTAGTATCGGTGTAAAGTCCTGCTCTCGCCCTCTCTGACGACGACAACGATCGGGCAAAGAATTCCAGAGCTTGGGAAAGTCCAAGGAGTTTTTGATATATCCAAACACGGTGTTCCCACGACAAATATCCGTTCGGGTCTCAAAAATTAAGCCAACTTTTGTTGCTGCGAATCTCAAGACGATCGCCACCATTAACACGGATATCGCACCAATCCCTAAATAACTGGAAAGAGAATCTTGAACCATGCTTCCTAAAGAAAGTCACCAACCCCATAAGGCGAGTCATTCCTAGTGGAGTGAACTACGACATCGGGATACCGCAAAACTTCAGAATATTCATCACCTCCTCGCACGAGGGAAAGCGGAAGCCGGACTTCAAAGTTGTCTCGCAAATTGTCAACCAATCCCTAGGAGGGTTCTGAACACTCTCTTCAGGATGAGGTATCTTCACATCAAGATCGACAGGTAACCCGCACGTCTTCCTCCAAACCGCAACTTGCTCAGTAATGAGTGTATAGCGCATCCGCATAGGCCTCGCAGGACACTTCGAAAACTGAAAAAAAAGCAAAGAACCTACTAAGAATGTTCAATCAAATGTCAATACACGTAAGTCAGTGATCAACGCACAAACTAAAAACGTGCGGGGCCTCGCCTACTCAAAGAGGAGCACGAACACCCACACAAGCAAAGGGGTGCGCCACACACACCCATAGTGCATGCGGTGCACACCCAAATGAGCTCACACACGCGCCAAGCCCGCGGGACCCGGGCACGCGCCCGCGCGTCCTGGGAGCGCGGCCGGCGAGGCCACCCCCGCATTGGTGGTCGACACTTGCTGGCTTCGCGCTCCGACCTCCCTTGTCTGTGTGCATCCTCCGTTTTCCCCGTTTTTACAGCTTATTTTGGCCCGTGAAGCGTCGTCGTCCGCATTCTTTAGAGCCTCTCCGTTCGCCATCACGATTGTCACCGCCGATTGAATCCTTCGTCGGAGGAGGAGAAATCCTTGCTCTTTCACAAGAACGGTTTCTAACACCGAGAATTTTGGGGGGGGGGGGGGGGCAATTGATGGGGCCAAGGCCTTTTTATAATTCGCGTGGGGTGCGTTTAGCCCATTCCCCCATGATCCCACCATCTATGTAGGGATCATGGAGGAACCGCCGCACACGCGATCCGCGCGCGGGATCGTCTTCCCCGAGTCGTCCAGGGGCCGGCTGCCCGGGTCGGCCCCTCTCTCCCGCCGTCGGTGGGTTGGCTCAAACCGACCCATTTTCCGGCCAGCCGAGAGGCCACGCCTCACGACCGCGAGCCCGCAGTCGTATGGCGCGGCAGCCCCGCCGACCACCCCTGCCGGCGGGAAGCCTTCCCTCCCGCGACCATTGCGGGAGGTGTCAGGCCGCCCCCGCTCGGACCGGCGACGACCGACCACGCTTTGCGACCAGTCAGTGCCGCTCCTTGCGGGCGGTGCCCAACGTCGGGGGCCATGCCCGATAGCTGGCATCGGACCCGCGCCCGGTGGGCAGCTCCAGGGCCGCGCCCGGCGGCCGCCGCCAGAGCTGTGCCCGGTGACCGCTAGAGCTGTCACTTAAAACCAAAAACCGTAAGTCGAATCGGAACCGCAAAAAACCAGACCAAACCGTTTGTCAATTATTTGGGTTTCAGTTTGAATCTTGGAACCGTAAACAACAATGGTCCAGAAGCGGTTCATTCATTTTTAATCCGGCCCGAAACCAAAACCGCAACATACAAGGCTCGAACGGTTTCAAAATTTCTAAACCCGATCCGGACCGAACCGACACAAAACAGAACCGCAATCCGTTTATTATTATTATTTTTTTTAAATCATTTTAAAACAATTATATAATGATTTTAATTATTTTTGAAAAATCATTTTTAACTGGTGACTGCAATTATAATTAAAATAACATTTTTCATAGATAAAATATAATTATAATTAAGATTCATAATGATTTAAGGAAAGAAAAATTTATTGTATGATTGAAATAATGTGATCAAGTTTATATCACTTAGCCATCAAAACTAACATAAGTTGGTGATAGAGTACATTTTGAAACCATTTTATGATTTAGTAAAGTTTTCATGGTCCTTAATTTGCACACCAAATTCCTGTGAACATCATGAATATTGTTATTAAATAACTGAGTAGCTTTGTTCTTTACACTTGATCAATGTAATTCCCGGAATCTCTTGTGTGTGTTATACATTTGTTAAGAACAGCTTTAGAATGCATATGCAATATCTTATTTAGAGTTGGTGCTTATAATTACAAAAGCATCTCTGAAGTTACATTTCGTATCATTAACCTCCCGTGAACCGGACCCGAACCAGAACCGCATATAACCGGATCAAACCGTCAGTAAATAATTTTGTTTTGGTTCTTAGCGAACCGGAACAGTATGCCATACGGTTCCAAAAAATTATGTTAGAACCGGATTCGGAACCGGTCAAACCAAATAAGGTTTTGATTCTAACTTGAAGAATCGTTATCTTAGTGATTCGGTTCACGGTTTTAGTAGAACCGGAATCAAACCGGAACCGCGACAGCTCTACTGGCCGCCGTCGGGGCCGTGCCCGGGAGCGGCCAATCGGCCCTCTCCGGTCTCTGGCCGCACTCACGATCGGTGCCACGTCGGTGGCTCGCCGCCCTCGTCGGGGCCGGCCACCCACCTGGTGGTGGCCGACCTTCGCTCTTGCCCTCCTTGGGCGTCTTTCCCACCGTCTGATTGTCTCGCCACGATCGTCGCCGTCCACTTCGGGCGTAACCACCGATTAATTAGATAATGAGTCTGCATTTAGCAAAATACTATGCGAATGATATTCGTATAATACTATGCTTATGATTATAATGATAGTGGTTACGGTGTGTGGATAGCTGCATAACCACCTTCTGGAGACTGTAAAAGGAGTATCAGGTCTCCTCATTTCTCTTTTTCTCTCATCTGCTTTGTTCCTCCTCAGATCAGAGCTCTGTTGGATTCCTCTTTCGAGTCACCTTCGAGCCACTTTCGCGCCACCTTCAAGCCACCTCCTTTCCACCAGAAATTCGCCTGAATCCACAAGTGCGCGGCAAGAAGGAAAGTCCTACTATAACAAGCGCTCGTTCGTGCGCATCACCAAAGCAGTTATCCTCGCGCGGAGCAGCCTATTTCCCGCCGTGAGCTCAAGAATATCTTTCTCTCGCCCAAAAGTATAACGATGAGCGACATGTCGGTCTCGATTCTTCAAACAAGTTGTAACCACAAACAAATAGTGGATTTCGATCGACACAGATCCAGCCGCGTGTTTTTTACCCAGTTGAGTGGTTTTTCCAGGTCAAAACATCTTGTGTACATTTTTTCTCTCATTGACTGTGTGCGCACTCGACCGTTTCGTGCGCTAAGACGGTTCATGTTACTCCTGTCCGACCAGGGCGTCGAGTTTGGCGGCAACAATGCTAATTGAAAATTTAAAAATATATAGAAATAATTATTTTTTAGTATGAATAGCGAAAAATAAGATGTCAAACTCATTTTGGATGCTAGCAAACCATTACTACTAGCAAACTACAAAATTCAAAAATAGTAATATGAAAACCAAGTTGTTATTTGCAAACCACTGGAAAATGAGGTTCCGCAGCTGGTTAGCTCTCTTGCCCTCCAACTTCTTTATCCCCTTCATGTTTCTCTTCACAGCCTCCTCAATCTATTCGTTGGAGATCGGCAGATCGGTCTCGGCCGCCGCAACTTGTGCGCAAATTAGCTAGCGCTAAAATGAATTTCTATAGCTTGAATCGTGTATTTTAAAATTTTGAGCCCAAAATGTTTCTCATTTGAAAAGGTGATCTACAACTTTTATGTTGACCAGTTTTTGATTTGAAGCCGTTTAGGCCCCCAATTTGAGTCCCGAAAAAAGTCACGCCAAAAATCTGTACAGACGACTCGTTGCGGGGGTGACTTTTTTAGGGGGCCAAATATGGGCTTAAGCGGCTTGAAATAAAAAATTGTCAACATGAAAATTGTAGATCTCGATAAGATCTACAACTTTCATGCAAGTTGATCACTTTTTCAAATGAGAAATATTTTGGGCTCACAAATCCAAAAAACTGAACTCACGCTATTTTTCCTGTTTTAGCTCGAGTGCATACTCTCCAAACCCATATATAACCGTCACTGTCGGAGGCATGGACAACCCCACTGAGCTCGTCGGCATCGTGATTCCGAACTGTAGCATCGTGCCGGACATCCGCCTCTTCCCTGACCGCTTCAAGATCGGCAATTACCTCAGCCGGCCATGGAAGAAGTATTCCACCACGGTCGGTCATGGAGTCCACCATCGGCGATCTCATCAGGACTGAGGGGTGGATGACAAACCTGTTGCTACTGCCGAGCAAGAAAACGAAAGGGCGGAAGGGCCGACGAGTAAAATCTCAAGCAAGCGGAAGGAACAAGATTGATTTACTAGTAGTAATTTTTGGAAAGAGAAAAAAATGCAAAAATTTACTGAACCTATTTTCTTTTTTTCTGATTTTCTAGTAACGGAAATGAGTTCGGCTAACAGGAGCACAACAACCTGGTAAATATATGGTGGTGTTAAAGGCACACCATCTTCGGCTTTGTGCACACCAATACTATGTGCACCCATTGAAATTTTATGTGCACACCATCTTCGGCTTTGTGCACACCAATACTATGTGCACAGTCTGAGCAAACATAGCTGCAATGTATGTGGACTCGTTGGGCGCCGTTGCCGTCTCCTTCATCAGAGCAAACAGATCGACGACAAGGCGGCCATGACCGTGCATCGCGAGCCCTCCAATCATCACGTTTCAAAGCACGACGTCTTTGCTCGAAACCCGGCGGAACACCTCCAAAGCTGCTTCAACGGACCCGCTTCTGCAGTACATGTCCACAAGAGCTGTGGGGAGGATGACGTTGTCGTGATTGCATAGTTTTTTTTAAATGAAATACACGCCTTTTTGAACTGCGTCTTCTATGTGCATTTTTATGAAACGTGTTCAACATCAAAATTGTAGATCTCAACAATATGAATGTCCGCGTGATTTTTTTCGGGGGCCAAATCGGGGGCCTAAACGGCTATAAATCAAAAAGTGTTCAACATGAAAATTGTAGATATCGTCGATATCTACAACTTTCATGTTGAACACTTCTCCTGAAAATGAACGTAGAAGATGCAGTTCAAAAAGCGTGTATCGAAAAGGGGGAGACGGTCTGCTTCTACTTTAATTGAGTGGAGTTTAGCAAACCTAAATTATTAAAATTATATTTTTGATGGGTATACACATAACTATATTAAAATTATATTAAAATTAGAAAACCAATGATGTTTTAACACCCCTAAATATACCGCGCACTAGCAGTAGCATCTGTAATCGGTGCTTTTCTTGGCGGAGATAATCGGATCATCGGATTTGATGAATCGTCGGTGAGGAGGCTGAAGTGGGAGAGGGAAGCGAAGCCAGCGATGATGGAGCGGCCACCGGCGGAGGATTTCTCGGTATTAGTTTTGGCTTCTGACCTCGGCATCGACGCCCGATCCCTCCTCTCTCCTTCGCAGCGCAGGGCTCGAGCGGCAGAAGAGGCCGCCGGCGTAGCCGACCCGGAGGAGTGGCACGACTGCTCGGAGGAGGATTTCTCCGATCTCGAGACGCTGCAGGTCCTGCGGTTTCAGGGTTTGGATAAGTCTGGGAATCGTATTCTTCGCATCGCCGGAAAGTATTTCCCAGGTATTAGTTTAGGGCTAGTTTCCCTGTTAATCGACTGTGCTTGAGCTTCTATGGATGCATAATGGTCTCTCACTTTAGTGTGTTTTTTTTATCTTTAATCCTATGTGAACTTCTAAGATTTCTTGTTCAAGTTTAACGGTACTTAACGCTTCTCTTAAATGGTAGAAGTCTAGAAATAGGTTCTTATTGTTCTTAGGCTTCATTTGGTTCTGTGTTTTGCCGCCTTCGTTTGCTCCAAAAGCTGGCCCGACGGCGGGTAAACAAACGGCCGCCGGCAGCCGGCAGAGTTTGCTCCGTTTTCACCCGCAGCAAATAAGAAACGCTCCGATCCGCTCCCTTTTGACCCCCACCTCTCCCCCTCCGGTTCCAAAATGGCGTTTCCGCCGAACGAAATATAATTTTAAGTCTCTCCCTTTCATCTTCTTCATGGATGATCTTCTTTCTCCTTCAGCTTAGTATTTTTGTAATCTTTGTAGATTTGTTACATAAGCGCTTTCATTAGAGAATTTGTTCCCCCATCAAAATTTACTTCAAAGCAACAGATTCAAGGTGAGCCCCCAATTCTCGCCAGTTTCTTGAAGAAACTACAACAATGCTGTGCCACCTCCATTAGAATTACCCCATTTTAGGGCCTTTGTCCTCATCAAGCAATTTAGTGCACTTTTTTCTACAACATAGCCAGTCTGCAACACTTGCAAGAAACCATTAAGAATTTTTAACCTAGCTAACAGAGACTAAGGGGAAGGACTGAAAGAGAAATAAGATGATCCATAAAGAAGATGAGGGGAGAGAGACCAGGAACTATAAGAGGACTTCAAGGACTTAATATCCATTTCATGATCCCTTTATTATAACCTTAGGAGTTGATTTATCGACTTCTATATTAATTACAAAGACTAATTATTCATTAATACTATTTAAGAGAAACCTCAAGTACCGTTACATCTAGCGCTACACTATTCCTTGAAAACATGCTTAAAATTGGGTAATTATTGCTTAATGACATGGCTGAAATTTTGTTCTATTTCAATCTTCAGCGACCGTTATAAGTGGGGAGCGTTTGAAGAGATATTTGTCCTATAAGATAAGATCAGAGTTGCCTGATGGTCCATTCTGCATTTTGTATATGCACACCACTGTGCAGAAAGAGGATAACAACCCTGGAATGTTTATCTTGAGGCAAATATATGAAGAGATGCCTCTTGAGTACAAAGAAAGGCTTCAGGTTGTTTACTTTCTTCATCCCGGCTTTCGATCTCGGCTAGCAATCGCCACCCTTGGTCGCCTTTTATTAAGCGGAGAGTAAGTATTATTCTTTGAAGCAATATTTCTTGCTGCTATTTTTGAGTATTTTCCATTTTTGAAGAAACTAGCAGCCGTGCCCGGGGTCCCTCGTGTGGAGTGTTTGAGTTAGACAGTAGTACTATTGACAATGTACACTGCGCACGGGGGCACGATTGCTAGTTTCTATACGCAACATTCATATCTTTTTGATTTTATGTTAGCCCTATGTATAAAAAAAACATGTATTCCATTATATCTAAGGCATTGAAATCGAACGACTCAGATTTATTTGATGGTCCTATTTTAGGACCACAACGAACTCAAGTTTCCTTTTAATATGGTATATATGCTTAGAGGCATGTTGTAGAATATATTGTGACAGTTAGAGTTATAATTGCATAGTTGCTTTTGGTGGTATAGGTTTTAAGAACTAATTTGATGAATGGGGGCGTTTGAATGAGAAATGCGGAATTTGAAAACTATCAGCGATATCTTTATATTCTTTATTATGTTCTTTTGATGCAATAGTGTAATATCTGCTTAATCATCTGAAGTTGATTTTTTCCTCATAATGCATGCTTATTTTTCCAGTTTGGGGTTTTTAATTAACTTATTGAAAGTAGACTATCTATGCAGTTGCCAGTTAGTTTGTTGATGCAATATATCATTTTGATTATTTGAGAGATCACTGTAAACATGGTACAATTCAGTGAGGTATGTACCTTAGGTGTTTTTTGTGGATGTTTGTAGTATACTTGATTCTTTGAGAGATAAGTTTATTTATTGCATTTTTGCAAAAAATCATCTCTATTAGCTGTTTTTTTAATCTATTATTAGCAATAATTTAACAATGTTCCTTGATGATTTGATATACATTAGATTAAAAATTAATTTTAAGTTCTACCATGGGATCATTGCTACTCCACCTTTTGGTCAATGTTTTTTTTTGGTTTGCTCAATGACAATTGCTCCAAATTAAAAAAGGGATAAGTTTCATAAAAATACATCAGATTGCTCAATGAGTTAAACCCAAAGCCTCGATCAACAAAATTTAGGACCCATTTGTTTTGTTGGAATTTGGGGCTAGGAATGGAATTGGCTCTTGAATTCCAATTTCGTTGTTTGGCACGCCTTGTAACATGATGAAATTTGAATTCCTCCCAATTCCATGAGAATTATTAAAAAGATATTTTACCTCCTTCAAAGTTCCGACCTAAGGAGGCCAAACTTCCCAATTCTGTCCTTTTCTTCTGCTCGCCTATTTCTCATTTTCTCTTTGGCATTTGAATTCCTTTTTAGCCGAGACAACATGGGCAAGTCAGGGAGAAGAGGAGGCTATTAGTAGTATACTTGGTGGACGGCTTGTAGGATCAATGGGTAACCACATGCGGATCTTCGATGACCAAACCAATATTGACTACATTATGTGTAGAACCCTAGACCACGTTCTTTACTTTTAAGCCAGATTACAACAAAAAAACCCATTGTAGCCTCAATGTAGTGAGGATCTTATGAACAATTTATAAGTTCTTAAGATTATTCATATCACTGAATTCCTATCTATAGTCGAATGTCAGAATCGCTAATTTCAATTCTTGTGTATGAATTCCTATCTGTTGCCAAACAATCGAATTGGAATTGGTGTCAATTCCAATTCGTCGAGAATTGGAATTGGCTTCTATTATAATTCTTGTCGAATTGAAATTGAGTCAATTTCAATTCGCACCTCTGAATTCTTTCCAAATGAACATAGTGTTAAGCATTCATCCCTCGGTATTGATGAGAGATTTCAGAGTGAAGGACTTGCTAAAGGAGGCATCTATGTTATGCAGGGACTGGAGATGGGAAATGAGATACAATACGCGGATACATAATTCGTCATTTTCAAAAAATCTTGGATACATGATATAATTTTTATTTCTTGATTATTTAAAATACAAATTAGTATGAAGACATATGTATTTGGGGGTATATGATAGTGAGGTGTATGGAAATAATGAATGTTAAAGTGTATGTTATAGAAGATGACATAACTTTATAAAAGCCAAAGCATCTACATTTGATGGGAGGATAGATCTTAAGGTTTTTTGGAATTAGGTCATGGATATGTATAAATATTTTGAGAATGACATTATGTTCCACAAGCCTCAAGTAAGATTTGCTTAGTTAAATTTATTTAGGCAAGCTATTTTTTTTAATTGTGGAAATAGAAGACTTAATAAAAAATCTATTTTAGCCAAAATTTCAGTATAGATGGTGTATACGGAGTCTTTCTACAGCTGCTCAACATCCTGCTTCACACTGTCCACAGTAATATCAAATTCTTTCTGTACAATGGTCTTTAACAATGCAACAGTTGCATATCCAACAATTTTATCTTTATCAAATTCACAAGCGTCATCATTCTGTTCATCGTCATCATCAATATCAACCATTACAACTAATTTTTTAGCATCATCATGAGGAATATCAATATTTTTTTCAGCAACCACATCGGCCAGATGTTCATCAGCATCATGGATAATGCTCTCAACAACACTAGCAACCAATCTGTCATCAGAGAGCCTGTCATGATGACTGGCTTTCTCCACCTTCTTGACTTCATCTAATAAGGAAGTCAAGAATTCCCTGGTGTCAGGGTGATGGGTGGAAAATTGAATTATGAGTGTCATAGTGGCAGATAGATTAGAGATCTAACTTTGAAGCTTTTCATGCCTGGAAGAGAATTGCGATGATAGAACTCCTATCTTAACAATAAGAGTGGAGGTGAGAGTATAAAAAATGGAGCTAGGAAATATGAGAAGATGTGGAGTGTGGAATTAGAGATGGAATAGATTGAGGAATAGGTGAAATAGGCTGAGAAATGGTTGGAGTTGAATGAGATGACATGCCTGTAGTAGGTGTGGGAGAATGGTTGGAGAGTTCAGGGAGCCTACCTCATCTAGGAGTTCCAGCTAGGTATCGAGCCCCGGCCTCAACAATCCGCAGAGAGGGGTTGGGGCGTGTGGGCCGCGGCCATGCAATCTGTTTAGGGTCCGACCATGGATCCATGGTGGGGCGACTCGGAGCCCTTAGAATTGTATCACATTAGTGAAAGAAAGGATTGCACATGATTGAAGTAGAAAGTATCTTGTTCGTCAGAAAAGTGCTACTTTGTTTGTAGAGAAGCGAGGCCCTTTTTGTTAAGTGGAAAACATTTGCTGTGATAGACATTGATATTCATAGATGCCTTTAGTCAAGATAGGGATTCCTAAATTCTTGCGGCCTTGTTACAACTGTCCAGGCTCTGAGCCTATTCTTGCCGCCTTGTTACAATTTTCAACCAGAAGTCTTCAAGGCTCTGAGCCTGTTCTTGCCGCAACATAAGAGGCCTTATGTTGCGTATACATCTTTCTCTATTGTTCTCTCAGCTGGAAAGAAAGAGAAAGAGATATCAAGCTACATCAGCAAGGGTAGCCATTGTAACTTTCTCTTTGCCGGCTACAGGTATGGAAACAGCAACCATAGAAGACTTACTTCTTTTGAGGATTTTCTTCCCACTTTTTTCAGTCACAATAACACTAGTGGAGTTGCTCTTATGAAAATGCCTAATTTGATTCGTACAACTATTCTATTATTGAACTATGGAGAAGGTATTCCGCTAGGCGAACGGAAGGAATTTTACCGCCATTCCGAAGTTCGAAGTTCAGTGATGCAGTGCTAACACAGTGAGAATTGAAGCTAACAAATCTAGTTGTGAGAATTTCTTAGTCTTCTTCCTCAAACTAAAGGAATGGAAAAAGCTAGTTCAAAGTGAAATACTCACACCAGTTTCTATGCAAATGATCTCACTCAACGCTTTATTCAATGTCAAGGTTACCAGCTACAACAATATATATAGTGATTTTCTGTTCTCCTAGATCTTACTATGCCGATTTAGCAGAACCAATGCCTTAAGCCACTCTGCCATCCCTCTGGATATTACTATGGCTTCCTTTTCTTTCAAGCCGTCCGGTGCTAAAATCCTTAGTGTTTCTTTGAGAGTCCGCAGATAGCATTGACAGTTAAATTAGATGAATGGAATTAACTAAAGCCCTCTGTAAAGATACGCTATAAAAGCTCATATTTCTCTTTATTATTTTTAGTCCCCCGCCTCTAATATTGGTTTGGGGTTCTCCTACTTTGTATATAATGAGAGATGTTATGTAATATTTAATACTTAGATTGAAAATAATACTTAATTCCTTTTCTCAACTTGGTATCAGAACTTACATTTCTTTTCTACTCGTGCTTTGTTCGTTTTTGCATTACTGTGATCGTGCGACCCTTCCGCACATCCTCGATCAATTCATACCTCCACAATTTGCGAGCCAACCTCAACCCTTGTGATCAGCGAGGTTTCTGTTTGCACGAGCTCCAACTGCGTGTTCATCCCTCATTAATCTACGATCCAACCTCGACATTTGCGATCAGTGAATCCTCTGCTTGCACAAGCTCTATTCTTGCGACCTGCGAGTCGTCATCGATTTGTGAGTTTCTCGCTTACGTGAGCTCCATTCCCGCACCTCTGCGAGCACCATTCCCACACCTCTGCGATCTCCATTCCCGCACCTCTGTGATCTCCATTCCGCACCTCTGCGATCTCCATCCCGCACCTCTGCGATCTCCATTCCTGCACCCCTGCGATCTCCATTCCTGCACTTGTGCAAGTTCTATTCATGTTATTTGCGAGCTCTGTGCTACCTGAGCGTTACGCGTTCTTCTGTGAGTTTGCGTGAACTCACTTTCCTATTATCGCGAGCCCTGCTCTATGCAGCCTCCGACTCGCTATCATCTTTCTCTGCGAGCTCCTTTTTTGTTGAGTATCTAGATGCCGACTCCTAGGACTCAAATGTTCAGACCCCTTCTCTTATCACAAACCCTCCGGGTAATGATTTCTCGCAGACCCATGGTTCTCCGGGTCCTTCCGAATTACCGTACCTTTCGAAACCAATTATCTTGAATGGGCCCGTGCAGTGCAACATGCTGTTTTCGCAACCATCAACCATATGGGTACATTGATGGGCTATTGTTCAACCTCCCAGTATTGGTCCTTCATGATAGAAGTGGAACGTAGAAAATTCTATTATGATCTCGTGCTTCCTCCACTCCATGTCCCCCTTAGTCTACCATAGATATATATTTATGGACTCGGTTTTTGAGATATGAACTCGGGATCGTGAGACGTATTCTCAAATTGTTAGCTCTACTCGGGTGTGCGAGATCACTAAGTGTTTCCTCGAACATAAGCAAGGTTCCTCTGGTGCTGCTTCGTACTTCTCTTAATTCAAATGCCTTTATCAAGAAATTGACTACTTTGAGGACTTCACTCCGCATGCACCGTTGACGTCTGTGCAATAAAAACTGAGGAGGACCGCTATTGTGTCCATGTTTTCCTTATGGGCCTCACTATGGAATTCAATACGGTTCACATGCATGTCCTGAACCGCCAGTCCCTTCTCTCTTTTTGGGAAGCCTTCAACATGGTCTTGTGGGACAAGGATCACCGATATTTTCTCAATTCTGATAGGGAACCTAATTGTTCTACCCTTGTTGGCATTGACCAAGTTCCTCCTTCCATTCCACATACTCGGATGTGCAATCACTATAGCAAACAAGATCATGTACATAACTCCTGCTTTTGCCTATATCCTGACCTTGCCCCTTCATGGAAAGGTAATGGTGGTCGTTGGCGTGGTGGTTCTCGCCAACCCATCATTCTTCTGTTGCTCGTGCTACTGAGCCAATCCCGGTCGGCCTCTCTACGATGATTTTTCCACGGTTGAACTGGATGCTCTGCGACATCTAGTACGCTCTCAGGGAACCTCTACCACCGCTATCTTCACAATCGCCAATACTCTGAGTGCACAATCCGCCTTTGTTACCCTATCCAAGTGGATCATCGACTTTAGTGCGCCTGATCACATGACCGGGGCCTTGTCAGGTTTTACCTCATACACCCTCTCCCCTCTATCGGGGCATGATAAAATTATCACTGTCAATGGCTCTCTCGTCTATTGTTGGCAATGACATCATTCTTTTGTTCCTTTTTCATGACCCTCGCACCAGTTATACATGTTCCTACATTTCTTCACAATTTACTATATAGACCACATCCCTAAACTACCCAGTAACTTTCCTTTCTAATGATTGTGTTTTCGGGATCCAGCAACGAAACGGTGTATTAGCGGTGGTTGAAACTGTGTGGGCTTATACATCTTGGATCATCTACCTTCTAAACCTCTCTGTAGTACTCCTCTTCCCCCAATTGCGAACAACCTTCCCCAAGCTATCTTCTCTAGTTATTTCCTATGTTTTTTAGCTCAATTAGCACTTTTGTTTGTGATTTTTGTGAACTTTTAAAACATGTATGACATAGTTTGACTCATTTATCCTCTCCTAGTATGGTTCTTTTGATGTTATTCATATTGATGTCTTGGGATTTTCTCATGTACGTCTCTCTATTGTCACTGTTGGTTTGTGAAATTTATTGACTCTTTTTCTCGCTCTACTTGACTGCACTTGTTAAAAACAAAAAAGTGATATTTTTGATTGCTTTAAACTTTTCACAAAATGGCGAACGCTCAAGTTGGCAGTATTATTCAAGTGTTCTGAAGTGACAAGGGGGGGGGGGGAGTATGACCATTGTGGTGTATTTGACACCTATCTTGCGGACCGTGATATATTTCATCAAACTACGTTTGTCTTTACCCCCACCCAAAATGGTGTTGTTGAACGCAAGAGCAATCATCTTCTCAATGTCACATGGTGCTTTCTTGTACAATGAATCTCCCAAAAATCCTATTGGGGAGAAGCGGTCCTCACTGTGGCTTACCTTATTAGTCGCCTTCCCTTCGGTACCTTGCAATATACTTCCCCTATCTGAGCTATCTCTCGTTTGTCCACCACATGTGTCGTCCACACATCCCATCTTTCTCCTAGTGTGTTTAGAAGTGTTTGTTTTGTCCACGTTCATCAACACAATCATGATAAACTGGATGTTCGCTCTCATGAATGTGTTTTTGTTCGCCTTTTTTTCTACTAAAAAAGGGTATCGTTGCTATCACCCATCCTCTTGACTTTTCTTCTGTACCATGGATGTAACTTTTCGTGAAGGGGAACATTTTTTTGGCTCATGTCAGAGAGAGAGGGACACTAATGTTGATGCTCCCATTGTTGTCCTTCCCATTATTGCATCGTATCTTTCTCTTTCCACTTTTCCTACTACTTGTCCTACTATCTTTCTCTTTCCACCTGTCCTCCCCTCAATTCTTGTTGTCGGGAGGCTTATTCCACCTCTTCCTCAAGTCTATCAATGACGCAACACTAGTGTTGAGATGGTACAAACCCCCATCATTCCATCACAGTAGATACTATCTTTCGAACCAGGTCCCGACGAAGACCTCCATCAATCTCTCATGCATCTGAAGGGTAAGCCGACCTCTTCTAAATACCCTATTACCAATTTTAGCTCACATCAAAATTTGGCACATGCACATAAGCCTTCATTTTCTTTTTGTCTTCTATTCGTATTCCTAACACTTGACAGGAAGCGATAGATAAACCTGAATAAAGAAAGACATTGGAGAAGAACTAGACTTATGAATTATCTTATCTCTGGGCTAGAAAAAAAACTCGTGGCTCCAAATTGGGGTTCTCTGCCAAAAAGAATCAAGGAGTTGTAGAGAGATATAAAGCACGGTTAGTCACTCAGGGATATACTCAAACCCCTGGCATGGACTATCATGAAATTTTTGTGTCGGTTGCCAAGATGTACTCTATTCGTATTATCTTATCATGTGATACATGCTTGAGATGGGATCTGCAGCAATTGGATGTGAAAATGTCTTTTTACATGGCAATCTTGAAGAAGTATACATAAAGTTCCCGTCAGGTTTCTTAAAGACGGGATCAGATGGGTAGGTTTGTCAACTTAAAAAATCTTTCTATGATTGGAAGGGTAGGTCTCATTTGTCAGCCGGCAAAGATAGGATCTCCCATAGCTTAGTTTGGAAAGTTCAAAAAAGCCATGGCTCTATTGAGTTACAAACAAGGTCACTTTGATCATGCCTTCTTTGTTAAAAGAAAGACATAAAAGTGGCAATTCTAATTATTTATGTCGACGATATCATCATCACAGGAAATGATTTGGAATAAATCACGTGGCTAAAGCATGTCGGTGCAAGGAGTTCGAAGTCAAAGATCTAGAAAAGTTGAAAATTTTCTTAGGAATTTAAGTTGTGCGATCAAACCGTGGAATTTTCATTTCTCAGAATAAATATGTCTTGGAACTTCTAGAAGAAACATGGATGTTTGATTGTGCATCGACAGATACTCTCATGGATGTAAAGTTTAAAATCGATAAAGACAATGATGGTGAGAAAGTAAATTCCGCCAGTTATCAAAGATTGGTGGGAAGACTAATTTACCTCACACACACTTGTCCTGATATCATATACACAGTTGGGATCCTGAGCAGATACTTGCATTCTCCCATATTGCGATATCAAGAAGCCGTTGTATGGGTGCTACAACACCTGAGAAAGTTTCCTCAACATGGAATCATATTCTCCTGGAATAAGCATTTGAATGTGAAGTATACACAAATGTTGATTGGGATGGAAGCCAAGATGACCGAAAATCCACAACTAGATATTGCTCTTTTGTTAGAAGGAATATCGTCACCTAGAGAAGTAAGAAATAAAATGTGGTAGCAAGACCCATTATAGAAGTAGAATACAAAATAATGCCACAAGGGATATGTGAGGGACTTTGACTTCAATCTGTAATACATGATTTGAGACTACAAGATGGAAATCTACATATGACTGCATAATATAATAAAATATCTATCAACATTGCTCATAATCCCGTTCAACATGACTGAGCTTTGATGTTGAAATTGATATACATTTCATCATGTATCGCCTGGAGAAAGACAACATCTGCACTCCATTCGTTCAATCTCAAGATGAGCTGACAGATATCTTTACCAAGGTCCTGAGCTGCGATGCCTTCATTGATAATATCTCTAAGATGGGAATGACATATACTCTCATCTTGAGGGGAAAAGTTGAATTAGATTAATTGAATTATCTAAAGTCCATTGTAGAAGCCCGCTATAAAAGCACATATTTCTCTTTATTAATTTTTGTCATACGCGTCTAATATTGGTTTGGGGTTCTCCTCCTTTATGTATATATGGAGATACTATGCACTATTTAATACTTAGATCGGAAATAATACTTAATTCCTTTTCTTAACTTTGGCTTGATCTTCAGGTGAGATTAGGGCTGATATCGAGCTGAGTTCGAGCGATTTTGGCTCGGCTCGAAATTGAAATTTTCGACTCGAACTCGGCTCGAAATCGATTTCGAGTCGGCTCGGCTCGAAATGGCTCGATTCCGAGTCGGTTCGAAATCGAATCGAGCCGGCTTGAAATTGAGCAATTTTCTCTTTATTTCTATTTGGCTCAAAATTAAATTGGACGTATAAATTTAGCAAACAAAACACTTAAAAACTCCATTCTTTTTATTTTGATTTAAATTTTATTAATTTTAATTTAACTAAGAATATATTAATAAATACATAATATATTTAATTAATTCAAGTTGATTCAAATCATATTTCGAGCGATTCAGGGTTTGCTCGAAATCGACTCGAAATCAGATTCGAGTCAAATTGAATCGACCCAAATTGAGTCGAATCAATTTTAATCGATTCCGATTCGACTCAATTTTCGAGCGACTTTCGAGTTTCGAATAATATGCTCAGCCCTAGGTGAGATAAAGAAAACAATGATGGCTGAATAATGTTTATCTTAGAATGTACAATAACATTTTTCCTTAACTAAGCAGGAGGCTTAATGTTCTACTGAATTCTCTCTTTCATTTGTTTCTTTCTACCCATTGTTATTGTCTGATAATGTCATTAAGTTTGTGCGATTCGATAAAATAATGTTATTTTCTGCTCCGTGATATTTTATTTTTGGCTTTCATTACCATATATCTTTAACCAAATTTGGATTTTATCACTTTTTAAATCAAAGCCAGCAAATAGTTTAAGATGTAATATTTTGTCCTTTGATCTACACCTTTGTTGTTGTTGTTTGATGATAGATTGCCACTATCTTTGAATCCAAAATGTACGATTGAACACAAAATGTACGATTGAACACAAAATAAAGATAGAACTTTCGAAACAAGTTCGATTCTAACTCTTGAGGGCTGATTTCCTCTAAGAGTAACTTTCTGACGAGAGTCAAAACCTAAACAAGATCCAAAGATAAGAAAAAACACTCACTATCACCCCCTTATATAGGGAGCGGGGCATACAAATTACGATAATGCCCTTAGGCTATATATGCAGAGGAGGACGTGTGTCCTCGAGGTCATTTTCATGCCAACACTCCCCTCAAAAAATTGACCTTGTCTTCAAGGTCGAGGTCCGTAGGGGTCATCCGCGAGCGTCAAAGGATCCAAGTCACCAAATTCAAAACCGTCGTCTTCAGCTCTGAGCAGCAAGAACATGTCTTTGAGAGGCCAGATGTGGGTAGGAGAGTATGGTTGTTGGCAGCTTAAGCAAAGACCCTTGCGTCAAAGCTCGAGGTGCTACTGGTGAGATAAGAACTGGGGTGGTCAGGGTGTTGATAGAAGCAGAGTTGGTGGAAGCGGTGTGGGCCGAGCAACGGGTTAAGGTGTTGCTGTGTGACCTTGAAATCACGGGTTCGAGTCCTGGAAGCCGCCTCTTGCGAAAATGCAGTGTTAAGATTTGCCTTGAGCACTGGGCTGCCCTGTTATGTTTACATACGTAAGTTGTACTCAAAATTAAATGTTTTGCGTATGTTGATTGAATGCTATTTAGTAAAAAATGATTCAAATGCATCATTTTTTTTGATGAAAATGATACATTTTATGACATATATAAAATTTTTATAGCTCACTTATTATTTACTTCCATAAACATTTTCCACCGTTCTTATGTAAATGTTGCAGCATATACTGGAAAATCAAGTATGTGAGCCGTTTGCAATACCTGTGGGAGGACATAAAGAAAGGCCAGGTCGAAATTCCGGAGTACGTGCGAGTGCACGATGATGTACTCGAGCACCGGCCGCTGACGGACTACGGCATAGAGCCCGACCCGCTCCATTTATCCGGGGCCCCTGCTATGGAATATTCATTCGGGAGGCACGAAGATAAATGGCCTTCCCGCGATTATTTGTAGTTTCCTTTAAAATTTCTAATGTTTGTTAGTGTGAACATATGCGTGGTGTGATTCATATACTTAGCTGCAATGGCTGCCTTAAAGTTTTGGCCCAGCCACATGAATTTTTTAAATTCTGGAACTTTATTTCAACTCTCTTTTCATATTAGAATTTTTGATGCCTCCATCAAAAATATGTAGAATTTTCAGGGCGATCGTGCGCGCTCGTTAATGTGAACCGCACGATCCAGGACAAATTCTAGCAATTTATGGTCATTTTCAGCGGATTTTACATTTGATCTCTCTTGAAACCCTCCCAAATGTTTGCGAATTATGCTTATCATGATGCTTATGGAACATCAATGCGACCCCATTTACTACCGAATGAATAGAAGATTAAAGTGCCCTGAACAATGCGATGCTCTCTGCTGGCACTCCGCCTCTATTAGAAAAGGCGAGTTTTCAATAGAGCGTCATTGCCTGCCAGATAAGACCTCTGTTTTCCATCACAACACAATCCCACCAGCTCCCCAAACAGAGACATTGAGTAGAGCAAATTGATGTTCATCAAAAGAACACGCAGCGCGCCCAAAGATACCCGCTTGATCTCAGAAAATTGCTTGTAAAATGTCAAATGGGACAACTGTGTAAAAAACTCAAATGACCCAAGAAAACTTGAGAATAGTTTTACCGGGACCTCCCCTTAAAGTTTGGGTAATTACAGCTTGCACTCAGACTTTTGAGCTTACAAAAATCTCCATGCACAAATTGTTATTTCAAAAGTTACCGGGGTGCAAGCTGTAGTAAGTAACCCTAAATAATGTGACACTCCGTAAAAGAACAAGATAGAAAGACAATTATAACAAACATAAAAGGTCCCATGTTTCCACCGATTATACGGATACCCTCCATATAAAAATGCATCTTTAGGGCATTCATCAACTAATAAGACTAACTTCAGTGAATTTTAAACACACCAAATATGACTGCAATATCATATTCTTTTCAGCCAATAAATCAAAACAAAATTCAACTCTTTTACAACAAAACAAGCACTAGAAACTCATTGGGGTCCCGAAGCATGCGGTGGTCCCATGTTTCCACCGAGACCAACACCCGGCGCCCTCACATCCATCATTCCAGGCTGACAATCAAATACGAAAAAAAAAATTACAATTTGAAGGGATTCAAGATCAACTGTGAGGGAGTAAAATCACAAGTTCATATACCTGGAAGGCATTTAATCCCTGAATCGAACCGATCAGTCCGCCCGGTGGTCGATTAAACATTCCGCCCATCGGAAAATTCTGGACGGCGGAATTTGGCGCATTTTGAAGGTTAGCCATGCCGCCTGGAAATCCCCCCATGTTTGGCTGTAAGTTAGTGTTGGGGATTGACCCTGGCTGCATTTGGTTGAGTCCAATCATATGGGCTTGAGACAACAACTGATTTGATGAACCCTGCATTATCTGAAAATGGAGAAAAAAATCATTTTGGTTGGATTAGCTTTACCACAAAAAAACATGACAACAAATATAAAAAAATTTGCAAAAATTGAGTCAGCCATTCATAACCAGGGTTTGGTTCAGTTGGATTTAGGGTGATAAACCAAAAAAACTCAAATTTACAATTTCAATTTCATTATATTGTATGAGTACAAAAAACTGTATTTTTTTCAATGGACAAACTTTCAAGTCACAGGGCATGTTAAATGCGGAGGGGTAGACCAATAAAAACTAGGAATGAAACTATAAGGAAAGACATGATGTACTTGGGCATTAGTGAGATTATGACTAGGCTGCATTTGGTGCGGCGGGAGGAGCAGACGCCGCCGATCGAATTGGAGGGGGGGTCCGGCGGATCGAAAGCATCCGTTTCTCAGGGGAGGGCTGGAGCAGACGTGGAAAACGCGCGGCGGGCCATTTGTCTACGCGCTGTGTGTTTGCGTCTGCTCCTGCCACCGGCGACAAAACGCCGCGCCAAATGCAGCCTAAAGATAGGGCACAATGACAACAAAGGATCCATATAGCCAACCCACTATAGTGGGATAAAGGCTTGAGTGTTGTTGTTGGACAAATTTTCAAAAATTAACAAAACCAAAATAATCAATTTATACAAATTGCTAGGCCAAAATTAACAGCTGTGAAGCCCTACAATATAGTCAATAAATATGATGAAGTAGACATTAATATGATGTAGTAGTCTTTATAATGAAGTAGCCATTATAATCTAAGTAGAGCCATTATGAATATTAGGCATTCAAAAGTAATATTAGGCCTTAATTGTGCTTCCAAAACACCCTCAGCCCTCTCACCAACCAATGCAAACCATATTTACTTTATATGCAAGGCCATAAATAATTTAATTTGAAAGAGAGGAGAAGCTTATTGAATGAAAGAAAAGAGAATCCTCCTAAATGGAATTAGAAAGGCCCGAAGTTTAAGGAGAGCGAATTACCTTGGTTCATGTGTTTCTTTTGAAATTACAAAAACCTCAAATTTTGAAATTACCGAGCACCAAAAGGAGGGGGGGGGGGATTGTGCATGCATGTTATGAAATGTAAAATTACAAGAATAAGAAAATTACAGATAATCCAATTGTGATTGTAGTTTTGGTAAAATTTAGCTCCATATTTACATGCTACCCTCCTAATGCCATAGTAAATCGGCGGTAACATTTTAAATACTATCACCCCACAAACAATCCAAATGTAATTGTAGTTTTTGTAAAATTTATGTCCATATTTCCATGATATCCTCCTATTGCATAGTAAATCGATGATAACATTAATAGAAGTTGTTCAGACATATTAGTTAAGAATATGTTTAGAAGTAATACTCAAAATAACAAATAGGAGATGGTAATATCATTGAAGTTCTTTAAATTATGAAGAATCGTCAAACATGAAGCTTAGCAAGCAATAAAAAGAAAAAGGCAAAATCTTGCAAGTTATAAAAATGGAAAAATCACGAAAAACTACCCAGCAACTTTGGAAAAATGGAATGGACCTCCTGATGGGGATAGTGGATCGAGAACGGGATGACACTTACTGGAGCCCGCACAAGTTCCCATACACATGTGATTTGGATAGGATCGTCAGACGATTTGAGCCCGCCAGCCACGTTAGTGATGACAATAAATTTTTATATATTTTTATTTCAAGTAAATTAGTAGTTTTATGTTCTAAACGATCTAGGCCGTCTGTGGTGGGTTTTAAGTCTAAAAATAGGGTATGCGGTGGGTTCTAAATCTAAAAATAGGGTCTGGGGGCTGATTTCAGGCATCACAAAATTTACATAAATTTTTGGGTTCTCACAATCTCTCCATGGTGCTGATTCTGTGGAACTCTATGTGCAGGAGCCTGGAGCAACCACCTCCACCGTCTTAAGCTCTTGGAAAGCACCACTCGGAGCGCCAGTCAGCCGTCCACCACCTCCACCAATTCTCACCATAACTACCTATAATAACTAAGAACTATCACCCCCACCCCTCATTCTGTCCATAACCTAAAACTGTCATTAACCGTTCACCAAACAAGCAGTTTCACTGAATTCCAGCATATCTCCTTTCCAGCCAAAATTCATTCTCTTCATCCAGGAAACAAATTCAGCCCCAAATATAGCCATTCCAAATCACATATACAGCCATCCCAAGAAGCCCCAATCCCCGTTCCAGGCCATGTCTCCGCTATTCCTGCTCAGTCCATTGGCTGTCTCTTCCCAGAATCCTGTAGCCATCTCCCAGAACTGCCACCAGTAACCTCCAGAGCTTATTCCAGCCCACACAGCCCAGTCGACTGCTATGCCCATCTTCCCAGCAGCCAAGCCACAAACTTCCCTCCCAGTAACCCCCACCTCACTAACCAGACACTCCCTAACTGCGGAATTCCTTCCAGATTTCTTAATTCAGTGCAGGATTACGGCAACTTCACTGTTCAACCCCAAAATGAGTAGCATGACTTCTATTACTTATGTAAGTCGGCTTCATTCATAGTTGTTAAATAGGTGAACAATTACATTATTTTGGCTATTATTTTGTGAGTGTTTGTCAAAGACTAGTACTATTTCTAAGATTTATTTGCAGACTTTAATTGAATCACTCTTAACTTTAATTAAGAACTGCTCGTTTAATTAATTTTCTAATATAGGAGGAATTGTTTGCAGATTTCGCTATCAAGCGCAGAACTTATTATTAAATAATTGTTGGACAATGTTTGATCTCGCCACAATTAACAAACAACACTACATTCGTCCTGCGTTACCTCCCCTCTACTTTTTAAAACTACCAAGATCTCCCCCTCCTAACACAATAACTACATTCGTTTTTTAGCACCAACCCCCGTTTCCAGAGCTTTTTTCTACATGCAAGTTAATAATGGAACTTAAGAGGAGAGATTTTGGTAATTTTAAAAGTTAGAAGAGAGAACCCTCTAACTATGCAACATTGGAGGGGAGATCCCTACAAATGGCCTTACAAAAACGTGAAGATGGCAATTGAAAATCTATTAATGACAATAGTACCTTACCATTGGATTGGGCATTGGCATGGGCATCGATGGAATCATGGATGAAGGCATGGACATAGAACCAGACAAGGAAGATGGAATAGTATTAGACATGCCAATATTCTGCATTTGAGGGGGTAGCGGCCGAGATAGATGATGAGGAAGAAGTGGTAAGTGCTGTGGATGCTGCAACTGGTTCATATTTGGGGGTGCTAGAGGCATTGGGGCCATTTGCTGAGGAAACTGATGTTTCTGCTGTTGTTGTTGAGGCACTTGCTGATATGATTGCTGCTGTCCAGCTGCCAGTAAGGATGGATGAGGGCCTGGCGGAAGGGGAGGTGCACCGCCAAGTGGAATTCCTGGAATCTGGGACCGCTGTTCTTGATCGGAACCATCAAGAGATGAAACAGATAAGGGCATCGCAACTCCAATACCTGGAATATTCCCTTCGTTTCGTGAAAATCCGGTAGCAAAACCAGGAGTTGGTGGGGCTTCGGGCATTGGGAAACCACTCATTGCTCGTCTGGTGAGAAGGAGATTCTGATCCCCATAACCTGGAAACATTGGGCAGTTAAGAGAACTAAAAAAAAAACTAAATCATGTTTAAGAACTCCATTAGCCAGCGGAGTGGATAATGAAAGACCAATTCCAAATGTAAAGAAGAGACCTTGGGTATGAAAACCATTGAATTTATCGCAGGCTTGATCTCCAGGCCGATTTCTGCACCAAAATCTTGTAGAATGATCATTGCCACCGCTGCAACATTAATTAATATATAATATCAAAAACAATTTTGGGTGGGTTGGATGGGAAATTAAGAAATCAGACTAAGTGAGAACAAATAATAACCTAGAAATGAGTGTGCAAAGTATGAATCACATACCTGCTAAGTAAATAGCCAATTGGATGCCAAGCAAGATCCCACACGCTGTTCTCATGTGCACCAGAAATTTCAACCTGAGGAGTCTCATGCCTGTATCAATTGCATGATTTAGTGAATGGGATATAAAGCAATCAAAACATTAAAGAAATATTAATATAAGAAAAAATCCTAGATCCTAAACGTAAACATTCTGACAATAGTTCAAGTATGATAGAAGTATAGAACACTGCCACTTGGGTTGTCAGAATGGATTTATTAGAAAATACAGCTGTTTCCTACGAAATACCGACACTTCTGAAGCATCATTTTAGGAGACTATCAAAACGCCATTTGGTGTGTCTAAGGATCTATTTGAGAGAGAAATGGAGGTTGCCAACGCAGTTATAAAAAACACAGCATCCATTAGGGCAGGAGTCATGAACGCAATTTTTTTCAAAACGTTGTTTTAGGGCAAAACATCACTATAGTCTTGCATGCGCGGTCAATTTTAACGATCGTGAATGGACAAACACCATAAGTGAAATTTTGTTCAAAAATGTCAAGAAAGTTCGAAAAGTAGTTAAACCACTACCACATTTACTACCACAATTTCACAATGCCACCGCTCAAACACCACAGTTGTGTCCCAAACAGAGCCCAAGTGCCCATCTTCTAAGAAAATATTAATGTGGGCACCTCTCTGAATGTCGTGAATATAAAATGGTCCAATGTCACAAATAAAGTGTCATTGAGGACTTAACCATAGTTGATGTCAAAATCCTCCACGACAAATTGATGATGAAAACTACATAATTATAAAAGTGATGGGGATCCATCAGATCATGCACCAGGAGGGGTTCGCCGCAAGGCGGGACCCACGTTCGTGTACTCGCATAGGAGGGCTTGATCGGATCGCAGATCCGACTCCGCGGATGCGTCCGGATCCGCGTCGCGAATCTTTTTCATATATTACTTTATTTATTTTTTACATTCTATTTGATGTATTTGAGTGGCCCCATCTCCGGCCAATCATATCCGTCGATGGTGGGATGCCCTAGTTGTCTTCTTATTATAAATAGGTTGTTAGTGGGCTGTTTTAGGTCATTGCAGAATTTGGAGAAGCCATTCCCGGATTCCCGCGATCCTCCCACGGTTCCGACTCTGTGGAACCCTAGGTGTGCAACTTCCTCCCCAAGGTATCCCCAAGCCCTAAGCCTCTTCTTCCCCCTCCCAAACCATCTTCCGCGGCCCCTACAGCCTCCCAAACCGTCGGCCGACCGCTGTTCCAGCAACCCCTTTACCAGTCGCCCCTCCTCTCCAGCAATCTCCCTGCCGCCGGCCTCTGAAACCGTTCCCAGCAGTCGCCGGTCTCCCCTTACCCCCATCAGCCGTCGCCTCCCCCTTTCCAGCCCTCTACAGCAGCCGCCGGTCCCTTGTGGCTCCTCCACAGCATCCGCCCCTCAAGCTACAACCCCCACACCTTGTTGCCGCCCCCATCCATTTTGTGGAGCCACCTCACAACCCCCATCCCCACACCCGACTAGATCTGGGCAGTTCAGCCCAGATCCAGTCCTCCCCCTTGTCCACCCCACATCCCATAACCCGGATCCGCTCATAAACACTGGATCAATCCTCCTGACGCCCGGATCCACCTCCACCTAGCTGGATCTATTCATTTCTGGCCCGATCCAGCCTTCCACCGCCGGATTCAGCCGCTTACGTCATTTCCACGCCTCCGGTTCGACCTCAGAACGTTGTCAACGCATTTTCGGCTCCGAAATTTTCATTGCCTTGGACAGCCCACTACTTGATGAGTCTTTGTTGTATTGGACTATTATTTTCAGCATGATTATATTGGATTGGGTGTTATATTTGCTTGAAAATTTTGCCCGTGGGAAGGTCGCCTCGAATTGCTTGTGACTTGCAGGTGGAATCCATTCGCCGCGCGCTTCGCCTTGGCCCTCTGAGCGGAGGAAAGCCGTTAAATGTTTGTTTATTGAATGTTTATTTTGGTTTTCAAAAATTTTGCGTGGGTTAAAATATTAAATGATCGTATTAATTTGTCTCCATCATCGACGGACGCATTGCATATAGGTTAGAGATTAGCGTGTCAAGCCTGCATTCCCCTCCCAAGTAGTTTTGGATTTGCGCACCCCTTAGCCTACCCTACATCAGAAAGGTTTCATAATAATAAAAATATAATTATCTTAAATATCATGTCCAATCAGCGAACATGTTCATGTAACTGTACTATGTAGCATATATGCCCACTGTTCATGATTGTGCAATAAGCTCTTAAAGGTACACAAAAAACTTTAGAAGGCAAAATCCATAGAGGGGTAAAAGCACACTTAGCACTAAGAAAAATTAATTTTTACGCACATCCAGTTTTATAAAACCCTGCATCTAATGGCACGGGTACAGTATTGAGCAATAATTACACAAATGTCAAAACTGTTAGAACATTGACATTTCAATCACTAACAAACTATATGAAAATTTCAAGTTCCATAGATGGCGAGTAACAAATAAATCGCAGTAAAAGGATTACCCGACAAGCCAATGGAAGATCGATCCATCCAAACTCCCGCTAACAAAATATTCTTCATTAAAAGGATGCCAAGCCAAAGCTAGCAAATAAAGAACCGGCAAATATAGATATTGTCAGAACTCTGCTTAAAGTTGAAACAAGTATAAAGGAGTGATATTTATCTACAAAACAATGGTTTTTATAAATTGATGATTTCAAACGAACTTCTTTTTTATATTTAGATAATTTGGTGCTGCAAAAATTGAAGTCTTAATCTAAAGTGACAGAACATGGACAGAGAAATCAAACACAGCCATTCAACACTAATTTTGCTAGTAGGACAAAGAAAATAAGACATTCCATTGTTACACATTTTCAAATATGCAAATATAGTCATGTTGAAGTGGTACACATCCCACTTGATAATTTCCACTAAAATTAGATTATATATTCCATAAGACATGCATCCATCAGTTTGTTTTTATTCAAGGAAATTGTTTAACTATGACTTGATGTAGTGTCCACAACCACAATCATGTAATCACAAAAAAAGGTTATAATAGTAAGCCAGTAGTGAAACAAGCATGGGGTTCACTATGCATAGTTTTCATTCTACAATAACAGTACTCCGGCTATTGTAAGTGTTCTCAATGTGTAGTATCTGACGATGAAAATTCTTTCAGTCGGTGCACAGTTTTTATTGGGATTATCGTTGTTTTATGTTATATGGTCTGTAAATAGCTTGTATAGGTTATATTGTATTTTACCTATTTGAGATATATATATATATATATGCTAGATCTCCTCATTGGGGATTAAGGCTTTTCATTTCACAACATGGTATCAAAGCAACACGCCTAGGGTTTTTGTGGTTCCGGTTTCACCGATCTCCGATGCTTTGTCCGGCTGGCGCCCGATCCTGCTCCCGCTGCCGCCCGATCCTGCTCTAGCCCGATCCCGATTGTTCCAGGAAGTCCCGCTGCCGCCGATCTCGCCCGCTCCCGTTGGCGCTCCTGCTGCTGCCTGATCCCACTCTCGCTCGATCCCGCCGCCGCCGCCTGTTCCAGGAAGTCCCGTTGTCGCCGCCTGCTCTCCCGCTGTCGCCGCCTATTCTTACAGCCGTCGGAGCTTCCTCTCCCGCTACCGCCGCCTATTCTTGCAGCCGCCGGAGCTTCCTCTCCCTCTAGTCCTTTCCATGGAGAATGTCTGAATCTTGCAGCGAGTTCTTTATGCTAGTGAGAAGGGTTTGTGAGTGTGACCCTCGTTCTCTTTGTTCTCTTGATCCTCGATCTCCGTTGCGGGAGGGATCTCGTTGATATTTGCTCCATGGATTCCAAAGACACCTATGGATCCTCTACGGGACGGATTACTAGCATTCTCCTCGATGAGAAAAAAATTTTCATGGGCCACATCGATGAAAGTGGCCCTTGCCGGCCGGAATAAGCTTTCATAGCTGACCGGCGGCCCCTCTATGCCTCAATCGACCAACACAGATGACAAAAAGGAGGAGTTAGTCAAGTGGTCGGCGGAAAAGTACATGGTTCTTGGATGGATTCAGTGCTCAATGGAGCCTCACATCTTTAGTCAGTTCATGTGCTTTGAGTCATCTCCGAGCTTTGGTCCGCTCTCCAGCGCACCTTTGGGCACACGCGTGTTGATGCCCAAATTTTCGGCATCTTTCAGGATATTGCTTCCGCTACTCAGGGAGACTGTTCCATTCAGGAGTACTTCACTTATCTTCAGGATCGTTTTCTTGAGCTTAACGATCTTGAGCCTCTTAGTGCCCAGGAGTCTCCTACTGATATTGCTCTTATTCGGAAACAGCGACAGCGCCGAGAGACATACCAGTTCTTGATGGGGTTTTTCCTCGAATATGAGTCTACCCGTGCTAAGATTGTCGGTATGTCACCTTTGCCAGATCTTCTTGAGGCCTACTCCATTGTTGCGGAGCATGAGAGACGTATGCAGTGGCACTCTGGTCTTTCTGCCACCCGTGCTACCTCCTCTCTGCCTACTGAGCAGATGGTCCTTGCTGCTTCTTACCGACCTCCCACCTCCAGCACTCGTGGACGAGGTGGTTGGGGGGTTTCCTCTACCCAGTCTGGTGGCCATAGACATACTGGTGGACGTGCCTCTACGGGTCCTCCTGGCCCTTGCTCTCACTGTGGTCGTTTGTATCATGACCGCAGTCGCTGCTATCAGCTATACCCACACCTACGGGATTTTGTGTGTACTACTTCTGGTACTTATCCCAGGCACACCGTCCCATCAGCTGAGTCTTCCGAGCCCGTCGAGCGCACTTTGGGTGCTAACTCCTTTGACATCTGTCACATGATCGCCAGTTTCAGCAGTTTCAACAGTTTCAACAGTTCCAACAGTCTCAGCCTTCCACTACTGCCTCTGCTTCCACTGTCCCTTCTTCCTCAGGTACCCTGTTTGCTTACTTCGCGGCCACGGTTGACCAAGGTTGTCACCCTGGGTGATTGATTCTGGTGCAACTAACCATATGACCGGTACGTCTTACCGCCTGCTTCAGGTTGTCCCCTGCTCTTCACGGGACGTGCGCCTCGCTGATGGCTCGGTTACCCCTGTCCTCAGCCGAGGCACCGTCCCTCTCTCGTCTTCTTTCTCCCTTGACTCTATTCTTC
Organism: Platanthera zijinensis; assembly: GCA_039513925.1. Taxonomy (NCBI): domain Eukaryota; kingdom Viridiplantae; phylum Streptophyta; class Magnoliopsida; order Asparagales; family Orchidaceae; genus Platanthera; species Platanthera zijinensis. The sequence goes on along the minus strand of CM077078.1, from coordinate 275,189,854 downwards.
TTGTACCTCAATTGGCCCTCAATCTATTATTTGTTAGTAGTATTACTCGCTCTTTGAACTGCTCAGTAACTTTCTTCTCTGATCGTTGTATTTTTCAGGACCTGAGATACGGGAGGACTATTGGTACGGGATATGATAGGAGTGGGATGTACTACTTGGAGCTACCTTCTCCCACTACTGCTACCACCACCACTGACACCGACCCGCCTACCTCTTTTGTTGCCTACCTTGTTATGTCATCAATCATGCTTTGACACGCACGTCTCGGTCATGCTAGCTCTCAGTGGATGTTGTCTGTTTGTCTTGATGTGTTTTTTGTTTTTCCTTTTCGCTGTGATGTATGTGAGCTGTCCAAACACACATGCAGTACGTATGTTCCTTCTGTTAGTCGTGCTACTTCTTGTTTTGAGTTGGTGCATTTTGATGTGTGGGCCCCTGCCCCTGTAGTGTCATTTGATGGTTTCTCGTACTTTGTATCTTTTATTGATGACTATTCTCGTTGCTTATGGGTTATCTTCTAAAACATAAATCTGAGGTCCTATCTGTCTACTCTCATTTTTCACGTATGATACAGACCCAGCATGCTACTACCGTTCATATCCTCCGCTCTGACAATGGTGGTGAGTACACTTCTCGTCCCTTTGATCTCTTTCTCCGCAATGCGGACACTCTTCACCAATTTTCTTGTTCGGGTACCCCCGAGCAGAATGGGGTGGCCGAACGCAAAAACCGCTACCTCTTAGACTATGTCGGTTGCCTTCTTCGAGGAATGAATGTCCCTAAGTCCTATTAGAGTGTTGCTCTTCTAACAACAACTTTCCTTATTAATAAGACTTCTTCTCGTCCTCTTGGTGGCGTTACCCCTTCAGTCTCATCCATTTACCAGTTTCCATCTTTCCCATCCCTCTCCGGGTCTTTGGTTGTGTGTACTTTGTCCAGGATCGAGGTCCTTCTCGGACCAAACTCGACGACAAGGCCATCTGCTGCCTCTTCCTCGGCTACTCGAATACCACTGAGGGTTATCGTTGTTATGATCCACAGTTGCGTCGTATCATTTATTCAATGGATGTGACATTCCTTGAGGAGGTTCCTTTTTATCCTGCACATTTGACCCCCGCTGTGCTTCCTACTGTTGTGCAATCTCTCCCGGTCTTTTCCTCCCCACCAGTCGCTGCCCCCCTGCTGCTCCGCCTGTCCTGCTGACATACTCTCGCCGCCAGCCGCCAGCCGCCCCCTCCACCCGCTACACTCACTTCACCTCCAGTCCCGGATCAGCAGCCTCTTTTGGACGCAGGTAACTCTCTTGAGCCTCTATCCCCTACTTCTTATGTTGACTTACCTATTGCCCTCTGCAAGGGTAAACGTACTTGTGTTCGTTCCTCTGTTACTGAGCATCCACTGGCTAGTGTTTCTTCCTATCAACGTTTCTCACCCTCTTACCAGGCTTTTGTGGCTACTGCTGATTCTTTTCGCTTGCCTGCTTCGACCGCTGAGTTCTCCGTGACTGCAGTGGGTTCGGGCCATGGAGGATATGTCTGCTCTCTGTCGTATTGGGGCATGGTCTTTGGTCCCTCTTCCTCCCGGGAAACGTACAGTTGGGTGCAAATGGGTCTATACAGTGAAGTACTCTGCTGATGATACCATTGATCGGTATAAGGCTCGTTTGGTGGCCAAGGGCTTTACTCAGAATCCGGCCGAGTTTGTTGCCACCTTTGCTCCCGTGGCTAAGTTGACCAGAGTTCGTCTTTTGCCCTCGCTTGTGGCTTCTCGTGTGTGGCCGCTCTACCAGCTTGACGTCAAAAATGCTTTCTTGCATGGTTATTTATAAGAGGTCTATACGCCCCCCCCCCCCCCGGTTTGCTCTTCAGAGCGAGTATTCGGGGAGAGTCTGCCGCCTGCTCAAGTCTCTATACGGCTTAAAGCAATCCCCGCGGGCCTGGTTTGAACGGTTCAGCTCGGTTATTCTTCAGTCAGGTTTCACTCAGTGCCGTGTGGACCACACTTTCTTCATCCATGCGACTCCCAAGGGCTGTCGGGTAATTGTCTTGGTCTACGTGGACGATATTATTCTCATGGGGGATGACCCTTCTAGCACCTTTGAGGTGAAAGCTACACTTCGCTCAGCCTTCGAGGTGAGAGATCTTGGACCTCTCCGTTATTTTCTCGGGATTGAAGTAGCTCGCTCACGGCAGGGCATAGAATAGTGCAAACTCAGGAGTAGGCTAATAGGTGTAATATCGTGGTCTGGCTTTTTAGTCGTAGGGGACACTAGGCCTAAGTGAGGGGTGGAGGATGGATATACCATCACTGTGTCACTGGATTGTTCGTCCATGCTCTTGTGGCCATGTTCACTAATCATACTAGTGTCGCTCTCCACTGGTATCACATGATCAGGATTGGACGACTCCAAAATCAAGTGTGCACTGAATCTGGTCAAGATAAGAGGAATCAAAATCTAGAGCTGGGTCTTTCATGTCGGTGGGAGCACTACTAGACCCATCGGTGGCTTTACCTAAATCTTTAAGTTTTTTCCAACGGGTTCTCTTAGAGGAATTCTTTAAGGCCACTACACTTGATGTTATCTTGATGGTGGTGACCTCTGTATGGCTCTTGATATTCTTCGAGGAAATTACCTCTAAAAAAATCAAATTGTGGAAAAGGGTTAGCGCGGTTTCTACGAGTGACGGGTCGGGAACGAGGAAAATCATGATAGTATAAGGGTCCTTTTGTTAGAACTCTATGTGTTTGATCAGTGGTGGAATCTGGTTCCTCAAATAAAGGATTAACGAAATGGGTGGACTCGTGTTTATCAAATAAAGGATTAGAGTACCAATTGCTACTATGATATGACATGGTAATGTAGAATTTAGTCCTGCATATTTAAAATTAAGCTCTAACTTGTCTTTTATACCAATCTGACGCATGACGGCCCTATGTGATGGTAAAATAAATGTGTGAACTAATATGCAAACACACATGAGATCCGACGATTTACTTGCAACAATTTAAAACAATATTAATTTTATTAGCCACAAAGAGTCAAAGCTTTCAGAAATGGAAACACGTGAGTGGAGTATAAGCGCGAGAGCGCACGCAAAAACAAATACAATTTAAATAGGAAATTACAAATACGAAAATTACTAAAACAAAACTTACAAACTACTATCTCCACAAGTAGAGAACAATCATGAGATCCAACGGTAAAGAAATCAACACACAAACCTTGATTACCACTACTATAAAGAGGGGAGGGCTAGAGGTATCTTCGGAGGACTGTGGAGCGGCCGGGAGAGGCTCCGGGGGCTGAGTTTGGGTTCCTTTGAAGTGGTGATGGGTTGTCCAAGAAGCTGGGACTGAATGGTGGTTGTAAGGGGCCTGGACAGCTTTTGTAAGGTGGCTGGAATGTGAGGACTTGCTATCTGGGAGTTCTTACAGCAATAGGAAGTTGGCAGGAGGGAGAAACGGGGGCTGCTGGGTTGTATTAGGGGGTTAAACTGCTGCCAGAAATTGTTTCCAGCAAACTGGTCAGCTGGGAGGTAGTTCCACGCATTGTTTTAAATGTCCTCCGACATGTCCGACATGTCTCCCGACATATCATTTTTAAGGGCAAAACGATATGTTTTTCTAAAAAAAACAGACCATGTCCTTTTGTAAAATAAAGGCCGACATGTCCGGTTTTTTCCAATATATTGGTTGACACGACTTTTATATATATCGTCCGCTATTTTATTTTATGTTATATTAGCAGACGAACAGCATATGTTTAAATCGTCTGTATATATTATATTATGTATGTTTAAATCGTCTGTATATATTATATTATGTATGTTTAAATCGATTAGACTTGGACTTTATTTGGTTAGGTGTTTATGGCCAGTGTGTTTTGATTAAACGCAACGCCGCCTCTATTTTTCATTTGTTTTTCCACGACAATTTCGAACGGTGGCGTTTCATTCCAGGCACAAAAAACTCGCAGACCAAAACCCTCCAACGAGCTCTGTTTGTGACGTTTTGTGAGGAGAAAAAAATCGAGAAATCTTCCCGTCTCTCACCCGTCGCCACGAAATCCATTGTGCCGCCCTCCCGTGCCCAGCGCAGTGCTTTATTAGGGTTGCCGTGAAATCAATTTTATTATTTCCCTAAACTTATGACTTTAGGAATAATAAAAAATTATTTATTATAATATAATATATAAAATTATTAATCTTATAATGATGTATATTTATCTAAATATATATATATAATCATAAACGTTTTTTGTCAAATGGTTTTCTGCTCTGAACAGTTCTGCAAACACAGATTATCCAAAAAGATCTCCATTTCCAGTAACCAATTTCCAACAGCTCGATTTACAAACCTGCATTTACAACAACTCCTTTTACAGCCGCAACCGCTCTCCCAAATGAAGCATTATTGATGCAGTGGTAGGTCGACTCGGGGTGAATGCTTTAAGTGCAACCCTATATGCAATGGAAAATGTAAAAAATGCAAAAGGAGGCCCATTTAAAAAAATTAACAACAGTAATTAATTAATATAAGACGAGCAGGAGCGCAAACGTTCACAAATTTTAACTAAAGAGAACAAGCTTCATTCAACATAACGACCAAGGCGCAAACATTTAAGCGCATACGGAATAAGCCCTGCAAATCACGCAACGATCGAATTAAAAACAAATAAAATAAACATCTACTATAGGAATAGTGCCAAATACACAACGGTAGAAAATAATAACTCCAAAATAACGACTAACGCGTGCAGGCGGTGTCAACTGATGGCTGATGGTGGACATCCAAGGTTGTTGCAGGGTGGGAAGAGTGCCGAGAGGGGATTATGGACGGATGGGGATCGAGAAGGGCATGTAGGGGCTGCGAGGAAATGGTGGGCTAGTGCAGGGACTCACGGTGGGGCAGTTTTGGCAAGAGGACGGGGCGGATGTGGGGAATTAACAGCGGTGGTGGGTTGGCTGGAGATTTGCGGCTGAGAGGGACGGAAAAAGTGGAGGTTTGTGGAGGAAGAGGATGTGTCTAGGAGGGTAGCGGGAGAGGGAGACGCATGGTTGGGAGAATGGATGGGAAAGTTGTTGCCTATGAAGCACGAATACTTCCCTGAAGGCAGCGTACCTGTACCGGATACGTATCCGATACTCGACGGATACACCTATGTGGACACACTTGGACTTAGCACATCATTTTGCATATTGTGATAGGAGTCACTTTTTCTAGAGTAAACAAAAGTTGGCTCTATGCTAGGAAGTGTTGGTACGTCCAATTAAGTAGTGTGTCTGTACCAAGTATCTTCCTGGTACTGGTATGCTTTTGTTACAAGTACGTGTATTGAATGTGTTGAAACGACGCAAGTTATTAACAGAACGGCTAACTTGTCTCCAGACTAACCGGATATTGAAGATGTTGATCTCCAACAATGAAGTTGATCTCCAACAATAAAGAAGAAAAAAAAAGACTGATGTGTAGACTTAAGTTTAATTTTATCTCTTTTGCTTAAACATATAAGATGTTAAATTTTGTAATATTTATGAATGTTTAATGTTTGAAAACTTCATGTTATTTAGCATTGATTTGTGGATGTGTACTTCAAGTTTTGATTTATGTTTGATGTTTCGATGTTTTGAGAACTATTTATTGCACTTGTAATTTATATAAATTATATTTGTTATAACGTATCATGTCGTACCCGTATCCTTGTTTTTTAAATTTTGGCGTACCGTCGTACCGGATAAGTATCATACCCGGTACCCGTACCCGTACCGGTGCTTCCTAGGTTGTTGCTTGGAGGCGTGGATAGTGGTCGGGAGGGATGACAGAGAAGGGTGTGGGAAATAGGCGACTTGTGGCTCGTGGAAAATGGCGAACTGGTTGGAGGAGGGAGAGCTCACGGTGGACGGGCGGTGGAGGAGGAGGGTGGAGGGGCGGCTTGGCATTGCACCAAGAGGAGTATTCAAGGAATCACACTTGGAGAAGTGATCGACGGTTCCTGCAACTGCAAAACCCTCGATACCTCCCATGAACCGCCCGCCACAACATTTATAACCCTAAAATCATAACTGTTGCATAATTGTTAGGCACATGAGCAACCGAATCGGATGGCTCTTACTGTTTGGGCCGATCGAGAGTGAAATACAACTAAAAAAATAACAGTAATATATGAAATCGACTTGGATCGACCATCCGGACGCAACCACAGTCTCAGATTGTCCAAATAGGTAGCGGAGCACCGCTTCCTGCGGGAATACACCTGTGTCGGGTGTTGCGCGCTATCAATTATTGTTTCGATTTTTTAACGTTTTATTCTTACAACCAATTTTATATAATTGTTTTACAAATTTTTAATTTAATATTACAAAAATATGAAAACATTTATTAGTTGATTGTCTACATGTTTTTAATATAAATTTATAAGATTAAAAATACTTATAATCAAGTTAGAATTTTTAACTTTTAGATCTTCTTTATTTGCAATAAACTTATTGTTATCAAAATAAAATTAATATATACTATTAAATATATTTTTCAATGTATCATTTTATATTTATTAATAATATTTTTATCTTAGATATTATTTGATTTTATTTTGCAATATAAATGACTCATTTTTAAGCTATTTGTTATATTGTTTTTTCTATTTTTATAACATATAATTACAGTTAGTACACATAAAAATTAAAATTTTATTTATAAGACATAGAAATCCAATAATTTAAAATATCTTCTGACATGTCTCCAACTTCCAACATCCGACATTTAAAAACTCAATCTGATATGTCGCCGACATCCGATATTTATAGCATTGAGATGGTTTGGTCGTAGGTAATAGCTGGGGAAACAGGATTGGTTTGGAGTGTGGGAGAGTGGAGATGGTGCGGCTGTGGCCCACGAAAGAGAGGGGCAGAGAGAGGGGCTGGAAATAATTGGAATGGGCGGTGTGGAATTGTTGTGAGTAGGCAGTTGGGAATAGGATAAGGAAATGAATTTTAATTATATGGGGGAGAAGGAAATATGGGTTCACGTGAGATTTCGGTTATGTTGATAGAGTGGACTGGTTGTAGGGAAAGTGGGGGCTGAAAACAGGAGAAGAAATGGGTGGCTCCACGTGAAATGAGAGAGGGAGTTGAGGAGGTGAGGCCTAAATTTAGGAGGTTCCAAAATAAAAGTGGGGTAATGGGTGGTTAGGGGTAATGAAGGAATGTAGTTATGAGGTTGTTGTGGTGGTTATGTGGAGGTCGGGTGGTGACTGGCCGGAGGTGAACGCCGGAGGCGGCTAGAGGTGGTGTTCGCCGGAAGTGTTTTCCGGTTATCGCCAAAAAACTGAAAATGGAGGAAACCTGATGGAGATGGTGGTGGTGGGAGGCCAGAAAAAATTCTCACGTGATCGTCAGAAGATGAATTTTAGGGGTCTGTCTGGGGTTTTTGTTGGTGCAAGGGTGTTTGGAAAGTGGTTCCACGGCTCCTTGGATAGGGATTGAGAGGATGAGGGTGGTTGTATGAAGGTGTGGAGGCTTGGCCGGGGGTGTTTTTGGATGGCTATAGGGTGGTTGGACAGCTCTCAGGCTGCAGTTTTAGGGAGGAAGACGGCTGTCCTGTGAGAAAAACAGAAACCAGGACTATGAAGTCGGACTGTAGGAAGGCAGTGGAGGGAGGTGGATATGCTTGCTGCTATGGAGGAGGGGTGGTGGAGTGGCCAGCCAAGGGGGAGGATGGCAGGGGCCGGCCAAGGGAAATGGGAGGGAGGTAGACCCGAGCTTCGCACTTGGGTTTCGGCTTCGGCGCCGAGATGACCAAAGAATGGGCTTCAATACTCCATTCTTCAATGCCTAAAATGAGAGCTCTCACCCTCTATTTATAGATTCCTAGGGGACAACGAACGGCTATGATTAGTCGAACGTCCCGACTCAAAAATACATAAAATTACAGCTCAAAATAAAAAATGACAAGAACAAAAACTACTATGATTGTCGATCCGCATAAAATGAACAGTTCCGATTATCGTGCAAATCGATCGCGATCCCCATCATTAAGCTTCTTATGTTTATCAGAAAACATGTTTTTATTACTGTCGAACTTTAATAATGTATAGTAAAATACAAATAAAGCATGGATATTATGGTGGTTGTGTTTAAAATTATTATCATTTGGAATTTGGATATAAACTATAACCACGATTCTATGTTGTCAAACATAAGAAACTATTTTCATATTCGTGACTGCACCACAATTCCTTTAGGCAAGGCAGTTGCATTCTTGACCACAGTTTCCAAACAGTGTATAGGCCACGGTTTCCAATCAAGGTTGTCAGGAACGAGATCCTAAATGGGATCGTTTTGAGGTTGGATCGGATCGGATCGTAGGATCGGATCGGATCGTAGGATCGGATCGAGGATCGCAAGATCCTACAACATTCATAAATTAAGACTAAATTTTTTTTTTGAATTTTGTATTATTAAATTACATGCTCGATTAATAAAAAAATCAATAAATTAAGTAGTATGTGAATAACTATATCAATTTTTTTTGAATAACTAAATCAAAATGATAATATCATATAAGTTCAATTTCAATTTCAGATAAGACGTCTAATGTTTACTAACAATAAAAATAAATCTGGACTGAAAGCGACCGAAGAAGCCGCTCTTGGCTTCTATTTGCAGTCGACAATGAACACTTGGGATACGGTAAAGCAACATAATATGATTCTATGATGGGGTATGAGGGCGGGATTGAGATAAGGTTAAACAATGAGTTATGGGTGTTGGACCGATTGAACCGGGTCAGGATAAGGTTGGACATGTTTCTAGTTACCTTTGGTCATACCAGTAGAATCGGGTCAGGATCGTGATCCTAGAGATCCTAAGATCTGGATCGCGATCCCAGTCGTAGATGTGCCGATTTAGATCCTAGGTAAGATCCGGATCGATTTACAAAATCTAGATCGTAGGACCGTAAGATCCTACGATCCGGATCGCGATCCGGATCGCGATCCTGATAACCATGTTTCCAATCACCGTGAACAACACCAACGCCGAAACAGAGCCTTGATTGTATTTTTTAGACCGTTCAACTTTGCTTGTCTATTCTTCACCAAAATCAGGTCAGGTCACGGCACACATTTACGAACAATAATCTAGTTAATGCTTCCATACTTTCATCATAATGACAGGTTCTCATGTGCGGCATAGAGGAATGCTTTGGCAATAGAAAAATACAAATTTTGAATAATTTACATAATTTTCAGGAAAAAATAAATAATTGAACATAAGATCTAACATCAACCATTAACTTTTCTTGTCTGAGCTTTGACCATGAACACTTATATTTTCACCAGATCTGGGTATGGGTGCAAAATTAACCCAGAAAATAAATTGTTGTGGCACCCATATTGCCTAAAATTAAACAAAAAAATCTTTATCCTTTTTCAAAGAGCATTACATTATCTCTTTTGAGTTAAATTTGAATTTAGAGGTAATTATGTGGGACAAATATGGAAATAAATTTTGAACTTTTTTTTTGAGGCATACGGTACAAGATGTATCCAACAAATAAAAGCTCGTTTAATAGCTTGAATTTAGGCAAACGTGAATACGCTCCCTGTGCATAATTCAACTTAAAAAGTGCCCTGCCTGCCAAAATGCAAGCATATCTAACCAAGCATCGTGCTATAACATGCCTACTCATAGTGCATTTGTTCAAATGTAATTCCGTTCACTGCTTAACTAAAGGAAGAATTTGAATTCAGTTTTCACTTGGAAATTTAAATTTTTCAATGCTTCTTGCAAAGCATTGCCATGAAAATGTCACAAAAAGATAATTCAGAAGCATATAAAGCATTCAATTAAAACAAAGAAGCAAGAATCTGTAATTATCTAAAAGTATGTGAGGCTCAACATTCTTTCTAGTCGCAAAAGAAGGCATGAGATTAAAGAAATAGGAAAAGGCCAGTTTAAAGAAAAATTCTCACCAGTTACATCCTTGCGGTGCCCACGAAATGATTCAAGTTCTTTCATGGATCTAATGTCATATAGCTGGGCCAATTAAAAAAAAACTTCAATGCATGCACAAGTACCACATAAAATTAAAATTGGAACAAAAAACATCCTCCCACCATAAAGTTACTCTAATACATAAGTAGAGTATCTGGCTATGCACAAGGTCTATGTGAAGGCTTATGTTTGAGATCGATTTAACATGATCTTGGACTCGTGAAGTCATCTTGTCCTCTAATGAAAATAAGGCATCCATAAGTATTGCTCACAATTCAGTCCAACAAGATGGGATTAATCGTGTAAGGACAAAATTTTTATCAATGATCATTTGGACAAAGAAAATGTTGTGGGAATATCGAGAAGATACATGTCCAACATCAGGAGGTAGTCTATCGGGTCTTAAGGTATGTATATCTCAAGAGGCTCCTGGATATAGAAAACATTAAAAAAACTATAACTTGATATTTGAGATCTTCAAGAATGACTAGATGATAAGAAGTCTAACTCTACCTACTGCACATTAGTTGGTGGAACTTAGAGATGCGGCGAAGCACAAAACAAACTATTGTAATCAGGTCTAATCCAGAAGCGAAGAATGTGTTATGTCGCAAGATCTACGTGAAGGCATATGTTTGAGACTAATTCTACATGATCTTGAACTTCTGGAAGATAAATATATTCTCTTCAATTGTGATAACAAGGAAGACATCGCTATTGGTCGCAATCTGGTCTAACATGATAGGATCAATCATGTAAAGATAGAAATTTTATTTGCATGCGCTCCTCTTATTCACTCCAAAAATCAATCGGCGAACATCTTCACCAAACAACTGGTAATTGATTCATTCACTGATGACATCCAAGTTGGGAGTGATTGATATATTTCCCTGACTTGAAAGAGAGAATTAAATATAAAGAGTTTTTTAATATATTTAATCTTTGCATTTCCATTATCACTCCTCCGTTTTCATGATCACTGCGGAGAGATTTGTAGTAAAGAGGGTGATCCCAAAAGAGATGTGAATAGAGTCAATTGAAAAGTGTAATAGGGAAGAGAGAGGAGTTAAGGGAGACGAGGTAGATGACATAGATAAACTTAGGAGGAAAATTGGGTTTTTTTTGGAATATCATGTATTTTCCTTATACCAATCCATGCATCTTTATTTAAAAGAGATTTACAAGACATGATACAAATAACAAGGTATCAATAATAGGAATTCTCTAATTAAGCAAATCTTCATTACAATATGTTATTGTACGAACGGTGATTAAAGAGTGAATCACAACCAAATATGACAATAAGTTGGATATTACTTGAACTTTCCTCATGTCCCGCTTTATGAAAATGATCCTCTTTTAAAATGCTCAGCATGTGGTCATTGAAAACATCAAGAACGATGCACCACATTTCTTCATGCAGATAGGTGCCATCATCTTGTGAAAGGCACTTCAAAGTAGAATAAGGTAATGTGTGGGATCAAGTGATTCCGGGATATTGTCGAATCAAGTCTAATAATGCAATGTTGTTCCCAAGCATCCAGTAATTCCCTACATTATCAGGGTTTTGATTAGATTGACCAGTATTTTAATCATCAACATGTACATTTTTAGGTCAAATCAGGTCAAACTAGATGTCTACGCTCAAGCATAATTAAGAAAGTAAAGAGTTGTCAACTTTAATTATAAAGTAAAAAATTTATTGCCCAATCCCCATTTTTTTGGGGAGTCCAGCCGACTGGTCCTTGTGCAAGTCTACTTCAAAAAAATGAATAGCTTTGTTAATCAAATACAGCAGCTCTGACCTCATCCATAAGAGGGTACTAATATTCACATGTGGAAAATCTATTAGCTAAAACACTTATAGGCATAATTGGAAGCTCTAAATAATCTTTTAAGAGGTAATAAAGCTTTCCATCCACCCTGGAAGTTGAACTTGGCATCACATCCCCCTCCATTCCCCTTATTCTTTGGCTTAAGAGCCTTGTTCTTGGTTTTGAATTCAATCAAAGCCGCGCTCATTGTCATGGCCTTCGACAACTCTTGCACACCTCTCTATTACAACACAAATTTGACTGAAGGTTTGAGCCCGTCTATCAATGGGAAGAAGGCTTCTCCTTCATTAAAGGAATTTGAAGCAACGACAACAAAATGAGTTCACATATTCTTAAAGTTCCCATTTATGCACTAAGGCTTTGTTTGGCACGGCATTTTTAGAGTAGCGTGCCGTTGTTTTTAAAAACGCCGCGCCAAACAACGAAATCACCGACAGCAGTGGGAGAAGCCCCCACTGCCAAATCGTGGAAAAGTAGCGATTCAGAGTCGTGAAATTTTTCACAACTCCAGAAACGTGAACGGCGCCTCTCCGCGCTTCTCATCCTCCGCACCCTTGCCGTCAGGCGCCAGGAGATCCTCGACGGCCTCCAAGATGGCCAAAGCCTCGCCGCTGACACGCTCGAGAAGCTCCACTGCATCGCCCCCACCGCTGACGAGGAATCTGTGATCCTCTCCTTTGAGGGCAACCTCTTGCACCTTGCCGACACGGATTCCTTCCTCTTCCACATCCTTTGGGCCCCCCCCCCCCCCCCGCCTTCTCCCGCATCGCCGCCCTCCATTTCCGTCGCTCCGCCTACGATTCAAAGATCTTTCACCTCCGGCGGTCGCTTCGAACCCTGGATCTCACCTGCAAGGAGCTTCACACCAAGCAACTATTCCTCAAACCTCCATCCAGTCTGGAACAAAACCATCGTCCTTAACCTCCATCCCGTTTGGAATGAAATTGCACTGCAAACGTTATTCTTCGAAACAGTTTCACAGATTTTGTCACCACTCTGCGAAACAATTGATTATTCCACCACTACTTCTCCAATCGCCCCCCACTAGGCAAAACAAAGCCATAGTAAGAATACGTGACAATTACCTGAGCTTCGACATCTAAATACTCAGGGTAGAACTATGGGAAACTTCATTTGGGAACTCCTCAAAAATTGAAATGATATTCCCACTTCAATTTTCAACCCTCCGCCGCCACAACAATGCAAGATTTGTAAGGTGCATGGAAGCAATACATAGTCGCATAAAGACATCCATGATCCTCATTTTAAGGAAATTATTTCATTCTCAATAAGTTGTCCACCTCTTTGACCGGCCTTATGCCTTTAAATTTGTCTTAGGGACATCTTTTGCATGGTAACCACTCATTGAGCCCCTCCATCTCCGATGTATGGTTGTCACCATTAAGGCTTGAAGGCACTCATACAGTCTTAGGAGCAAGCTGATCTGCATTTAGACCGCCATTATCTTCTCTAGAAGATCCTCCCATCCGAATTTGAGACCCTCCATATGTTCGGGCATGTCCTCAACCTTCTATTGGACATCCTTCGTGGTAAACTCCACTATCTAAATTCTACGAGGACTTCTAAAGACAATATTTTGGAGAGAAAAGCGCCTCCAAAGATTGAACAAAGCATTCAACAATCGGATCTGTGATAGGGTGATTGTGAAGCATAATCTAAAGGCAAACAAAGAAGAAAACTAGATCATGATAATGATACATCAAAGATGGAATCTTTGATTCAGGGGTCTCTTTTTTCTATGTAATGATCATAAATACTATGTGTACTTGAATGTTCTCGATCACCATGTCATATTTTCTTTTTTTGTTTTATCTTTTGTCTTTGATGCTTGTTGTTGTGTAAATTCTCCATTTGTGATTGAGGCGACTAGCCTTGGAAATTGGTCAGGGTCATTCCTGGTTTGGGTATTCGTGCATAGTTGCATAGTAATTTGCCTTTGGTGATTTAGGTGACTATCCATCAAATTAGATTAGGGTTTTGCTTGGGATTTGGGCAGCTAGTCTGGGGATAGGTCTAGCAGTGATTCATATATATGAATACATATATATGTATATATCTATAAATATATGTGTTAATACGTACATATGTATGTGTATCTACGTATGTGTGTTTGTCTGTATGTATGTGTATCTACATGTGTGTCTATATGTATGTATGTGTGTGTGTATGTAAGTGTGTCTAAATGTATGTCTGTTTGTATGTATGTGTGTACGATTGTATGTGTATATATATATACACACAACACTCAAGCCATTATCCCACCATAGTGGGGTCAGCGATATGGATCCTTTGTCGCAATTGCACCCTATCTTTAGTCATAATCTCACTAATGCGTAAGTACACCATGTCTTTCCTTATAGTTTCATTCCAAAAAAATTTTGGTCTACCCCTCCTCCGTTTAACATGCTTAATGGATAAACTCTCACAACGCCTAACAGGTGCCTCTAATGGTCCCCTTTGTATGTGTTTGAACCATCTTAATTGAGCTTCTTGCATCTTCTATACAATTGGTGTCACTCTCTTCTTATCCCTGATACATTCATTCCTAATTTTATCCAAGTGTGTCCGCACATCCACCTAAGCGTTATCATCTCCGCAACACCGATTTTTTGCTCATGTACACAATTAACTGGCCAACACTCAAAATCATAGAGCATCGCTGGTCTAATTGCAGTAAGGTAAAACTTGCCTTCAAGTTTTAATGGTACTTTACGATCACATAAGATCTAAGACGCATCTCTCCACTTCAACCAACCTGCTTGGATTCTATGTATCACGTCTTTATCTACACCTCCATATTTTTTAACTATTGATCCCAGATATTTCAAGCACTCACTGGTAGAAATATTTTGGTCACCCAACTTAATAACAGAGTCATCTGTCCATCTTGCACTACTAAATTTAAGCTCCATACACTCCGTCTTAGTTCTGCTCAACCTAAAATCATTGTTTTCTAAATTGTCTGGCCAAGTTTCAAGTTTTGCGTCTACACCCTCGCGTGTCTAATCAACCAAAACAATATCATATGCAAACAATAAACACCGAAGTATAACTTCTTGGATATGTCCGGTGAGCACATCAAAGACAAGGGTAAAGATATAAGGGCTTAAAGCTGACCATTGATGTAAGCCAGCAGTGATAGTGAAATCTTGTGTTAATCCTCTAGATGTCCTCACTCTCGTCACTGAATTTGCATACATGCCTTTGATTACGTCAATGTATAATGCATTGACACCTTTCTTTTCTAAGACTCCCCATAAGACCTCTCTTGGAACCACATCACAAATTTTCTTAAGATAAATAAACAACATAAGCAAATCTCATTTTTTGCCGATAGTTTTCAATGAGTCTCCTCAAGAGGTGCATAACTTCCATGGTTGACCGCCCTAGCATGAATCCAAATTGATTCTCCGAGATGCTAGTCTCTTGTTTTACTCTTTCCTCTATTACTCATTTTCATAGTTTTATAGTATGACTATTCCTCAGTAATGACATAATTTTATATATCTCTTTTATTCCTATACAAAGGTATCAAGATATTTTCTCTCCATAATATCTCTTCATTGGTCTGAGATTCTCTTTGTCTTCAATATCTTATTGATGAAACATGTGAGCCACGAAATCCCTTCCTTTACTAGGCATTTCCATACTTTGATGGGTATATTGTCTGGCTCAACTGTCATTTCATTTTTCATCTTCTTCAAAGCATCATTTACCTATGATGCTTGAATTTATGATAAAAAGTTACACTCATATACTCCACTGATTTACTTAACTCAATCAAACTCAGATTATTTTCTTTGTTATTGTAGAGTTTATAAAAATATTTTTTTTTCAACACTCCTTAAAAGTCGCATCGTCCGTCAAAACTGTATTGGTTTCATCTATTATGCATTTAACGTGACTTAAATCTCTTATTTTTTGTTCTCTAGCTTGAGCAATTTTATATTCTATCACGCTCTCCATCTTTTTGATATTTAGTCACTTGTAAAATTCTTCATAAGCTTGACATCTTGCTTTACTCACTGCATTTTTCGCTTCTTTCTGGGCGACTTTATACATCGTCAAGTTTTCATCATTCCTACAAGTGTAGAAATAAGAAAAACTTGGGTGGTCACGATCCTAAAATAATACCATCAAATGAAACCTAACAAATTTGGATCTGAGCGAGGGCTCCATTTTCAAGGTCTAACAACCCAAAGGATCCAAGAGTTCACGTCACATAAGTCTTCTCTGAAGGCCATGTTGTCAATTATCCACTTGTGTAGTGGGTCAAACTACATATACTAGAAAACAAGAATGACGATCTTTATTATTTCATATAATCATGATGCATTATAAATGATCACGCATCGATGAACTGCACCTATCGTCCGCACTAACACAAATATTTTCATAGAGAAACCAAAGGATAAATGAGATGAAGCTGATATATGACATTATGTTTTGAATGTCAAAGCCATGATATATTAATTTTGTATTTTAGATGAATCTGAATTTAATCGAGTTTTTCTTTATGAAACAGATTATTACATTTTCTAGACTCTAAAGGTGCCACATTTAGGAATTTAAGAGATAAAAAAAATCAAAGAAGAACCTCCAGACACAAAACACGAAACAATCATTTCACATTTAGGAATTTAAGAGATAAAAAAAATCAAAGAAGAACCTCCAGACACAAAACACGAAACAATCAAAATGATTGTTGATCAGTCAATTGAGGAGACGACTGCGAGATTTGCAAATATCATAAATGGTTCAAAGTCACATGGAAAAGAGTACTTCAAGAGAGATCTAATTGGAAATTTACTGTGGTCATTACCACCCATCATCAACCTGAAGGCCACTGGAATACAAAAATCGGACGATCTGAGCATGTTGAGTTTTAAGAACCTCATTAGCAATCTCAAGACCCATAATGTCGATCTAAAGTTACAAATTCAGGTGGAAGCGAAAGAGGGAAAGAGCAAGTCTAAAGGACGCTAAGGAGGATGAAGAGGCAGATGATGGGATTGATGTGGGAATGATGGCGAGAGGCCGAAGAAGATGCTTAGACAACCAAATTCTAAAAGTACTTCACTAGATCCGACTCAAAATGCACAAAACCACCAAGTCTAACCCACAAAAAAAGACGGGGATGAAAGGCAATCTACCTCCACCTGGGAAAATAACAGGGAAATAGATAATGACGACAACTTTGATTCGGAAAAAGGAGATTGCACAAATGAGTTTGTTGGGTGAGGAAGTTGATCGTCAAACAAACGACAAAGATGTCAATGTCCATAATGACAATGAGGTATGTGATTATAATGAATTATTTGTTGAATATAATAAAATCCTATCTTATTTAAATATTGTTGTTAAACAGAATACTACACTGATAGCTGAAAATAAGACTTTGGCCAAGGCCAATGTTGAAGTGAAAGAAGAGACTACCAGTCAGGCTCCGGGCAGATTCGTGTCTTATGTGTGCTAATCTGAATGGAAAAAAACAGGGTTGAGCAAGCTCTCTAAAGCGCATTATAAGAACAACTTAAAACAGCCAAGGTGATTTAGAGAAGCAACTGACCTCTACAGTCAGATCGAAAAGGGAAAAAAAGCTTTTGTTGAAATGTGTGTGATAACTGTCATGGAGAATACTGCGCAAAAGGGTAAAATATTTGATCTCAATGAAGTCATTCAATGACATGATTTCGGTAAAACAAAAAATTGGCGGGCCTAAGTTGAGTGTTGATTGCAATCCTTCAACAAAAAAATCATGTCGGCCATCTGGTAGCAAGAAAAAGAAGTCTCTTAACAAAGCAACGTCCTTATACAGTCGGCCAATACCTAAGTAGCTCATTCATTCGGGACCTATTTAAGAACACTGTGGTGTTAGCAAATGGAGTTATTGGAGATGGCGATGAAATGGCGTTCCTAAATGTGGCACCCTCCATGCGGCTGGAATTAGGTATACACAACATTTCGTCGGGTCCGTGGATACAAACAAAGGCTATCCAAATGGACAAAGAAAATGTTACGGGCCAGGCTCCCCCTCTCTTATACTGGGCTTTCACCCAGCGAGGGACCCGTCCGTAATAGCTTAACAGGGCCGCGGCCCGTACACCCCAACCCTGGCCCCACCTGTTCCAGTGACCGGTTGTTGTCACCGCGTTGAACCCGGGACCTTGATAAGAAGCGCTTGACGCTCGTCCTCATCACCAAGGCTCAGTTGGTGATGAGAGCGAGCGTCAAGCGCTTCTTATCAAGGTCCCGGGTTCAAATCGCGGTGACAACAACCAGCCTCACTGAGAACAGGTGGGGCCAGGGTTGGGGTGTACGGGCCGCGGCCCTGTTAAGCTATTACGGACGGGTCCCTCGCTGGGTGAAAGCCCAGTATAAGAGAGGGGGAGCCTGGCCCGTAACAGAAAATAGTACTTGCATTTTTTTCAAACCTACAAAAGAGAAAAAAACGTTCCAATAAACGGAGCCTCAATGCGCTAAATGTACCCAGTTTGGGCACACATCTAACACTTCTTAAGAAACTGGGATTTGAACTGTTAGGCAAATCTGGCTACCAAAATGATCTATACACCAGTTGTATGGATCAATTTAGGAAAGAAAAATGGTTCCTTGATTCTGAATGTTCAAAACACATTACAAGGGATTTTACAAAATTCCTTAGACTAATGAAGAAGAAGAAAGGTGTTGTAACTTTCGGTGACGATAGGAAAGGTAAGATAGTTGGTATTTGTGCAATTGGAAACTCCAATCTCCAAATCTCTAGCGTCTTGTATGTAGAAGGCTTAAATCATAATTTGTTTTTGACAAGCCAACTATGTGACAAGGGGCAAGACATCATGTTTCATTGCTCCGCCAATACCCGTAGAATACTTTATTCAAAAACATGTTGCATGCAATTTACCGCACCACGAACTGATCTCCATACAAGCTTGGAACTCAAACTCTAATAAGATCTATTGTCCTTATCTTTTGGTGGTCATCATGTAGATGCTCCGCAGTCGATGAACATATCTTCATGCTTCAATCAACTCACATTGTCAAGGTCTTGCGTATTTCTCACACCCACGTCCATGCAGCCTGGAATTTTCATAGCTCATAATTTCACCTCCACTCATTCTCTCTCACAAAAAACCCAAGAGGAGCACATAACTCAAAAAGGTAACTCTTAAAGAGTTATTATATGAAAGATTGTTGATGTTGGTAGTCTAAATCATGTAGAGGGGGTGAATAGGTGGACTGCTATGTGATGGTCACTTTTTAGATTTAGCAGATATAAACAACTATAAGAACCACAATCATAGCAACCACAACACACACTACTTTATAGTGATTCCCCAGAGTATGGGTACATCCACTGTCCCTCTGCGTCTATCTAACATTGTGATAGACTCAGCAATCTCCTCCAAAACTTAGCTCCAAAACTTAGATCCAAAAGCTTACAGATTCCTCATAATCTCTCAGGTCTACTTCCAGACCCTACCTCAGGCTCACCAGCTCTACCTCAAAGTACTTCAACTCCTACAGCTTAGAGACCCAAAAGGTCTCCTACTTCAGATCTTCACAAAGATCCTACATCAGGCACACATGCCCTGCCTCAGGCAAAAGCCCTACAACCCAAGCAAAAGCCTTACAAAAAAGAGTGAATAAAAATTACAACTAAAGACTATAGATTTGACTTTTATATTTCAGAGTCTTCAGTTGGCTTTGTTATGGAAACAATATCTTGAAGCAGCCCCTGAAAAGATGATGTATTCAGGTAGAACAAATTCAGGGCTCTTCTACTTGATCTTCTTCAGCAGCAGTAAGAAGATCTAATTGGAGTCTTGAAGCTTGACTCCTTGCTCTTTCTGAACTTCTTCATAGAGAGCTTTACTCAGTGAAAGTGTGTCACTGCTTGTATCTCACGATTCAGGGGGCTTGAGCAAGGTCAGAAGTTCTTGTTCCATTTTCCCATTTTTTCTTTAAAAACCATTGACATTTTTAACGGTCCTTAGATTAGAAAATGTCACGTCAAAGGATGGGCAAGAGTAGAATGATCTGACAGGACTTTCGGCGCTGCCGCCAATTTTGAAATCCTGCCTCTGCGCGTGCTCAACGGCAATAAAAATCTGATAGCATGATATCGTTGAGAAGATTTTTCCTTCTCAATGGTATATATCTTAGCGCTGAATTTTGCCTCTTTTTGCACCTTCTCCACGATATCGGCTCGAAGCTTTCCACGATCACGCCGATGTCGTGGAGAACCATATACCGATCTCAACGGTATTCTCCTTAGTGCTGGAAGTTGCTTCAGCTGCTACTTTGGGATGATACTGTCTTGAAGCACTCCACGTTCAAGTCGATACCGTCGAGAATCCTTCATGTATCTCAACTATACATCTCCATTTGCACTAACTCTTCTCTAACCTGTTTTAGAGATAACAAATAATATCTGCATAGATATAAAATTATTATGACATCAAATACAATATGTTATTATCATTGAAAGTGATGCTTCTTCAAATCTTGGAATATTGGGGGCAATATTCCCAACATTATACATGAGAGATGATGCACACTTTATTTAGTCCTCAAGAATTTCTCTGCATATTCAAGGAACTAGAGCGCTTCTACAAGACTCTAGATTTTTGTATATCTCTGGAAGCTTCTAGATAGAATGGCCTACATTACTCGAAAAGTTCTACAAGTGTGTAAACCTCATTATGACATACTTTAGCATTCATGATATTTGCACATGGCTCTTACTAAGCACACTATCATTATACTTGTTAACTTGAATGTGAACTGGGCTTTAAATTTCAGTTTGATTATCTCAAAGGGACGTTTGGATCTACCCTATCCCCAACTCAGATTCAGTATTATTAGATATATTACTTCCCGTTTTAATAGGAAAACATAATAAGACAAGCTTCTTGTAGAGCTTTAACCCAAAATTTGCATGAATCTAGATAAGAATGGAAAGACCCTAAAAAATCAGTTGAAAGCTAAAGTTCAGCCTCCCCATCTCAATCTGAGCACAGAAACTCAAAGCCTTCAATTTTATTTACCAAATCGGAAAATGCAGTAAGTCAAATATTGTACCTTTTTATAGAGTACCAATACATAGGTTAATGAGGGCAAACCTTAATTATTTGATCCTTTGATGCAGTCAGAATCCAGTTTCCATTTTGATTCCACTTGACACACAACACAGTGTTTTTGTGGCCATGACTGCAAATAGGAATGAGTTAATGATCTGAATTTACTCTAGTACACTACATCATGAAAAAAGTGAACTAACAATGAAGAAAGCTCTTTTCCAGTTTTGGCATCCCATAGTTTAACAAGATTATCTTTTCCACCTGATTCAACAAAATAATAGGCACCAAGAAAATAACGTTAACAGCTCTGGCACATGAGAATTAATATAGAACTAATAACTTAATAAATGATACAAGACCTGATACAAGTAGTGACTTAGTTGGATGCCAGTCAACACTCTTGACATCCCAACCATGGCCTGTCTGAGTTCAACATGCAAATAAAAGAACCTTAGGATATCTCAACCAAACTGTAATCAAATGAACAAGCTACTCCTAAAAGCATACAAAACTTGAGGATGTCAAGAAGTTTTCAAGTAGAACCACCATGCAGTTACAATATGAATAGCAACAACAACAGATGAATACAGAATTACTTAGAAAAGAATAGAAGGATAACAATTGCTGAAAACTGAATAGAAATGATAACAGGAACCTTCGTATACCAGACAAATAAAAGAAATCTATACACGTGTAATTAAAGAACTCAAAGATAACAAAGTTTCTCAAAGAAAACTAATTGTTTTACATTTGATGATTAATCAGAATAATTTTAACCATCTACAGGGTGCTTGGAACTTAATACAATATTTCACAACAATTTATATCAAAGAGGTTGAATTAATTTCATAGAACTAGATCGGGTCATCTCTTGATCAATTTTCTGATGTCAACGTTGAATCATGAAGTAGAGTAAGTTTAATGGACAAACACATTTTGCAATATGGCAAGTGTGGATGTGTGCCTCATTGGTACAGAAGGGCCAACTGAAGGCATTTGATGACAAGAAAATTCTCCCCAAGTTCATGAAAAATTCAGAGAATCTATTTAAGGACGCACATATAAGGATTCAATTGTGTCTAGCAAATCTAGTTCTTAGAGTACCATATGAAGGAACTACTGCGGCTAAAATGTGGTTCGCAATGGAAATCGATACATGACCAAACCTGATGCAGTGGCGTGACGACGCAAAATGAATAGTCAGAATGCAACCTAATATGTGACAAAATGATGAATATGCCGACGATGCAAAAGTTGATCCGCTAAAAATTGCACAGCGATAATTTATTATTATAAATATAACAGAGGCACGGGAATTCACAAGTTCTTTAATTAAGGAAAAGCAAGCGTGTTTACAAATCGAACAAGGCGCAATTAATTTTAAGCACGTGCGGAATACGCCCTGCAAATCACACAAGTGTAGGTACTAAAGCAAGTAAAATTAACATCCACAGCAGGTATAGTGTCAAGTATAAGACAATTGAAAACGGTAACTCAAAAACTCATGCGTGTAGGCGGCGGTGATGACGGTTGTTGGGGGCATCCAAGACTAGCTAATGGGGAATGAGCCGGAAGGGGAGCATTGGACTGATGGCAGCTAGGGTGGGGTAGTTAGTGACAGTTAAGTAAGAGATGGGGGTTGTAGAAGGGCTTATGGTTGGGGAAGTTGGGCTGGGGATAATGAAGGTCAACAGGAAGAGGTTGCGGGTTGTAGGGAGGCGGAGGGGAAGGGGGTTGCTGATGGGGACTTCAGGCTGGGTGGAAGCCGACGGAAAAGGGGAGAGGCGGGGAAGAGGGAGGCAGAGAGGGGTGACGTGGGTGTTTTGTAGCAGGCGGAAGGTGTCGGGCCAAGAATGACGAGATTTTGCGGGGGAAAGTGAAGGCTGCGACTTTGGATCTGGTGGGTTGGACAGGGAAGGAGGAGAAGTGAGGATCCTAACCCAGGAGTCGCACTTGGGAGGGGTGGTTTTCGGCGTCGCACAAGAAGACCAAGGAGACCGAGCGGTTCCAGTAGCAATCGTGCAAAACCTTGATACCCCCCCCCCACTTCGTGAACTGCTGCATATAAATAAAAGTAATAACCGCTCAACACAACTGAAAAATCAAATAAAACTTGAATCAGATGACTCACACTGTCTGGACCGATCGGGGGCAAAAGACAACTCAGAATATAAAAACCACATATGGACTCGACTCAGATCGACCATCTGAACGCAACCACGGACTCTAATCACCCATCTGGGCAGCGAATCACCGCCTCCTATGGAAATACACATGTGTCAGTCGTGGTGTGTCATCAACTCCCCCGGCTTGAAAGCACTCATCGTTGGTGAGTGAAGATGGTCGTACACGTGTAGCCGCGGGGTGAGTCTCTTGAGCACATCTGAAGAAATCCACGAGGCATCGTGCAGAGGCCGACCGCACCAACAGAGAAGATAGCGCACAATATCTTGCCCGTCTGCAGTGTAGAAGTCGTGACCGATGATCTGAAGTACGTCGTCTGTAGAAGTAGGTGGCTCTGGCTGTAATGCATCTCCGTCTAGCAGTAATGTATCTCCGTCTGACTGCAGTGTCGGTGGAACCGTCGGTGTGGAAATGTGATCCTCATGGCGCGACTCCGCGGTTGGCAATAGAGAAGGACTGGTGGTGGTAATAGGAGGTGAAGTGCAGGCAGAGGAGCTATGGGAAATGATGGCTCGGGTAGAGGTGTGGAAGAAGGGTCCACATACACGCGCTCCTCGTAGTAAGGAGCCAGATCTTCTACGTTGAATACTTGGTTGATGTCCATACCATGAGGGATGTCGATCTCATATGCGTTCGTACCAATCCGCCGCACGACTGTATATGGGCTCATTCTGCGTGCGCTTAATTTTTTTGTTGGTCCTTGTGGGACCCTCTCAGATCGAATGTGAATCAATACTTGATCTCCCGCCTCAAAGATTTGTTCCCGCCTGTGTCGGTCTGCTCGATCCTTATAATAATCATTACTAGCTGTTTTTTTTTTGGACCGACTCATGGAGTGCATGCACATGCTGTATGAAAGACACTGCTGGCTCACTGGGTTTGGACTCTAGGGGAATATTTACTAAGTCAATAGGTTTCCTAGGCTCATACCCTAACATGATATGGAATGGATTCAAACATGTGGTCCTATTGACAGAGCTATTATATGCAAATTCGGCTATGGGGAGAACAGAATCACAGGTAGACAGACTATCACCAACAAGACAACGCAATAGCGTCCTTGGACTACGGTTAATAACCTCGATTTGCCCTTCCATCTGCGGATGATAGGCGGAGGAAAACTTCAAGGTTGTACCAGTTTTCTTGCATAAAGTCTTCCAAAAATAACTCATGAAACGCACATCACGATCAGAGACTATGAAAGTGGGAAGTCCATAATACTTAAATACCTCTCTAAAGAATAACACAGACACATGAGAAGTGTCAGCGGTCTTTCGGTAAGGGATAAAATGGGTCATTTTAGAAAAGTGGCTCACCACAACGAAGATCGAATCGAACTTCCTCAAAGTACGAGGGAGCCCAAGAATAAAGTCCATACTAATATCAGAATAAGGCTCCATTTGTTTCGGCGTTTTCGTCGGGCGTTTGGAGCAAACGCCGCCGGACGGCGGGTAAACAAACGGGACGTCGGCGGCGTTTGCTCCGTTTGCACCCGCCGCAAGAAGAAAAAGCCCCTCAAACGCCACTTTTCCAACCCCGCCTCCCCCCCTCCGGTTCCAACTCTCCATTTCGACCCATCGGGAGCAAACACCACCGCCGTACCAAATAAACCCTAAGGCCTCTCGGGGATGGGTAGCGGAGTGTATAGCCCAGTGGGTTGGCGGGATCCCTTAGCGGTCTGGGAGACTCGACAATGCCTGACAACCCTAGTAACGTTCTTCTTCAGACCGGGCCAGAAGAAGTGATCATCAACTAACGCAATCATCTTGTCTCGACCGAAGTGTCACGCTGCTCCGCCTGCGTGTAGCTACCAGATAAAGAAATCTTGGGGGGAAGACTGAGGAACGCAGAGGCGCGAGCCGATAAATAAGTACTCGTCAGAAATCGAATAACCCTCACGAAGATCAGGAGGGTCCCTCGATAGTGCGGCGTAAATGTCCCCGAAATCTAGGCACTCCGGATAATCATAAGTTAGCCGCTCAAATCCCACTACTCTAGTACTCATAGTGTGGAGAATGTTGACTCGACGACTCAAAGGCGTCGGTCGGATGGATGGTGAACTTGTCCACCCATAGGACACAATACAGATGCAGATGGGGCTCGGCAGTAAGCTGCATCCTCTCCAACCCTTTCCTAGCAATTATATTTACACAGTTACCACTATTATCGATGGCGAGCTTGCAGGGACCTCCTGCACTCGGGAAATATGTGAAGAAAATAGTGGTGCAGCGTCAATCCTCCTCGGCACATGGGGTGTGGAGGACTCCTAACTCTTGCGATCTCTCGGCATCGCTCTCCCATTCAACCACCACGACGGCTGTAATCTCCCCAATGGTGACATCCTCGGCCTCAGCACTGGCCTCGCCTGAATCCTCAATCGGTAAATTCCTAGTCGGGAATTGCGCTGCGAAATGCCCTCTGCCAGAACTTCAACAACATTGGACTCCCCCGGGCTTGGGGCCTCCCAGTACAATAGCTTTTCCCGTCGCATCTGCAAGAGCGCAAGGGGTGGCAGGAGTGGGTCTCCTAGTTGGGGTAGCATCGGGTCGAGTGGGGACCTGCCTCGCGCCAGCAATGCGCAAATACTGCTCGTACTCTAGCGCGAGCTGAAAGACCTGCTCAACCGACTCCATCCTATGGGGAATCAGTTCCCTTCGAATATCCGCTCTAAGTCCCGCACGAAAGTGTGATGTCGTGGCGATGGGCTCTTCCATAATATCGCTACAAACTACTAGTTCGTCAAATCGGGACATATAATCTGCCACGGAGAGGGTCCCCTAACGTGGTGCATAGAGCTGATCTAAAAGTTGATCTCGATATGAAGCGAGGAGGTATTTATCTTGTAAACGCTGCTTCACCTCATCCCATCCGGTGATGGGGTGATACCATAATAGCCATCCCGCTCAAGAGATCTCTCCAGACTCGACCAATAAATTTTTATTTGGCCGATCAACTTCATCTTGGCAAATCGCACTCGCCTTTCGTCACTCATCTCAAACCAATCAAAGTAGTGATCCATATCCATGAGTCAATCACTAAATGTCTTCGGGTCCAGGTGGCCATCGAAGGAGGGCGCATCAATGCGGATACGCCGGGTGATGTAATCCTCCTCTGGAGTCATCCCACGGTGTGGCTTACGGTGGTCACCATACTGATCATCAAAGTCGTAATCGTATCGTGCAGGATGTGCTCAATCTCTACGACCAGGAGGGGGAGGACGAGGCTCCTCAGGAGGGCGGTGATCCCTCCCTGGATTTCGCCGATAATCGTAACCACGATGATAATTCCCTCTCACAAAAGAAGGGGGAACTCGGCGAGGAATGTCTCTACCACGCCTCTCAGGAGGCGGTGTAGCATCTCGTGGATCCTCGTGAGGCTCCTCATCGGGGGGAGGAGTCGCTCGACCTTTAGGTGTCTATAACTGATCAACCCTCGTGCTAACCCTCGCAATATCGCCCCTAAGGGTTTCGAACTAGGCTCCCATTCGATCAAATCGATCGAGAACAAGCTTTTGAAACTCAGTGGACGTCATGTCCGTCTGTGAATTGACGGTCATACCGTTGGTGTGAGTGTGACTCGACATGGACTGACGATAATCCTTACCGCTATATAACATGCAAATGTCCCTAACCTAGGGCTCAAATACCAATTTGATGCAGTGGCGGGACGACGCAAAATGAATAGTCAAAATGCAACCTAAAATGTGACAAAATGATGAATATGCTGACGAAGCAAAAATTGGTTAGCTAAAAAATGCACCATGATAATTTATTATTATAAGTACGACAAAGGCACAGGAATTCACGAGTACTTTAATTAAGGAAAAGCAAGCATGTTTACAAATCGAACGAGGCGCAATTAATTTTCAGCACACGCGGAATACGCCCTGCAAATCACACAAGTGTAGGTACTAATAGCAAGTAAAATTAACATCCACACAAGTATAGTGCCAAGTATACGACAATAGAAAACAATAACCCAAAACAACAACTCATGAGTGTAGGCGGCAGTGTTGACGGCTGTTGGGGGCATCCAAGACTGTAGCTAATGGGGAATGCGTCGGAAGGGGAGCACTGGACTGATCGCGGCTAGGGTGGGGTAGTTAGTGGCAGTTATGGAAGAGATGGGGTTGTAGAAGGACTTACGGTTGGGGAAGTTGGGTTGGGGATAATGGAGGTCAACGGGAAGAGGTTGCGTATTGTAGGGGGGCGAAGGGGAAGGGGGTTGCTGGTGGGGACTTCAGGCTGGGTGGAAGTCGATGGAAAAGGGTAGATGCAGGGAAGAGAGAGGAGGGGTAAGGAGGTTGTTGGTGGGGGTTCTAGCTGGTAGAGGCCGCCGGAAATGGGGATAAATATGGAAGGGGAGGCGGAGAGGGGTGGCATAGGTGTTTTGCAGCAGGCGGAAGGCGTCGGGCCAACTGGGAAGAACGAAGGGGTTCTGCGGGGTAAAGTGAAGGTTGTGGTTTTGGATCTGGTGGGTTGGACGGGCAAGGAGGAGGAGAAGCGGGGATCCTAACCCAGGAGTCACACCTGGGAGGGGTGGTTTCTGGCGTCGTACCGGAAGACCAAGGAGACCAAGCGATTCCAGTAGCAATCAAGCAAAACCTTTGATACACCTCACTTCGTGAATCGCTGCATATAAATAAAACCCTAAGTAATAACCGCTCAACACAACTGAAAAATCAAATAAAACCTGAATCGGACGACTCACAATGTCTGGACCGATCGGGGACAAAATACAACTCAAAATACAAAAACCATATATGGACTCGACTCGGATCGACCATCCAGATGCAACCACGAACTCTAATCGTCCATCTGGGCAGCTGATCATTGCCTCCTGCGGAAATACACCTGTGTCGGTCGTGGTGCGCCATCAAAACCTCTCAAGGACAGCTGGACGAGTATTATATGAAGACTGATATTATCAGTTTGAATGAGAGAAAATATGTCAGTTAGCTAATTATCATATTGATTCATTTTATCATATAATTTTTGAATTAAAGACCCTCAACATTAAGATATATGAAGAGGATTAGGCCATAAGTCTATAATGTTCCTTCCCAAATTCATATGAACAATCTGTTGATACCATGATTTATGGTGTATAGACTATCTATGTTGATGATATAAAGGATTACAAAAGGATGTAATCCCAAGTTGAAAACTTGGTGTTAGATATAGGATTATAAAGAAGGTAAAAGTATGAGGGGTAAACATGGATCCAAGTCAAAGATGTTATCATTGTCTTAAAGAATGACGCAAGAAAAACAATTGTCAACAGAGGAGAAGGGTATGATATAATGCTCAAAAGGTCAGGGAAGGCAATGCTATGAAGGCCATAGGTTCTAGGACTATTCAGAACAAGATGTTTGATGATGTGGTAAGAACTACGGAGGAATGGCATGTTCATAATTGAAAAGTAATATTATCTCTTTATATATTCTCTGGTAAGAAAGTTGTGATAATAAAGGTTCTTAAAGGTGTGGTATGGTTGTCATGAAGAGTTAGAAGAAATGTGTGCTTTATCATTTATTAGGAACCATGATTATTGGTACAACAATTGTTTCTTCTTCATCCGAGGGATCATATATGAATGATGCATGGATTGTAAAATGTGGTTGGGGCATATAAGAGAGAGGATGGATGTTTTTTAGAAAAGAGATCTATTAGCTGATATGAAGGTTGGAAAACTGAATTTCTCTGAGAATTGTGTTTACGACAAGTAACACGGGGTGAAATTCAATATGGGCTCACAAGAGCAGGAGTCTTTTGGATTACAATAATTCTGATCTTTGGAGACCTTCATGTGGCATGCATGATGAATTCCGCCACTCATCACATATAACTATCGTGGATGATAATTCATGAAATATTTAGGTTTGCTGTCTAAAATATAAAGAAGAATTCTTTTATTAAATTCAAACAAAAGATAACCATGACTAAAAAGAAGACTTTAAAAACTATAAGGACTTTCAGAATCGACAATGGTTTGGAATAATATTTGGGCTAGCTTGATGAGTTATGCAAGAAAGGAGATATAGCAGGCATGGCATTGTACGAAAAACACCATAGCTAAACAAGATTTTGAAACAGAAGAATGGGACAAAAATGCAGAGATTTTGTTGCATGCTCCCTAATGTTGGGCTTTTCTAAGGTATTTGGGCCAAAGAGGTGCCTAAACATTTTCTTTATTAATTGATCTCCAACAATTGCCCAAAACTCCGTAATATATATAATTTGTGAAACAAGTGCGGGTAACCCATCATCGGCAAGCGCTACGCACGGGTGTACACGAGGCGCGCACGGAATCCGGGCACGGTTTGAGGATGTGGCGGAAAGAACCCTTATGACTTTAGTATTTTCGTTATTTTGTTATGTGTTTTTATTATGTAATGGATCCTCCTATATATAAGGGGAGGTGTCATATCTTGGACCCATGCTTGTATTGTCTTGGAATTAATGAAATTGGAGGAGATACGACCCGGCGTATCCTCCTTGCCCTAACCATTCTTGGCGTGGTCTGGCTACGCATGTTAGGTGACAATCAATACAACTGGGCTCGCCTCACTGCGGCTTTTGAGACATCGGGCGCTACCCACCGACTGCAAGGGGACCCCTCATTGGCCCGCTCTCCTACGGTCCTGCACTCCATTCTGCGAACTATCGACCCAAATTGCAGCGTCCTTCTGTGGCACAAGGCGACGACAGCCCCTATGGAAACATTCATTCCGCACACAGACATCCAGCGCCTCTTGGACAGACATGGACCCTTTTTTCCACATCGCACGGGCTTCCCCGAACAGGACCTCAGATCACTAAATTATCCTACAACTAGGGTATCCGTGATCTCCATCTGCCTGTATCGTTAAGGCCATGATCAGAAGACCACTATGGAGTGCATGGTCGCCAAGATTCTTACGGAGGGCATCATCCAGTCGAATGTGAGCCCCTTTTCTAGCCTGGTGCTCCTGGTACGAAAGAAGAATGGCAACTGAAGATTTTGTGTGAACTATTGGAAGTTGAACAAGCTCACGATCTGAGACAAGTGCCTTAGTACCCTCATCCAGGAGTTGTTGGATGAACTACAAGGAGCGACTTCTCCAAGTTGGATCTACGCTCTGGCTACCATCAGATTTGAATTTGGGCCGAGGGCGTGCTCAAGAAAGCGTTCCACACTCATGATGTCCACTGCGAGATTCTCGTCATGCATTTCGGCTTGATTAATGCCCCAAACACATTCCAGTTCACGATGAATGACGACTTTCGGGGGCACCTACGTAAGTTTGTTTTTTATGATATTTCGGTCTACAACTCTTCTTCGTAACTCCACCTGAGCCACCTGGCCACCATGTTCCAACTGCTCACGGATTACCAATTCGTGGTCCACCACAAGAAATGCATATTCGATCAGACGTGCATCGAATATTTGGGATGCATCATCACAGTCATGGGGTTGTCCATGGACCCCGCCAAAGTTGACGTTGTCTCATATCGTGCGGCTTCGAAGAGCATTAGAGCAGTGCATGGATGTTTTGGTCTCACGGGATACTATTGTTGATTCATCCGCAATTATGGGGCGTTTACGCACCCATTGACCGACCTCCTCAAGAAAGGGGCATCGTTTACTTGGAGCTCAGCGGCCCAGGAGGCCTTCCACGGTCTACAACGCGCTCTCGTATCGGACCAAATCCTGGGGATGCCAGACTTTTTTGAGCCATTCATCGTCGAGTGTAATGCCTCCAGGAAGGGGTCAGGGCGGACCTCAAGCGGGGAGGGGGGCGCCCCATCGCCTATTTCAGTGAGGCATTCACCGACCGACGGGAGGAGGTATTCACATTTGACAGCGAGCTCCGAGCACTTGTTCTCTCCTTTCAGCATTGGCGGCCCTATCTTCTTGGCCGGCCATTTATGGTGAGCACATACCACCGCAGACTGCGCCATTTGTGGAGTCAGAGCTCAGAAGGTCAGGACTCCCGCACAGCAGCTCTGGATTGTCAAACTCCTTGGATACTAATTCTCCATCAAGTACGAGACGGGGAGCAAAAACACAGCAGCTGACGCCTTGTCCGCATGGAGCACGTTGAGACCTTGGCAACAATCTCCCAGGCCCATTAGCAGGATGTGTATGTCCATCAGGCAGAGGTACAGGGGGATCAACACTATGCCACCATGATACGAAATTTGCGGAAAGATCTGGATTCGCACCCTCCTTTCCTCCTGGTTGGAGATCACCTTTACTATTGTGAACGTCTTGAGGTCGCGTATTTGTCATCCTGGATCCCCCTCCTGCTCCATGAGTTTCATGTTACATCAACGGTGGGCCATTCTGGCGCCTATCCTACGTACCAATGACTTGTTGCCACCTTGTATTGGAAGGGTATGATGCAGACTGTACAGCAATTTGTGGTCAACTGATGACATGCCAGAAGGCCAAGTACCAAACTCTCGTGCTGGACGGTCTCCTCCAGCCCCTACTTTCCCGATCTGGTATGGAAAGATATATGCATGGACTTCATCACCCGCCTGCATCGCTCTCAGGGCTATGATATCCTTCTCATCATGGTGAACCGTTTGTCCAAGTACGGGCATTTCATACCTATTCACATCCCTACACCGCTAGCTCAGCCGCATGGATCTTCATTGGGGAGATGGTTCTCAATCGTTGTGTGGGCACGTATTTGCGATGTTTTGCGGCTGAGCAGCCCCGACAGTGGACCTAGTGAACTGTATGGGTCGAGCTATGGTACAACACATCCTCTATCAGCACTCCACAGAAATCGCCCCCTTCCACGCGGTCTACGAACGCCCACCTCCACCCATACCATGCAGCTTACCCGGTGAACGCCAAGGACAGGCCCTAGCCGCCGACCTCCAAGACCGGGATGAGGGCCTCTGCCAACTGAAGCATCATCTTGTGTATACCCATCAACGCATGATTCAGCGGAACCAATCATCATCGTCGCGAGTTGATACTCTCGCCGGGTGAGAAGGTGTTCGTCAAACTGCGGCCACACAGGCAGAACACCTTGATCGGTTGTCTACATCTCAAGCTCTCGGTCGGTTATTTTGGTCCCTTCCTGATCTTAAAAAAAATTGAGGACGTGGCCTAACGCCTGCAGCTACCCGCCAACTGTCGTGTTCACCATGTTTTTCACGTCTCCCAACTGAAGTAGGCATTGGGGGACCATCCCCTCTAGGATACATTATTGGACGGTTTATCGGTTGATTCGATCCTTCGGTATGAGCCAGCGGTGGTTTTGGGATTACAGATCGAAGTCATTCAAGGACAACCAATGTGATAGGTTCCCATCTGATGGAATGACCAACCAGTCGAGGAGGCCACGTGGAACCTGGTGGAGGAGGAGATCAAGGTTCAATTTCCAGATTTAGACCTTGAGAGATGGGTAAGTGAACCCAGGAGGTTGATACGAGTACAGACGGCCCCATCATCGGCAAGCGCTACACACTGGTGTACACGAGGTGCGCACGGGACCCTGGGCGCGGTTTGAGGATGCGACAGAAAGAAGCTTTATGACAATGCAAGAGAAGAGTGAATTTTACAAAGGCATGCACAAATCTACTGTAGGAAGCTAACCATTCCAAGCATAGCTACAAGTAGGTTCAGGTAGTGAAGGGAAAAACATCGAAATAAGAGGGCCGCAATCACTGCCGTTCTACTAATATAGGTCGGTATGGGGCAAAGCCGGTAGCCGGAATAAGAGATGGAGTCGACGGGGACATGGGAATCACTGACGATGTCATTGGACAATTGACAATGGCAACAAAAGGAACGAACGTCAGTGGTTGCATCGTTCTAAAGGCTTCTGTCAAGTCCGTGGGGAAGAAGCTCGCGAAGGGCGCACGACTCGTTAGGACATGCTAGTTTCTCCAGCTTAACAGAAAGTATGAAAGAATTTTTCTTCTCTGTTATTTATAGGGCCACCTCTCTCTTATATTTAGGGCCTTAAGCTTTTAGTTAAACCCAAAATCTGATTTATTTCCAAAACTTCACATTATTTCTTTCCTAAAGTCTTCTAATTTTCCTCTAATTGATTTAGGAATGATATGATTTTTTATATAAATTATTTCTTTGTTTTATGCTACTAAGCTTGACGTTTCCGTCCTAGCTACTCAAAATTGTCAAACCATTTATTCATGGCCTCACCATGTGGTCAAAATGAAAATTGATGCGCGGAAAAGAAAAATACAAGATATAAATAAAATAAAAATGAGAATGAGAATTGATGCGCGAAACAACCAACCTATTTCTATTGGAAGACCAAAAAGATTCTTCCAATGTCTCATTCCTGGGTCCAATGGAATTCATAGGTATAGGAAGAAGCCCCATCAAATAGAGATTTTTCTTTCGACCATCTATCGATTGTTAATACGAGATATAAGGACCACTACTACAAGCAGTACTACACCTTTGATCGTGAAATATCAATTTCTTGTTGCACCATGTGAATCAAGTGAAAGTAGGATACTCCAAATTCGGGAGTCAGAGTTTTATAAAACGTTCTTGGTGAAAAAAAGGTGAGTGAAAGATCTCACTGAATTAAATTTGATCCATGAATCTAACAAATAGTGAGAATTCTTGATCTCTCAATATCTCTCTAAATTCGAATATACAGGATTTGAGTTGATGTTGTTTCATTGATTACTCTTAAAGATTTCATTTCAATTGGAATTTGGTTATTCATAATTTATGATGATCCTTGTTAAGCATCCATGGCTGAATGGTTAAAGCGCCCAACTCATAATTGGCAAATTTGTAGGTTCAATTCTTGTTGGATGCAAGTCAATGGGAACATTCAAGAAGTCTATTGTAATTGGCTATGTATCAACGGAATCTCATTATATATATACATAATAAATTGATATGGTATATTCATATGATACCTCGGATGTGACGACGAGTGCAACATAAACTAGTGGCAGAATATAAACTCCGAATACCAAAAACAAGAAATTGAGGCATAGTGATGCCATAAATTTAATCATAACAACACTCAAGCCTTTATCCCACTATAGTGGGGTCAACTATATGGATCCTTTGTCGCAACTGTGCCCTATCTTTAGTCATAATCTCATTAATGCCTAAGTACATCATGTCTTTACTTTTAGTTTCATTCCTAGTCTTTATTGGTCTACCCCTCCCTCGTTTAACATGCCTAGTGACTAGACTCTCACAACGCTTAACAGGTGCCTCTAATGGTCTCTTTTGTACGTGTCCAAAGTTCAAACCATCTTAGTCGAGTTTCCCGCATCTTCTCTGCAATTGGTGTTACTCTTGTCTTATCCCTGATACATTCCTTCCTAATTTTATCCAGTCTCGTGTGTCCACACATCCACCTAAGCATTCTCATCTCCGCAACTCCCATTTTTGCTCATGTACACAATTCACTGCCCAACACTCAAAATCATAGAGCATCGTTGGTCTAATTGCAGTACAGTAAAACTTGTCTTTAAGTTTTAATGGTACTTTACGATCACATAAGATCTCTGATGCGCCTCTCCACTTCAACTGTTACGGTGGGCCGCACCCCCTCTTATACTGGGCCATCTATCAAACCCAGCGGGGGTCCCACTCGCTTTACAGGGTTGCGGCCCGTACACCCCAACCCGTCTCAGCGACAAGTTTAATCACTGCGGGTTGTTGTGGCGAGGATTCGATCCCCCGCCACCTTGACAAGGCGCTTTCAACACAGCGCTCATCACCAACTGAGCCGCGGGGGATCGGCTCAGTTGGTGATGAGCGTTGTGTTGAAAGCGCCTTGTCAAGGTGGCGGGGGATCGAATCCTCACCACAACAACCCGCAGTGATTAAACTAGTCGTTGAGACGGGTTGGGGTGTACGGGCCGCGGCCCTGTAAAGCGAGTGAGACCCCCGCTGGGCTTGATAGATGGCCCAGTATAACAGGGGGAGCGGCCCACCGTGACAATTGCACATTTGAGTCTTCAGTCTTAGTTATGTAAACAAGTACGATTTCAATTTCACACAAATAAATCTCTTGAAAATCTATAATTAACTCTTCCTGCGATCCCGAGTCCCGACTCCGGCGATCCCGAGTCCCGACTCCGGCGTCCGTGACTCCGGCGTTCCCGACTCCGTCAGGAGGGGAGCTTTTTCAGCAATGAAAATCATCAAAACTCGTTTGCACACGACTATGGGTGATGATTGGTTGGTTAATCTTATGATTATCTATATTGAAAAAGGCATTGCAAAATCTCTTGAAATAGATGATATTGTAAAAACATTTGTGGGTTTTTCATCCCGTCGTCTTCCTATCCCAAAATAAATAAAAAATTTCTTGTATCTGTGATTATGCATGATTATAATTCATAATGATCTCATTCATCTGCAATGATATGGAGCAAGCTGAAAATTTGTATTAAAGTCCTTAAATAAATATCGCTGCCAAAAAAAATTTCGGGGACGCTGCCCCCGAACCCCCCCTGAATCCGCCACCACTTAGCCCCCCTAGTTACAATTCCTAGATCCGCCCCTGTCCGTCACTGAATTTTTGACAACATTTTTGTCCTTACCTTAAATTTATTATATTTAATTTGTATGTCCAACACCACTAACATATATTATGTTGTCAAACTTTTTCTTGGAATGATTTTGCAATCCTTACAAATCATTTTATCCATTTTACGAGTGATAAAATAATTATAAAAATTATAAATGAAAATAAATGTTAGAATTTTGAAAAATTTACAACCTATTTCAAAAATAAATGAAGAAAAATTTGGGGGAGGGGCATACAATTAGGGAGATTGATTGCACTAGCAAAAGAGTAAGAGATGAAGAGGTTGATTGTTCGTCTTATTCAACTACTCAAAGAAATTAATTGCACGGGTGCTCGTTTTGCTTGACTGGTCTACACACTCAAAGTCGACCACAACTGGAAAATGTGAGATTAACTAATCAAGTGCTCATTTGATTATAGCAGTAGGATCAATGTTTGACAACAATGGCATGATTAACGAAACCATGACTAAAGGAAGAGGTGAAACTAACAAAGGGAGAGATGAAATTGACAAATGCAAAGGATCCTAACTAGTCAACAACATATTTGTATCCTGCGGGAAATGAATCCAACATGACTAGACCCAAATATTAAATCTCATTTTCATTGTATCTTGTCATTTTCACAAGTATCGGGAAGCATTTGTACAAAAAATATACTCAATATGAGTATGGAACTTGGGGAATGATTTGATGCTACCTACGTTATTGCTAACATGCACTTGACTTAAGTTACTATATCATGATGTATGAAGTAGATTTGGAGCTTCGGGAACGATTTGATGCTTCTTAAGATAAGCTTCGGGAACGATTTGATGCTTCTTAAGATATCACTAACTTGTACTTGGCTTAAGCTATTATGTCATGATGTATGAAAGTAGATTTTTGTTATGGGATATGACGGGTTATTTTATAATTATTCGTGTCTCCGTCGCATTCCTTTTAGTTCGCCCTCTTTAATGGAATCCATGTATGTCGCTTATTACCAATTAGGTATGTTGTCCAAGTGTGTCGCTTATTTTTAACAGATTGTTGTACGTTTAATTAAAGACACTCTGAGTCTTATAATGTATGCAAGAATTAATCTATTTGTCTTCCTTTTATTAGTGAGATATTGATAGCTCTCTCCTCTAACGAGCAAGCCCCACTTAGGCAGCCGCGGTTCCGACTCCACGGTATCCTCCTTCGCCATTGTCATCTTCGCCTCCGTCCACTCCTTCGACAACCTCCGAGTAGGCTCATAACCTTCGTTGTCGCCTACAACACTTCCTCTTGTGTGAATCCAACACATCATCTTCGAGCCTTTGTCGATCCTCGGTGTCAAACTACATAACCCTAGCTTAGATCCTCGACAGCATACGTTTGCGCCTCTCTGCCTCGACATCTTGCCCAGAACCGACGCGCCCTATACAGAGAAGAGCCCCTCTCCATTCAGCTGCACCTTCATCGTCGCCCTGCAATAATCCTTCCTCTGTCTGCATCCTGCGCGATCCACGCGTTCATCGACCTGCATGTTTTTCCTCGGTATCCTCCACGCTTCTTCGACAAAAGGCAACATCGGGTGTCTCGTCCTCTGTAAACGGAAATAGGTCCGTCGCTTCTCGTCGCATGCCTCACACACCGTTTCTAGAGCCATGTTTTTGTGCGCGTAACAGACGCTTAACTCACGTCGCAGTTCCTTCCTGACTTGACCGGCAATCACACGTGGGAGCGCAACCGTGAAAAGAAATTAATTTAATCCTATTTTGAGGATGTAACAAGCGTGCCCAGAGAATTAATTCAAATCCAACCCTAGCCCACAATCCACGGCAAGCTGAATTCTCGTACTCTCTCGAGTCCCCATGCCATCAGGTTGGAGTATTTTTTCCACCATTGGGAGCAGCAACTCTGAATTAGCCACCTCCGAACAATCTAGTCGTCATGTCACCGACTCCTTATCTCGTGCTACCTCCATCCACAAAATAAGATCGCACATTTTCTTGGATGCTATGAACCGGCTACACTCAGTTATATCCTCCATGGATGCACGCCTTCAGGAAGTAGAATCACGCTTTCGGGAAGCCAATGCACGTCATCAGGACGACATGACAACCCTCGCCACCAAGCTTAATGGACTAACAACAAACCTCCCACGGTTACCACCCCACCCACGGATCATGCCAGCAGCAGTCAAGTCCTGTTACCGCCGCTCATCCGCCTCAAGCCACAAACACAGGCCCTCTTACAGCCTGAAACTGCTATTCTGCCATGTTATACCCGATTAGAATTCCACACCTATGATGGAAAAATTTATCCATTGGGTTGGCTCATCAGGTGCGAGTAATTCTTTGTCCACTAACAAACTCCGGCAGCTGAACAACTTCCCATGGTTTCATTTCACCTACTCGACTAGGCTTTGCTTTGGGCCACTCGACTCCTCACTGATCAGTCGGGTCTGGCGTGGACCGACTTTAAGCGATTTTGAAACTTGTGTTTTGGCCCTCTCATCCACAGTAACTCTCTCGGTGCCCTTACGACACTATGCCAGACGGGCTTCGTGGATAATTATCTTGACAAATTTCAACTTCTTCTAGCGCACGTCACGTTTTTCCCAGAGATGCAAGTCGCCATCTTCACCGTCGGACTTTGCGAACGCTTACAAATTGATGTCGAATGAGGCTCCTCCAGACTTACTGACTTAGTGATTGTATGAGTCTGGCCAGGCTATGTGACTGTTGCCTCCAACAAGCGCAGGAGGCCTATCCTCCCACCGACATAGGCATTCAGCAAGGTCATCCCCAGGGTCATCCAAACCCACCAGTTCGTCGACTATCTCGGCCCAATATGATGGAACGGCGAGCGCAAGGCTTATGTTACAATTGCAACGACTCGCGGTGACAGGTGCAAATGACTTTTTTACCTGCAAATCGAGAACTCTGATGATGAAGGTGTCGGCTAAAGCGGACACCATAAATTTCCCTCAAGCTTGAGGTGAAGATTTTTTTGCAAGGCGAGAGAGATGTTATCGGTTATTATGAGTTCATGACAGGTTATTTTATAATTATGTGTCTTTATGTCAGATTCCGTTTTAGTTCGTCCACTTTATTTGAGTCCATGTATGTCGCTTATTTCCAATTAGATTTGTTGTCCAAGTGTGCCGCTTATCTACAACTATGTTCGTTGTACGTCTATTTAAAGACTCTCTTGGGTCTTATAATGTATGCAAGAATTAATGTTTTTCTTCCTCCTATTTGTGAGATATCGGTAGGTCACGCCTCTAAAGAGCAAACCCCGCTTAGGCAGTCGCAGTTCCGGCTCCACGGTATCCTCCACTGCCGTCATCATCTTCGCCTCAAGCCACTCCTCCGGTAACCTTCGAGTAGGCCCATAACAATTTCACGAAAATGATATAAAGAAATCTTTTCAAATAATTGGTAGGCAAAGTAAAGGACTTTTAGGCTATATAATTGTCACACGCACTTCGAGTGGGAGTCTGACCAAGTCATGCAAACAAATTGTCCATAAATCTCCATAAAGGAAGCTTGATTCGACCAATTACTCTCCTCATATTGATCAGATTTTTGCAACCACCATTATACCTCTCCATATCTTTTAAAAACAATCCGATAAACTCAGCATTGTTTAACCTCAAGATATGACAGAGGAAATGAAAATAGGTAGCTTGTAAATAATACTAATAAAGTAAAAGACAACTAAAGTTCAATTTAAATGCATCTATCAATCAATAAGCCTAGCAAAATTAGGATGAAATCGATGATGATAATGACTAACTTTTCAACAGTGTAATGTAAGAAGTTTTAAGAACCTCAAGGACCCAGAATGAAATATGCAGTAAAAAGTGAACCTTTAATCATTACCAGTTAGTGATCTCTCTTCCTGACACCTCGCAAAATCCCAGACTTTCAGAGTCGTATCATCCGAACAAGAGCAGAACTTCAAATCGGTTCTAGAGAAACTATAGACCAAGAGACAATAAATAGGACCAATGAGTATTAAAAATCCATGTTCAAATGAAAAATACAAATAAGCAAACCTTAAATCACGAACTGATTCTTTATGAGCAGTTTTGTTTGCCTTCACATTGTTCATGTTGTTTTGCCAATACCTGAGTAGGACGACATTAATGCAAGTTCTATAAACATGTATAAATAAGTCTAAACAAAAGGGTTAACATACAACTCTAGCTATGAGAAACACCAAGAATTAACAATATAATGCAGGAAAGGTACTTGATTGAGCCACCATCATCCCCAGTAACCATCCAATTTTCATTGTGGCTCCATACCATTGATCTAATTGCTTGATCATGAGCCTGATAATTCAAAAGATTTTTTTTAACGATTTGCAATATAGTGTATCTTACTCAAGCAAGTTTCAGTTTCGCACCTGAAGGATCATTTCAAAATTAAAAGACTGCCCATTCCAAAGCGTAAATTCACCACTCTGGGACCCAGTAATTAGACGCCGCCCTGTAGGAGTCCACTGCAGTAAATTCAGAACACATAAAAATGCCATCAGAATAAAAAAAAACCTTGGAGATCCAACAATAAAAAAATGGGATGCCTCGTTCAGGTCATTTTACAAGTAAAAGAATACAAAAATGGAAAATGCATAAAGAAAATTCAACCTTCACATTTTTTGGAAAACTCTATATGATCGTGTATACATCAGAATTTCATTATACATGTCAATTCTCATGTTATAATGATTGCTCCTGAAGATTTAGTATGCGCATGAAGTTTAAACGTCTAAATGAACAGAAAATAAAGTGAAACTAAGTTGCAATAATTATTTAATACATGCACAAAAAAACCATATTAAAGAACTCACATTAATAAAGAACTTTGGCAGAAAAAAATAATAACATGAAAAAAAACATTTTGGTAAATTCAATAAAATAAATAATTGAATCACAAAGAAAGACGAGGAAGTCATCATGCAGAAGCACTGAAAAGATTATCCTACAAATTACCCAAAAGAAGAAAATCAATAAACCTGGAGTGCATGTCTCAAAATTATGCAGTTCTAAAAGAGATGGAGCCAAAGAAACTAGTTGTTGAAGGTATCTTGATTGTGTAAGACATGATGGATAACTGCTATATCTGAATATTCTGTATAAAATTTCAAAATAAGGTTTATTTCCTTCAATCATGCATGCATCTAACTCGGATTAAAGTAATATGGTGAACTATCTTGTGATAAATGTTAGAATTATCGGGTCAATGTTGGTCTATTAGAGTTTTAGATATGTTTGGGTTTAGTCTCACATTGTGATGTGTGTTATTGTGTCTGTGTATTTCCTATTTAAATCCCCTATGTGGATGAATGAATTACCACTTTTATTTCAATTTCCTCTCATCCAACATGGTATCGGAGCCATCGATCTAAAACTCTAATTCCTTTTTTCCCTGTGACCACACCTCCCATCCGCTTCCAGCTTCTCGGTTCGACCCCGCCGACAGCGCAGAAGCCACTTCCGTCGCTGCGCTCTGCTCCCGCTTCCGTCGACGGGATCGACTTATGTGTCCATCAACAGGAGCGGCTCCTAATCCTCCCGCCTGCTCTGACTGCTTCGTCCTCACCATTCCATGACGACTGCTTCGTCCTCACCGTTAAATGATGATTGCTTCGTCTTCGTCGTGCTCCGCAGTTTTTGATTTTGACGACATGTCCGGCATTTGCTAGCTTCATCTCCCGTCGACGATCCCGACCGGTATTCCCATCGTCTATTGATGCTATTTTGGCTGCTGATCCAGTCAAGCTTCCCTTTGCATCATGTCAAAGCTCCCGACGTCTTCTCCGTCCGTGCTCATCATTAGCAATACAGCCAGAGCCCGTTGTTGCTCCTCTTTGTTTCTTCTCCCCTAGCTGCTCTATCGACGATAGCTTATGTTGTTCTTCAATGTCGATCATGTTGCTGCTTTGGCAGATGGATTCAGCTCTGGTTCCAGTCACTTTCCACGGCCCCAGATCTGGTCGATGCCGCCTACTAGTATCATTTCCTAGTCTTTTTTATCGTGCAATCTTTTCTTGCTCTGTTGTGTCCCAGGGCAGTTCCCTGTTGTTGATCTGGAGCCTCCGCGTCTCTATAAAGCTGATCCCGTCCCTGGTATTCCCTTCGGCCTTCCTATCAAAGATCTCTTGCAGATCCAGCCGTAGCCTCCTATTTTTGTGGCCTCCAGCAACTATCTATGGTTTTTTGTCGATTCCAACCAGTGTTGCCCCTTCTAACGTGTTGATCTCTCGCTGATGATGATGCCTCGTGTTGATTTGGTCCTTTTTATGTGTTTTTTGTGGTCTTTTAATTTACTGTTATTAGCAGTTGTTTCGTATCGTCTTGTTATGCCTATATGCATGTGTTATCCACGTGAGGGGGAGTGAAGGCGACTCAGATGATCTTTCGCGACTTTCTCCTTCATTCAACATGCCCTCTAGTTTATGTTGTATGTCGTTTGCGTCTCCCCATGTTTCTTTTTAATTGGTCGTGTGTTGGAACACGACTGATGTTGATGTTCCAATATCAGTGAGTTGTGTCGCGTGGGACCGTGTCGTGTGAGACTGTGTCGTGAGGGATCGCCCTTTGTGCGGATTATTTCCGATGAATTATCCCCGACGGATTATCCCCGGTTGCCCGGTTGATGATTTGTTCTCTTTCGTTCTCTTTTGCATGTTGTGTGTGTAGGTGATGTTGGTTGACCAGTTTCCAACGAGTCTACGTTGTTTGTGGATCCTACGTCGTGTGTGGGTCTTGCGTCGTGTATGGGTCAGCGTCATGTGTGGCAGTGTGGCTATGTCCCCGGTTTCGAATTTCTCAAGGTGGCTCGTCTAATGTTTGTCCCGCATCGCCTACCTCCATTGTCGTTATTTGATGTGTCCAAGCTGAAGGGTCCCCCTTCAACTTGAGAGGGAGTGTTGGAATTATCGGGTCAATGTCAGTCTATTAGAGTTTTAGGTATATTTGGGTTCAGTCTCACATTGCATATGTGTGTTATTGTGTCTATGTATTTCCTATTTAAAGCCCCTATGTGGATGAAGCAATTACCACTTCTATTTCAATTTCCCCTCTTCCAACAATAAATTTACATTGGAAATAAAGAGGGGGACCAACAAAATCCAAGGAATCTAAATTGAAATACACTTGAAGAATAATAAAAAATCAATTAAACATTGCTTTAAACAACAAAAATTTAACATATATATGCCTAATAGCTACTTATGCGAAGAGCACAAAGAATGAGAAATACGCACTAAACTTACCAAGACCCTGTTGATAGAACATCTATTTTTATTGGTAGAAGCATGGACATATCTAGTAGCAAAGCTTGTGGATGGATTATCAGCA
The DNA here is from genome assembly GCA_039513925.1 of Platanthera zijinensis. Lineage (NCBI taxonomy): Eukaryota > Viridiplantae > Streptophyta > Magnoliopsida > Asparagales > Orchidaceae > Platanthera > Platanthera zijinensis. The sequence continues at coordinate 275,146,860 of CM077078.1, read as the reverse complement.
TAAGCAACTGTTGGTAACATCTGCATTAAAATAATAATATCAACTTTTAAGTAAAAATAGAATATAATAAAAGCATTCTCAATGTGTCTCAATGAAAATAGTGGGTGAAAAATAATGATAAGAAAAACACTCAAGGAAAAATAAACAAACAAATCAATTTCAGAAAGATGTCATTAAACTGACATCTATAGCTGCCGCTGGAGTAGGTTGCAACACTGTCCGGTCTCTACCTTCCCGCTGCCATGTGCGAATCTGCGTAGAGTAGAGAATTAAATGAGTGAGTAATGTGAAAGGTTTATTCTAGAAAATGTCAAAATACACAAAACAAAGGAAAATAAGGTTGTATGCATGAAAAACCATGCACTTACAAGTATGTTATACCAAATAACAGGACATAGGTAATGCATATTTCATAGAATGGGCATCAAATGCCACAAATTCTGATGTAGAACTAAGAGAGTGTTAGAGCAAAAGTCAAAACAATCAAACAAATAAATCAAACTCCGTCACTCTTAAACCAGCCAAATCATAATCAGTAAAAAAAATATTTTGGCAGGACAATATTTGTCAACCTGTTCTATGTTCCATGAAAAGTAAAAGAAATGCATAAATATATATAACAATAATCCCAAATGCATGTACACTTTTGATTATATTTTTCACATAAGCTTTGGGGAATATTGATATTTTTGGTGATTATTATTGTTATATCTTATTTTACTTTTCATGAACCAAAGAACAGGTTGACAAATAATGATCTCTTGAAATATTCTTTTCAAAGATTGTGATTTGATAGGAGCAGAGTTAAAACAATGAGGCTAATAAACATCAAATTCCACCATTTTTGAACCAGTCAACATAAAAAGGGGCAGCTCAGTGCACAAAGCATCCCGCGCAGCGAGGGTCAGAGAAAGGGTCCCACCACAAGGGTGAAATGTAGGCAAACCTCACCCTGCATTTTTGCAAGAGGCTGCTTCCAGGACTCGAACCCGTGACCTCAAGGTCAGACGGCAACACCTCGATCGGTGAATCAGTCAACATACAACAACACTCAAGCCTTTATCCCACTATAGTGGGGTTGCCTATATGGATCCTTTGTCGCCATTTTGCCTTATCTTTAGTCATGATCTCATTAATGCCTAAGTGCATCATGTATTTCCTTAGAGTTTCATTGCAAGTCTTTATTGGTCTAGTCCTCCCCCGTTTAACATGCTCAGTGACTAAACTCTCACAACGCCTAACAAGTGCCTCTAATGGTCTCCTTTGTACGTGTCTGAACCATCTTAGTCGAGTTTCTTGCATCCTCTCTACAATTGGTGTCACTCCTATCTTATCCCAGGTACATTCATTCCTAATTTTATCTAGTCTCATGTGTCCACACATTCACCAAATCATTCTCATCTCCGCAATTCTCATTTTTTGCTCATGTACACAATTCAATGCCCAACACTCAGAACCGTAGAGCATCGCTGGTCTAATTGCAGTACAATAAAACTTACCTTAAAGTTTTAATGGTACTTAACGATTACATAAGATCTCTAACGAGCCTCTCCACTTCAACCAACCTGCTTAGATTCTATGTATCACATCTTTATCTACATCTCCATTTTCTGAATTATCAATCCCAGATATTTAAAGCACTCACTGCATGAAATATCTTGATCACTCAACTTAATAACAGTCATTCATCCTTCTTGCACTGCTAATGTAAGCTCATATACTCCATTTTTACCCGAATAAACCTAAAACTCTTCTTTTCTAAAGTATCTCGTCAAAATTCAAATTTCGCATTTACACCCTCTCGCGTCTCATCGACCAAAACAATATCATCCGCAAACAATAAACACCAAGGTATTTCTTGTTGGATATGTCTGTGGAGCTAAACTAAGATAAGGGTAAAGAGATAAGGGCTTAAAGGCTTAAATTTGAACCTTGATGTAAGTCAACAGTGATAGGGAATTCATGTGCGAACCAGTCAATAAAAATAATACTTCAACAAAACATTAATTGTCAACATGTTCTATGGTCCATGAAAAGAAAAATAACAACCAAAGATTCAACAATTCTGTCACATTTTCACATAAGCTCGTGAGGCGGGAGAAAGTGCAGATGAACTTCTGTGAAGGATTTGCCAGATCCATGAAATATTGGATGCAGCAGAATAAAAATGAACAAAAAAATTTGATATTCCAAGGCAAAGATCAGTATCATGTTTATATCTTCCTGAAAAAGAAAGGATAAAACTTTCTACCTTCTCACTTTTGAATTGTGCGTCTTGGATTCGCATTCAAGAATTCCAATCTTTCACTCTTGATGCAAGGACGCTCGTGACGAAACTCCAAAGGATGAAAGCATAAATGGGGGCTAGGATGGATAGAGAAGATGAAGGATAGAACTTTCTTTCCTCAGTCCCCCGCTGTATTTTCTAAAATTTGCATAAATCCACCCAAGAATACGTGTAAGGAAAAATCCTTTCAAAATTAATATTGAATTAATCCAACTCAATACAATTTGATTCTGATGTGTCCCACTTAAATAGTTACTGACATTCAATAAAGGGATAAATTTGAATTAATCAAATTACCTCATTTGCAATCAAATTAAATTAGTATTCAGTCACAAAACTTAATTAATTATTCTTAATAATTAACTAGAATTAATCCAAGCAGTAGGATTAATTTAATAGTTTAAAAAATAAACAATCTAGTTAATTATTTCTTTTCGCACTTACATTTGAAGTTTTTTAGGTAAACAGAGAATTTCTCCATGTGTTTAACTCTTAGATTATCCTAGGGGCGAGCATAACAATCGAAATTCGTTAATTGCTCGATAATCGATCAAATTCTTAGTCAGATCGAACTCGAAATAAAATGTTCGAATCAAACCGACTCAAATCAAAAATTGCTCAAAATTTATTTCGAGTCGATTTCGAACCACATATGAATCACTCGATTTATGATTTGGGCCGGCTCGATTTAATAAAAATATGATTCGAATTGAGTCAGTTGTCGGCCAGCTTAGACTTAAGACTCCTAGTCACAGACTTCCTGTCATTAGTCTGATTTTAACTTAAAAAGTAAAAGTAGACTGTGGCTGCAAGCCTGCAAGGGATTACTATGCAATCTGTATCCAGTTGTAAAGGCGACATATGTAGGAGTGTAGCAACGGTAGCATAAAGCTATCTCATGATTCTCCTTCGTCCTCCATGCAGCATGAGACTGCGGGGGCATGCGGACTTTCCTTTCCAAGGCAGTGAAACTCAGAGCTACAGGACGCCGAGTATTTTTCTTGTTCCAGTCTCTAACAAACTTTTCACGAGTAATTATCCTAGGATTTAAGCTATTTTCTTGATATATTATTTTTAAAAATTTCACTAATTTCACTCTTGGGCATTGTTCCTTTGATCCATGCGTGAAATCAGAACTCTCGGGCTACCTTTTTCATAGTTTCTTTAGCATTAGGCATATTTCATTTTTATTGATTTACTTTGATTTAATTTGCATATATCATTTTTTACTGTCTGTCTACAAGCTTTCCTGCTATCAGACAGTAAAAAAATTCCTTTTCGTTCTGCTTTCTCTAGGCTTCCTAGGTATGAAGTATGATCTTAACTGTGAAGCTAGAAAGTAATTGAAAGAAAATTTCTGCTAATGTTGGTATTACTATTTCGAGGAGTGGAGATCAAGCATTAGCAGAAATTTCTGATTGATCATATGATTGGTAAATGCTCGAAATACTAAATATGTAACGTGCAAGATGCTTTTAAAAATATTACCTAACTCTAAAATATTACATATTGGTAGTGGTACAATATGTAATGTACAAGATGATTTTTTAAAAAAAAATTATCTGACTCTAAGATTTGTAGTAATTTAATTTTAACGAAAAAAATAATTAATTTCGAGCCAACTGAAAATTGACGAGTAGGCTCGAAATCTAGTCGATTTCGAGTCAAGCCGGCTCGACTCGAAATTGATTTCGATTTTGAGTCGACTTCGGGTCGAAAATTTTGATTTCGAGCCGAGTCATATTTGATCAAACTTGACTAGATATCACCCCAAGATTATCCTCTAAGCTAATAGTAGGCTCACAATAATTTGTTATTTAGATTTATCCAATTAATCTAATAATCTTGGAAATAAATTCTTTAATCAACAAGAATTTACAAATTATAGTAAACATCTAGAAACAAGCTATGAAGGTCTAGTCCAAAGTGGATTTGTGAACATTTCATATTATGAAATTTGTTGAGTAAGGTCTCTCTATCACTTTTATTTCGGATCAAATTTAGGATGTGAAATTATAAGTTAAAACCCTATTAATCAAATAATAATGCATCCAATACTTGTTGCTTTTATTTTATTTTTTCAATCTTGCTCTGGTCACTCTTTCAAAATCAAGCATTGTGGAACACGTCGGAAATCATCTACTCTATTAGTTAGGTGACAGATTTTTACTCTCTGACTATAGGCTAAGATAAAAGACATAAAGTTACTCATAGTTCATAATATTTATGAACTAATCTTATATTATTGTTACTCATAAATTCATTTTCTTCGAGATCATATCCATTAGGAATTTAGTACGGTGTCATTTGATATTCTTGTTCTCTAACAAACATCCTCACAAATGCAAGTGTCTACATGTGAGGAAGTCTCTACGGAATCATTGATATCTTATTTCACAATGATTCTTGGCACGAACGTTTTAGGCAAAATATTAAAAGCATATTTCATGATCAACAACAAATATGTTACCCTGGAAAAGCATATTTCATGATCAACAACAAATATGTTACCCTGGTCCATGGTTACAACCACTGTTGTGGATATCCTCCGACATGTCGGCCGACATAAAGGTTTCATCGACAAAACGACGCATTTCAGATATGTTTTTGCAAAATATCATTTTGGAATATATCCTCCGATATGTCTGCTATTGACCAATATATTTGCCGATATATCTGCCGATATATCCCGACATTTTATCGACTGTTTTATTTAAATTTATTTTAATTAGTGTCTATGGTCTAATAGACAAAAGACCAAAATTGTTTCATTGTTTAGGTTATTTTTTCCCTTCATCTGGCTTTCTTCCTTGCTCAAGTCCGCAACTTCCCGACATTCTGCTTCCTTTTGTTTTATTTCACGTGTTATACCGTTATTACTTGTGTAATATAAAATATTTATATTAGTTCGATAAATTTATGAGTTCAATAAATATCAAATTATTAAAATATAAATATATATAAATTAAAAAAAGATTAAATTTATAAATAATTACACATATAAATAATTAAATATTAAAACCCGATATATAAAATATCCCCGATATATCCCCCGACATATTAAAACCGACATATTAAAACCGACATATTAAAACCGACATGAAAAACCTAAACCGACGTGTCCCCGATATCTGACATCTACAACCTTGGTTACAACTGAAACGCTTCATCTGATATCTAATATTGAATACCTTTAAAGCAAATAGCAATGACAAATTGACTTTTATTGATAGAGATATGAATGAGAAAGTTTGTTATAAAAGTATATTCGCAACAATCAGAGTTAGCTACTTAGCTAGACAACGCTTCATCTAATATCTAATATTGAATACATTTAAAGCAAATAGCAATAACAATTTGACTTTTATTGATAGAGATATGAATGAAAAAGTTTGTTACAGTGAGAAATTCTAAATAACAAGTTTTGCATTCCACAAAAAGTTAAGTTACACGGGTATGACTCTCTATTTATAGAGAGAAAAGAAAGAAAGAAAATACAACAGACGCTATGGGACTAAAATACAACACGCGGATAGGCGGTTAAAAGATTTCTAACCGCCGCATCTTAAGCGGTTAGACACGTTGTCCGCTCTATACAAGTACTCGCCGGTCTTTACTCAGTCCGCCGTTGATAATCAAAAACAAAACATAAGCAGACTGCTGCTCCTATCCGCCAATCTCCAGGAACACATCTTACTTGATCATCAAGCCGCAACAGAAGCCTTTAACCGCAGCTTCAGCTCTGTCTCTAACCGCAGCTTCAGCTGCTCCTCAGACCGTGGTCTCTAACCGCAGTGGCTTCAGTCTCCTGTCTGCCAACCCCAAATAGTGGATAGAACAAGTCGCCTTGAACTATCAAAGAGGTGGCCTCAATGAGCTCCAGGCCGGCTAGACTCTCTGATCAGTCCGTTAGAGGCAGACCATAACATTGCTGGAAGCAGTCCGCCAACATAGTTGTCAAGCCTCCAGAACCATTCTGCTAGAAGACAGTCAGACCGCCAAGACCAATCCACCAGTCTGTTAGTCGCCAGACCACCAGGCTTAACCGCCAGACCGTCAAACCACCAGACCATCTGGACCAAGTCGCCAGACCGCCTGGACCAAGTCGCCAGTCCGCTAATCGCCAGACCGCCAAGCTTAACCGCCAGTTCGTCAAACTACCAGACAGCTAGGACCAATCTGCCAGACTGCCAAACAACCAGGCCGTCGAGCTCCACAAAATCTAACACTCCCCCTCAAGTTGGAGCATATATGTCAATCATGCCCAGCTTGTCACAGACATCTGAAAGAGAAGCGGACACTGGTTTGATAAATACGTCTGCAAGATCTTTGTCAGAAGTGATGAATGGAGTACAGATTTGATTCTTCAAAATATCTTCTCTGACGAAATGGCAGTCAACTTCAATGTGTTTTGTCGTTTCATGAAAAACTGGATTCTTTGATATATGTATAGCAGCCTGGTTATCACAAAACATAGGTAAAAGATGGTCATATATCTCCCACAGGTCAAGCATAAGGGCACGCAACCATTTCAACTCGCAGGCAGTCGATGTCATGCTTCGGTACTCAGCTTCAGCGTTTGATTGTGACACAACAGACTATTTTTTTGCTTTTCCAGCTGACAAGATTTCCTCCCACAAAGGTGCAAAAACTAGAAGTAGACTTCTTATCTTCTTTATTGTCAGCATAGCTAGCATCATAATATGCTTCTACCTTCAGATGATTATGTCTTCGAAACAATAACCTCTTCCATGGAGACCCTTTCACATACTCCAGAATTTTCAAAGCAGAACGAAGATGACATTCTCTGTGAGCTTGCATAAACTAACTGACTTTCCCTACATCATAACAAATGTCACGTCTGGTAAAAGTTAGATAGATGATTTTTCTCACAAGTCGCATGCACATAGTACTATCTGAAAGAAGAGGTGAATCTTTCATCCAGCTCTTGTCATCATCAACGACCATAGGACAGCGAACAGGTTTTGCCCCAAGAAGACCAGTTTCTTTCAAAAGATCTAACGCATACTTACGTTGTGAAAGCACCTATAGAGTTGTGTTTCCGCAAGATTTCTATTTCACGGAAGTACTTAGGAGAGCAAATATCCTTTGTAACAAAATGTTGTCGAAGATGTCTCTTTGCTAGATCAACTCCTTTCTTATCATCACCAGTAAGAAAAATATCATCCACATAGACAGCAAGAACCACAAGCCCTTTAGTTGTCTTTCGAATAAAAAGAGAATGATCAGCAGAACTCCGAGTGAAGCCAACAAGAGAGACAACATTGCTGAACTTGTCGAACCGGGCCTGTGGGCTTTGCTTTCGACCGTAACTTGCATACCTGAGACTCTCCTTAAGCAACATACCCAGGAGGTTGCTTCATGTAAACCATCTGTTGTAGATCACCATACAAGAAGGCATTCTTCACATCTAACGAATACATCTCTCAACCTTTGTTAACCGCTACAGAGAAAAGAACACGAATAGTGTTGATGCGAGCAACTGGGGAGAAGGTATCAAAGAAGTTCGCACCATATGTTTAAGTAAAGCCTTTGTCAACAAGCCTAGTCTTATAGCGGTCAATAGTGCCATCCGGATGAAACTTGATGACAAGGACCCACCGGCAACCAACCACATCTACACTTAGAGGAGTAAGGACAAGAGTCCAAGTACCCCTTTTGGTTAAGGTCTTCATTTCTTTATCCATTGTCGCTTTCCAATGCGGAACAGAAAGAGCCTCCTGATAGACCGGGACAACATTTGTCGAGAGAGCAAGGGCAAATCTCCTTCCAGTTGGGGATAGACGAGCATAGGATACAACATCATGAATGAAATGTTTATTGCACGTTTTAACCCCCTTCCGAAGAGCAGTAGAAAGGTCAAGATCTGACTTGTCTTCTGTAGTAAATCCATCTGTCAGAGAGATTACTAGCCCGGAAACTGTCAGCAATGGCTCCAAAGGCAAAGGGGAATCAGAAGACAGAGGCGAAGATGGAGGAACTGGTATGGGAAGAGAAGATAACGACGTAGAAGAAGGAATAAAAGCAGGTGAAGGAGCGAAAACAAGAGGAAGAGATGATGAAACATCAGAAGGTGAGAGAGTAGAAGCTCGAGAAAAATAAGGCATATCTTCAAAGAATGTAACATCAGCAGAAACAAACTGTTTCCTGAGCAGGAGATCAAAGCATTGATACCCCTTTTGGGTCGGACGATAGCCCAGAAAGACGCACTTTACCGAGCTAGATTAAAGCTTGTCACGATCAGGAGAAGGAGAATGCACAAATGTCGTGCAGCCAAAAACACAGAGAGAAAGAAAACGATTGAGCTCTTGGATGTAAAACGGAGAAGGGGGTGTTGCCCTGAAGAACTGAGGAGGTAATAGGGTTGATGAGATAGCAAGAATGAAGCACGGCATGTCCTCAGTATGATCGGGGAACATTCATCTGTGTGAGAATACTGCGAGTAACATCCTGGAGATGTCGATTTTTGCGCTCAGTAACCCCATTTTGCTGAGATGTGTAGGGGCAACTTGTTTGATGAACTATGTCCCGATGCATGCAAAAATTGGAAAATTGTTGACTAAGATATTCTCGAGCATTATCAGTTCGAAGAACTTTAAGAGAAACATCAAATTGAGTTTTTATCTCATTATAAAATGTCGTGAACACAGAACAAAGTTCAGAACGTTCTCTTAAGAGATACAGTCAGGTACAACGAGAGAAATCATCAACAAATGTAACAAAATATAAACTCCCTCTACCAATAGTACTAACAGGAGCAAACCCCAAATATCTGAATGAACAAGTTCAAATAGACGAGAAGAACTACGTCTTTGTCTTACGGGAAAGAAGGAACGATGATGCTTGCCAGTTGGCAGGCCTCACAGTTCAAAGAGGAGTCCTCCTTAGGCAAATCCGATAGGAGTTGGTAGGAGGATGTCCAAGACGAAGATATCATTGCAGAAGAGAAGTGGAGAAAGCAGTGACATAGTCCAGGAAGAAGAGTTCATTGCTTTCAGTCTCAGTGGTAATCTTCTCCTTGGAGTGTGGATCCTGAAAAGAACAAGTAGTAGAAGTAAAGTTAATCATGCAATTCAGTTGTTTACAGAGAGCAAGAACGGAGAGTAAATTGCACGGAAAAGACGAGACATAAAGTGTGTCCTTAAGCCGCAGAGTCGGAGTGACACAAACTGTAAAGTCTCGCATACTGGAGACGGATTACCATCCGCAACAAAAACGGGAGGACACCGATTATGCTTGTCCAAGCAAGAGAATAAACCAGGATCACCTATCAAATGATTAGTAGCCCCTGAATCAATCAGCCACTTACCCTGAGTGACTACATTAGCACTGCACGAAGAAGAAGAGGCAAGGGGCGTGGACTTCTTTGTGTTGTCTCCCGCAGACGGGGGAAGATGAGGATATTTAGCCCAGCAACGATCAACAAGATGGTCAGTCTTGCAACAATGAGAGCAGACATGACGAGACACACCACGCCCACCAGTATGACCTCTATGACCACTAGAATTACCAGAGCAAACTTGATGAGCAAATGCGTCAGGAGGGGGTGGGGAGCAAGCAGAGGGCGCTGAAGAAGACTGATAACAACTGCAATACGGGCAGCAGTAGCAACAAGAATGGGAGAATCAGCTTCGCCAAAAATTTGCTGCATTATCATGTCATAAGATTCTGGAAGGCAAAGAAGATAACAAACAACCAGAAGCTCATGTAAGTGTTTGTTCTGCTCAGCTAGATCAGCGGAGAACGGACGATGATGTAGAATTTCAACGTCAAGAGCTTGCACCTCCTGATAAGCAGCAGCATGAGCCTAAGTAGGGCGGACAAACAGATCAACATATAACGTGTATATGCGCGAGGTCTGAGCATCTTTCGAATACAGAGCAGCAAGATGACTCCAAGCAACTTTAACAGTCTCATCATGTCGAATAATAGGTAGGCACTCATCAGAGAGACTATTGGCAAGTCACGTCCTGACCAAAGCATCATTGGCATCACAGTCATCAAAGGCAGCAGATCCACGAGCTGGAGGGTCATCGGTGAGATGAAGGCGTTTGTGTTAAGACCTCAGCAAGAACACAAACAAAACGCTCCAGTTTGCATAATTTGGGTCAGTCAACTTGGACGCAGTTCCAAGATTGCTAGACGGAGTAGAAACAGTGTGCGGTTTGAGAAGAAGATGTGGATAAATTGGAAGAAGAGTACTCGGTATCTGCAATGAAGAATACGGCTAGGAAAAGAGACCGCGCGGTTAGAAGCTTTGATACCATGTGAGAAAATCTAAATAACAAGTTTTGTATTCCACAAAAAGTTAAGTTACACGGGTATGACCCCCTATTTATAGGGGAAAAAGAAAGAAAAAAATACAATAGACGATGTGGGACTAAAATATAACACGCGGATAGGCAGTTAAAAAATTTCTAACTGTCACATCTTAAGCGGTTAGACACATTGTCCGTTCTACACAAGTACTTGTCGGTCTTTACTCAGTCCGTCGTTGATAATCAAAAACAAAACATAAGCGAACTGCTGCTCCTATCCTCCAATCTCCAGGAACACAACTTCCTTGATCATTAGGCCGCAACAGAAGCCTCTAACCGCAGCTTCAGCTCCGTCTCTAACCGCAGCTTCAGCTGCTGCTCAAACCGTGGTCTCTAACCGCAGTGGCTTCAGTCTTCTGTCTGCCAACCCCAAATAGTGGATAGAACAAGTCGTCTTGAACTCTCAAGGAGGCGGCCTCAATGAGCTCCAGGCCGGCTAGACTTTCTGATAAGTCCGCTAGAGGCAGACCATAACACTGCTGGAATTAGTCCGCCAACATAGTTGCCAAGCCTCCATAACCATTCTGCTAGAAGACAGTCAGATCGCCAAGACCAATCCACCAGTCTGCCAGTCGCCAGATCGCCAGGCTTAACCGTCAGACCGCCAGGCTTAACCGCCAGACCGTCAAACAACCAGACCGTCTGGACCAAGTCGTCAGTCCGCTAATCGCCCAGGGGTGCACATAAAGCCCGGCGGGCCCGGGCTTGGCCCGGGCCTGCAGGGCCCGGGCTTTTCCGAACCGGGCCCGGGCCGGGCCTAAGAAGTAACCGGGCCGGGCCGGGCAATGCCCCGGGGGGGGCCTGGTAAGGCCCCCCAGGCCGGCCCGGGCACGGTTATTTTTTTTTTTTTTTTTAATTTTATATAATAATTAATTTTATATAAAAATTTAAAAAAAAATTATACAATTACAAATTACCATAAAAAAAAATAAAAAACACAACAACTGAACAACCCAATATTGAAAAAAAAAATATTAATAATTAATGTAATGAAATTATACAAATTTAGGAATGTGTAAAATTTACACTGTAAATATACAAAAATTAGGAAATTCTAAATTTTTAAAAATTACAAATGTCAAATGACAAATATTCTAAATTATTAAAAATTAGAAAATTACAAATCAAAAAAATACAAAAAATTGCCTAGTGGCCCTAGTTTAAATTGATCGCGTCCATCTCGTCTTCCATATCCGACGAGCTATCCTCGATCGCTGAAATATGCTGCTTTCTCTTCATCGCGTCCAGGTGATCCTTGTAGCATATGCAGATCTCGAGCGATTCTTCGCTTAGCCGACTTCTCCGCTCGTTTAAAACTCTGCCACTAAGAGAAAAAGCAGACTCTGAAGCTACCGTGCTAGCTTGGATCGTTAGTAAATCTGGGGCCATATAGGTCATAATAGGATAGGTATTAACTTTACCTTTCCACCATTTTAAAATATCGAAATTTTCTAATTCGTCCGTGGACATAAAATCGCGAAATTGTGTTTTTGTGTACAACCCTAATTCATTTAAACTACTAGATGTTGTGCGCGCTTTTTTCCTAGAGGCTAACTCTAACATTTTATTTTTAAAACTACTAGATGTTTTGGGTTGTGACACATCTTCTCGGGGCCGCGACCCATATAAATCATCGTAATAATTATAACATTGAGTAAAAATAGTGTTAAAATTTAAAAAACTCAGATTATCTAAATCTGAATCATTTAGATCTACGCCTATATTGTTATTTACTTCTTCAATAAAATTTTCTACGCCGTCTACGCCGAAAAGAGGATTCAAAGCGGCGGCGCATGAAAACATAACTAGGATTTCTCTATAATATTTTAAAAATTTTATTTCCATTATTTTTATTAATTCGATCCATCCGGCGTGTTGTTTAAAATAATTTAATTTTTGTGAAATATTAACAATATTTTCAATAACTAGCGGGCTAGTAGGATAATATACGTCCGATAAACTATTTGTCGCAGTATAAAAAACTTCTAACAAATCCATGTAATTTTCTAAAATTGCCCAATCGGACTCGGTTAATTCATGTTGACCTAACAAAGTATAAAATTCCATTAATAGTGTTTTTTGGCGAATCGCTCGTTTTAACATTATATACGTAGAGTTCCATCTAATTGATATGTCAAATAGAGGTTTCAAAAATTTGTGACCTTGACCGGTTACGAATTTTTTAAAATCTTGACATCGTTGTTTAGAACTATAAATAAATTGTAACATTAAACGTATTTTATTAATGTATGGTTCCATATAGGACAAACTATCCTGTACTACTAAATTTAAAACGTGACACGCGCAACGAGTATGAAAAAAGACGCCGTTTAACATAGGTTTCAAATCACGTTTTAACCACTCAATTGAGGTGGTATTATTTGTGGCGTTATCGAAAGAAATACTCATAATTTTATCTTTTATTTTAAATTCGCGCACACATTTTGAAATTATTTGATAAATCGCCTCACCGGTGTGCGGGACTTCGAAACTTTCAAAACAAATTATTCGTTTATTTAGATCCCAGGAAACGGGATCGACCCAGTGACACGTTATAGACATATATGATAATCCTAATTTTATACTACTTGTCCAAACGTCGCTCGTTAAACTCACTTGACCCTCAAATTTTTCAAAAAAATTTATTAAAGTTTGTTTTGCCTCTAAGTAAAATTTAAGCGCGTCGCGTCTAATAGAAGATCGACTTACTTGGTGATATTTGGGTTATAGCCCTTGGTGAATGTACTCGATCTCTTCTTCGTTGTCGTAGTGGCTGAACGGCAACCCGCGTCTGATGATGTTCTTCACCTGCAGCTCTCGCTGCCGTCCTTGATCGTACGTCCAGATTTGTCCGGATGTCGATAATTGCGCCTGAGTCGACTCGGGAGGAGCTTGTTTGGCTGCGCAAGACTTAACGTGTCTTGCGAGTGTCGAGTTGCCAACGGTCGAAAGTAATTTCGAGCACTGTTTGCACCTCGCCTTTTGCTCCGCGCCGACTTGTACTAAGTCGAAATATTCCCAAACTGCCGTCGTACGCTTGTGCTCCACCACTTCGTGAGCGACGGATGAGGAAGACGACGCCTGCGTTGACGACATGTTCGCGAGAAAATAGAAATAGAGATGAGAGAGAGAGAGAGGGTGGGAGGGTGAAAGGAAGAAAGGAGGGGGGAGGGGGGTTATAGTTTTTTTTTTTAAAAAAAAAAATTTAAAAATTATTAAAAAAATAAATAACAGCCACTTGGGCTGCAAATAGCATCCCAAGTGGCTGCTGCCAACTAGCAGCCAACGGCTCTTAGAGTCATTGGTTGCTAGGCTGGCAACTAACGGCTCTAAGAGCCGTTGGTTGGAACCAACGGCTCTTAGAGCCGTTGGTTCCAGCTAGCCCGGGCTTAGCCCGGGCTTTTCCAGGTCCGGGCTAAGCCCGGTGACCGGGCTTTGCCCGGCCCGGCCCGGCCCGGGCACCGGCCCGGCCCGGCCCGGGCACCGGCCCGGGCAGTGGCCTTAGACTGGGGCCCGGAAGGGCCCCATGGCCCGGCCTGGGCCCGAGCCGGGCTTGGCCCGGGACCGGGCCTACCGGGCTTTTCACCGGGCCGGCCCGGTGAGCCCGGTTTTTTTGGGCACCTCTATAATCGCTTGACCGTTAAGCTTAACTGCCAGTTCTTCAAACTACCAGACCATCTGGACCAATCCGCCAGACCGCCAAACAACCAGGCCGCCCGACCAAACCGCCAGACCGTCGAGCTCCACAAAATCTAGCAGTTACAAAAGAATATTAGCGACAATAAAAGTTAACTCGTCAAGCCCTGCTCTAATAAAGTAGTGTAGATAGTGAAAGAGGCCTAAATTTGAAAAAAAAAATGTGGAAAGCAAGAAACCTAATCCATCAACTCATTTAATGATTGGCTATTACATTAAAGAGAAGAAATATCAAGCGAATCATAAAGTTTGCTAGATATATCAGATCAAGATTAGGAAACTAGCACGTGTGCAATGTTCAGATAAAGAAATAAATTGCATTGTTTCAAATAAGGAACTACTTACCTGAATGTATCTCACAACAGTGCTTGTATAGTCAACGGCCCGTCGTTGAACTAGCTTTCGCATTCTTTTAGCAGCAAAACTATCTCCATGAGCTGCAATTAAAGCATTATATGATACTGACAATACTACAAATAGCTGAGTAATAACTATACTTGAAAGATGAGCTTATCGCAATATCTACTAATAAAATTTCAGCAAAAAAAACATATAGCTGACATATGCAACTAATTCATCCAAACCACAACATTGTTGGATGGCTAGGTCTAAGTTTACAAATTAATCAAATTGAGAGTATTGAAATCCCAATTGTGCCATCATTAGCGTTTCCCCAAACATCTAAGGCTGGATTTTTGAATTCTTGTTTTCCAACTTTTCTGATCGAGCATTGTTTGAGCTATTAAATATATTTCTAACAAATCATTTTGAACAATTTTACTTATGTTACTTAGGTCTAACATTGTAAACCTCAATGCTTGTTCTGTATGCATCTTTAATGTATGTCATTTGAACTTATGTAGTACAACAACAACACTCAAGCCTTTATCCCACTATAGTGGGGTCAGCTATATGGATCCTTTGTCGCCATTGTGCCCTATCTTTTGTCATAATCTCACTAATGCCTAAGAACATCATGTCTTTCCTTATAGTTTCATTCCAAGTCTTTATTGGTCTACCCCTCCCTCATTTAACATGCCTAGTGACTAGACTCTCACAACGTCTAACTGGTGCCTCTAATGGTCACCTTTGTTGTCCAAACCATCATAGTCGAGCTTCTCGCATCTTCTCTACAATTGATGTTAATCACGTCTTATCCCTGATACATTCATTCCTAATTCTAACCAGTCTCGTGTGTCCACACATCCACCTAAGCATTCTCATCTCCGCAACTCTCATTTTTTGCTCATGTACACAATTCACTGTCCAACACCCAGAACCAAAGAACAACGCTGGTCTAATCGCAGTACGGTAAAATTTGCCCTTATGTTTGAATGGTACTTTACGATCACACAAGATCCCTTACGCGCCTCTCCACTTCAACCAACCTGCTTGGATTCTATGTGTCACGTATTTATCAATACCTCCATCTTTTTGAACTATCGATCCAAGATATTTAAAACATTCACTTCGGAAAATATCTTGATCACCCAACTTAATAACGAAATCATTTGAACTTATGTAGTGCATCCCAAAAATACTAAAATCTCAAAATATGAGCATTGTGCCATGGGTGAGTAAGTATCAAGAGGACAAATCACATGTTTCTTCTCTAGGTCAAGCTAAAGCCAAATTTCAGACAGAGACGACCAAAGAAGAGTGGGTGAAGTAATACATCGGATGTAAAAGTACTAATACATGTAATTTACCCCAAACACAACAAAAAAAATCATGAACTTCAAATTAAATGAACAATTCACAGTTCTATAAGCAATTCATTATAAAAGTTCACTACATTTAGAGGAAAAAAGTTTAAACAAGGTAACAAAACTACTCCAGTTTCCAGGTTCTAACCCTTACCGTCGTAGGGGGGAGGGTGCAGCTGTTGGTAGTCGGTCGGGATTGTGCTCGAGGAAGCCGAGGTCTGACGCATAGGAGGGCCCTGCTGCTGATCTCCGTACATCATGGCCATCACCCAGCCCTCCCAAAACCCTAACCCTAATTTCAAGGAAATCAACGATGGTCCGGGTGAAGTTCGAAAAGAGGCAAGGAGCGCGAGGAGAAAGAAAAAAAGACAGCCGAGAGAGACGCCAGGTTCGCCGGCGCGATCCAACTTAACGAAGCAGCAGGAAGAGAGACGGCACGAGCAGTGCACGTGATGGCTAGGGTTTGTCTCTTGAGGAGGATGCCCCCGATAAGAAGGACGTCGGTAGTGAAAGGATCTGGATCTCAAGGAGTTCAGGGGAAACTCCACGCTGATTTGATTTTTGCACCCCTCAATTACATCATTTTGACACTTTGCATTTTAAATTATTAAATTTGACACTTTGCACCCTTCATTTACACTTTCTTTGGTACTTTGCACCCCAGCCTTAATATGAGGGGTATTTCGGTCATTTTGTCATTTTGAGTTGAAATTTTTTTTCCTGACTGCCGTCTTCTAAAAAATATGAACGCAAGATTGCATTATCGGCGGACGCCTGTCTTTCAGGTTCATCTCACCCACACGAGAAGCTTGAAGATATTGTAATCTTGTAGATATATATATATATGGGGTTACTCTAGTGCGGGCGTACGAGCAAGGATTAATGAGACTTCAAATCCAAAAGTGATCAACATGAAAGTTGTAGATCCCGGCGAGACGAACAACTTTCATGTTGATCACTTTTTGATTTGGAGCTTTCTTGGAACTCGATTTGGACCCCGAAATCTGGGACGGCGGAACTTCTACAGTAAAGCGTCCGCCGCCACAGATTTCGGGAACCAAATCGAGCTCCAAGACGGCTCCAAATCAAAAAGTGATTAACATGAAAGTTGTAGATCTCGACGATATCTACAACTTTCATGTTGAATAGTTTTCCTAAAAATGCCGTTTAGGCTCCCGATTTAGCCCCCGAAAAAAATCAGGCGGAACATATGTATGTTCCGCCTGAATTTTTTCGGGGGCTAAATCGGGGGCCTAAACGGTATTTTAAGGAAAAGTGTTCAACATGAAAGTTGTAGATATCGTCGAGATCTACAACTTTCATGTTGAACACTTTTCCTAAAAATGTCCGTAGAAGACGCAGTTTTAAAAGATGCGTATATAATTATAACCATGTAACGCGGATATACATTAAACTCATATATATATATCTACAAGATTACAATATCTTCAAAGAACGATCAAAAAGCTTCCCCTGTGGGTGAGATGGACCTGAAAGACAGGCGTCTGCCGACAATGCAATCTTGCGTTCATATTTTTTAGAAGGCGGCAGTCAGGAAAAAAAAATTCAACTCAAAATGACAAAATGACCGAAATACCTCCTCATATTAAGACTGGGGTGCAAAGTGCCAAAGAAAGTATAAATGGGGGGTGCAAAGTGCCAAATTTAATAATTTAGGGTGCAAAGTGCCAAAATAATGTAATTGGGGGGTGCCAAATTTAATACTTTAGGAGCAGCTGTAGCCTGGAAGTCCAAGAGGCAGTCATGTATTGCATTATCTTCTATGGAATCCGAACTCTACGCTCTAGCTTCAGCGGGTGAAGAAGCAGAGTGGATAAGAGATTTGGTGATGGACATTCCATTGTCGAGCCTGAAGTTGAGTTCTGTTGCAGTTTACTGCGATAATCAGGCTACAAAAATGATTGCTACGAACACTTTGTTCAGCAGCAAAAGAAGGCAACTCAGGATGAAACAAGCCTGGTTGACCTCCCTTACGAGTCAAGGGATTGTGAACCTCGTTGATGTGAGGTCAAAAGATAATGTTGCAGACGCCTTAACAAAAGGTTTAAATAGAGTTCTCACAATAAAAACATCGGGGGAGATGTGATTAAAGTTCATAGAAATATGAAACTTCCTCCAATGTTTATGTTTTATGGTAAGAACCTATAGTCGCAACATTCAAGCATATAATAACAGACTGAATCAAGTTAAAGCACAATGATGAAGGGAAACTTCTCCTCTCCGGTTCCAATGAACAAACTGGAGAAGTTCACGGCGACAGAGTTCAACGATTGGAAGCTGAATACCCAGTTCGGAATGAAGTACCTGAACGTGTTTTACACAGTTCAGTCTGATCGTGCTGTTGTTATGGGGACCGAAGAGGAGGCCCAGTGGATTGCTGATGAGGACTTCTGCCGTGACTACCTGCTGAACTGCCTGTCCTCCAGCCTGGCGAAGACATACATCAAGCTGAAGACCGCCAAGAAAATCTGGGAAGCACTGGAGGAGCACTTCAGGCAAGAGGAGGATCTGTCCAAGGCGCACCTGGTGGACAAATTTCATTCCTTCATCTTCGATGAGGAGAAAGCGATTCTCCCTCAGGTATCGGATTTTGAAGCACTTGTAGATTCTTTACATAGTGAGAATATTTCTCTGCCAGACAGTTTTATTGCTGGCACGATTATTTTTAAATTGCCCTCTACGTGGTACATTTTCAAAACTGAAATGTACCGCAAGAAGACGCAGGTCGGTCTCAATGACCTCAAGCGATTTATTCGCATTGAGGATGAAAATAGGATTCGACACGCTTTAGAAACTGTTAGCAAGCAGAAGGCTGCGACTAACATGGTTCTTAGTTCTAAACGCGTGCCGAACCCTAAAAGGACCAGACCATCTCATGGTAGCTCCCAGGTTGCATGCCCTAGCAAACGCGCCAAAAAGTTCAAGGGCAAGTGTTTTAACTGCAACAAGTGGGGGCACAGCGCATCTGATTGCAGGCTCCCTAAACGGGAAAGAACCAAAGCACCACAGGATGGCAACCAAGCCAATATGGTTAGCCTAGCTGAGTCTTCCGATTTTGTTGGGATGGTCGGAAACGCTAAGGCCAGCACGGAGTGGTACTTGGATTCGGGGGCGACGTGCCACGTTTGCAACAATGCTGATCTTATGACAGGGCTCACTGCTGTAAAAGAGTCTGTTACAGTTGCAAATGGCGAGACAGCTGACGTCTTGAAGGTGGGGAATTCAACGCTGCTGCTATCCTCAGGTAAGACTCTAACTCTAAAAAATGTTAAGTTTATTCCTTCTCTAGCTGCTAACTTAGTGTCTATAAGTTTATTATGTGATGCTGGTATGTCTTTTACTTTTTGTAGCGGCAGAGTAACACTGTCAGTTAACTCACACTATTTTGGATGTGCATACGTCCAAAATAGGATGTACCGACTAAGTCTAGCAAATGAGTTAGTTCAACAAGTTCAAACAAACTTAGTTAGCCCTAAGACTCTACATGAGAGACTAGGACACGTGAACTATAGGAAGATGTTCCAAATAGCTAGAACTCACCAGATCACATTAGACACTAAGTCACCTCCTGAGAAATATGACGTGTGTGCTCAGACTAAGATCACTAGGAAACCTTTTAGTGCGGTTACTAGGAGCACAACACCGCTAGAGCTTATACATTCCGATATATGTGACTTTAAAAGTTTTGTCACCAGAGGAGGAAGGAAGTATATGATCACATTTATAGATGACTGCTCTAGGTTCTGTCACATCTATCTTCTTAAAACTAAAGATGAAGCGTTTGAAAAATTCTGTCTTTTCAAAACCAGGGTAGAGAACCAACTAGACATGAGAATTAAGAGGTTTAGAAGTGATAGAGGAGGA
Organism: Platanthera zijinensis; assembly: GCA_039513925.1. Taxonomy (NCBI): domain Eukaryota; kingdom Viridiplantae; phylum Streptophyta; class Magnoliopsida; order Asparagales; family Orchidaceae; genus Platanthera; species Platanthera zijinensis. The sequence goes on along the minus strand of CM077078.1, from coordinate 275,126,947 downwards.
GAATATATGTCCAGTGAGTTCCGGGGTTTCCTTGCCTCTCAAGGGATCATAGCAGAAACCACTGCTCCTTACTCACCCCAATCGAATGGTATAGCCGAGAGAAAGAATAGAACGTTAACAGAGATGTTGAATTCTATGCTCCTCACTGCTGGCATGCCTACTGCCTATTGGGGAGAAGCAGTTTTAACTACAAATAACATTCTGAACAAAGTACCTCGTGCTAAGTTAGATGTCACACCCTACGAGCTTTGGTTTAAGAGACCCCCGACAATAACTAGACTTAAGACCTGGGGCTGCATAGCCTATGTCAGGGTCTCTGACCCTAGACGGTCTAAACTTGGACCTAGGACTAACACGTGTGTCTACTTAGGTTGTGCTGAAGATAGTGCTGCAGATAGATTCTTAGACCCGTCTAATAATATAATTATTGAATCTAGGGATGCTGTGTTCTTTGAGGATAAGTTCCTTAAGGATAAGAACATGAAAATCCCTGGTATGCAAGCAATTATTACTGAGAAAGAACCTGAATCAGTACCGAGCACATCCTATTCAGTCCCGGTAGACAATAGTGTCCTAGAGTCTAGAAGGACTTCAGTGAGAGAGAGAATTCCCAGAACCTTCGGTAGTGATTTTGTCACTTACCACGTTGAGGCTGATCCATCCACCTATAAGGACGCGATGAGATCAAGAGATTCCCTACTCTGGAAAGAAGCCATTGATGAAGAGATGAATTCTCTACTTCAGAACAACACCTGGACGTTGGTTGATAAGCCAAGAGGGGCTAAAACTATAGGGTGTAAGTGGGTTCTGAAAAAGAAACTCAATCCTGATGGTAGCGTAGCTAAGTATAAAGCACGCCTGGTGGCTAAAGGTTTCACACAAGTTAGTGGGATGGATTACTTTGATGTATATTCACCAGTGTGTCACTTAGCAACCATTAGGATCCGACTTGCTATTGCGTCTATTGAGAACTTTATTGTTCATCAAATGGATGTTAAGACTGCGTTCTTGAACGGAGATCTGACCGAAGAAATATACATGAGCCAACCTGAAGGCTTCATAGTAGAAGGTCACGAAAATAAGGTATGTAAGTTGATCAAGTCGCTATACGGACTAAAACAAGCATCAAAATTATGGCATGAGAAGTTTGACTATAGTGTAAGGAACATGGGATTCATGTCAAGTCTCTCGGACAAATGTCTTTACATATGTCATAGATCGAACAAAGTCGCTATAATATGCTTGTATGTGGATGATATGTTGATTCTTGGTTCTGATCAATCCGTAGTGGATGACGTTAAGTCAGAACTAATGAAAGAGTTTAGCATAAAAGACCTAGGTGTAGCTGAGACTATCCTAGGCATGCAAGTGAGCTTTGGGAGAAATGATATTTCCCTAAGTCAAAGCCACTACATAAAGTCCATGTTGGACACGTGGGGATATAGTGAACGTAGAGCAGTGGAGACACCTTATGATTATAATAATCGCTTAAAGCCCAAAGATGGAGCTGCGATTCGACAGTCAGATTATGCTAAACTGATTGGTAGTCTCATGTACGCCATGGTCTGCACAAGACCAAACATAGCCTTTACGGTCGGCATGTTGAGCAGATTCACTAGTAATCCTAGCCAAGACCATTGGGATGCCCTCGATAGGCTGATGCGATACCTAAAGCACACCCAAACGTATGCTTTATGTTACCATGGTCATCCTCCAGTGTTGGAAGGATATTCTGATGCATCATGGTGCTCAGAATTAAACGACAGCAAGTCCACTAGTGGTTTCATATTCACACTAGGAGGAGCAACTGTAGCCTGGAAGTCCAAGAGGCAGTCATGTATTGCATTATCTTCTATGGAATCCGAACTCTACGCTCTAGCTTCAGCGGGTGAAGAAGCAGAGTGGATAAGAGATTTGGTAATGGACATTCCATTGTCGAGCCTGAAGTTGAGTTCTGTTGCAGTTTACTGCGATAATCAGGCTACAAAAACGATTGCTACGAACACTTTGTTCAACAGCAAAAGAAGGCAACTCAGGATGAAACAAGCCTGGTTGACCTCCCTTACGAGTCAAGGGATTATGAACCTCGTTGATGTGAGGTCAAAAGATAATGTTGCAGACGCCTTAACAAAAGGCTTAAATAGAGTTCTCACAATAAAAACATCGGGGGAGATGGGATTAAAGTTCATAGAAATATGAAACTTCCTCCAATATTTATGTTTTATGGTAAGAACCTATAGTCGCAACATTCAAGCATCTAATAACAGACTGAAAACCCCAAATAATTTCTTGATGAAAGCCCAAGATGGTTAGATGCTAGTCATTCCACACCTGATGACTTAACATCTTTCTCGTTGTAAGCCGATTTGAGAATTATTCAACTGGGAATAGAAAGTCGTTGCATGAGTTAATCTAACATTGGTGATCATAGCACATTATTCCACATTTGATAATGTTGCAAATGACGGTGTGTTAAGTCGTATGACAAGACACATAGTGGTCACTAATGAGTAAGATAACAACGTTTGATTTATTAAAATCAAAACTTGACTGGTCCTAGCTAGACTGGATAGAGATGCTGACAGTGTTACTTCACTACTGCTACAAGTACTAAGCTCATTTAGGTAGAGCTAGCTTACTTTGATACGTCACTGCATATGTTTATGAATTCATAGAGTCTGACTCATGAAATTCCTTGCAGGCACTAGTGAAGATGGAGGAGAGAAAGTGGATTTTGACATAGATGATGATGATCTACTCTCTGAGTATAATTGTTACATGTTTATCTGTAGTCATTTACTGTTTTCCAGACTTATTTATTGTTGAGTAGCACATTTTCTTTTGATATATTATGTTATTGTTTTTAAAATTCATGATTATGGTTTTCTTTAAAAACTGTGCTAACTCTTATGGAAATGTGTTAAGTCGGAAATTTATTTTAATATTCTCCACTTTCTGCACTCCGAAACGTATACGTTATTTGTCACAAATATATGAGGAGATTGTTAGTGTATATTTGGACAATTAACGGGTTCGGAGGCTTAACGGGTCGTGTCGGGTACACGGTTAACCCATACCCGTAGAAACTCCTTGGGTTCCTCTATTTATACCCACCTAGGGGCAACGGGTAGGGGATTCCACTTTGATCCCCATCCGGATGCTTCGAGCAACACATACACAAAGTGCAAATCAGCCGAAACTCCAGGATCAATGGGTGAAAATCCCTAAACTTAATCAATTTTGTGCCTAAAAGAATTTAATCATTAAAAGAGAAAAAAAAACGCAAATTAAAAAATAATCATAAATTTAAAAAATACTATAATAATAATAATATATAATCAGATTAAATAATTATTTTATAAGTAAATAAATACTATAATAATAAACACAAATGTAATATAGATATCCCGCCTCATTAGAGGAGAACGGGCGGAGCCCGCCGTGAATGTTTGGGTATTGTCGTGCGGGGCACTGGAAGCCTCATGTGCACTGTCACTCGTATTTATATAGACATGTACGTACACTAAATATATAGATATTTTCTTTATTTAAATTTTTAATTAGTGTCCTCATGCACACAAAATAAGACGTTTATATGACTACATGTGTTTTTAAAAATCAAACTTTAATGATGTTATTGTGGATCTCCCAAGGCCCCTAGTAGACAAGACTAAATTGAACTGTCATAGCCCGGGAGCGGTCAAACGCGCAAACCGTCGCAGAAAGTAGAAAGCTGGAAAAGAAATTTTTTAAACGTGAAAAACTCTTCAACTGCGTGAAAAATCACGTGGTCGGATCTGTGTCGGATAGGGGTGCAACTCTGATCGGTTCGGTGAAGTTCCACATAGAACAAAGAACCGACCGTATAGGTTCGGTTCCAAATTTTTGGAACCAGAACCGACCCACAATCCTAAATTATGGAACCGGATCCAAACCATTCGGTTCAGGTCGGTTCCGATTCGGTTCTCGGTTCAGAACATGGGACTAGTGAACTGTAAGAAAAATATCAAAATAAGAAATTTCTACAAAATAATTGAACTATGACCATTGGAGCAAAAAAATTTCAATACACAAAGTTATACTAAGCATAGGTTCATTGATAGCATATGAAATGAAGAATTCAATCAAAAAATGAGATATATCATATATGTTTGCTTAATATTTGATAGCATTTCCAATTCAATTGTTATTATCAATTTACTGCTTATAACAGCTCAAAACCATAACTGATGATTACAGTCAAGCAAGGTTGGCATATCGGTTGGCCGTATGACATAAATATGAAAGATTTTGTAAGGACGTCCAACAATCAGTGTTCAAACTCACAGCCGACTTCATATTCACAAGTGTCTTCTTTAACTTCGTCTTCTCGATGGCATGCAATTTCTTGCGTGATATTAACTTAAATCTTGATTGTAACATTCTCATAAGATATAAAAAACTTTGGGTTTCAACAATTTTGAAAGGCATCTCATCCATAATGATCCATTTAGCAAGGGCTTCCCTACATGAATCTTGATCAAATTTCCAACAAATATGAGAACCAACTGAAATAATATCACTTCTCACTAGCTCATCTTTGTTTTCAAATGTTAATGTCTTTTGTTTTTGTCAATCACATTGTGAGGATATTTTCTATAAAACTTCAAATGTTTCCGCATGTTACTTGTGCTATGACACTAGCACAACAGTACTCCTTATTACAATAATTACATGTGGCATTCTCAGCTTTCTCAGATTCTTTTTTTTTCACCTTTGTAAAATGACCCCAAATTTTTGATTTAGCTCTATATTCTTTCTTTGTTATGATCACATGTGTTGGCTACATTAGCATTGTCAACATCTTCAACTACCATGGGACCAACAACTACACCATCATGCTCAAATTGTCTAATATTACCAATATTTGTCCCCCCCACACTTGACATTTAGGCACACTACAGAACAATTGATCTAGAAATCTGCTCTGTAATAGAGTCACATGTAAGATGACCAATATTTAAACATTTAAAACATAAATACATAATTTGAAACCAAGAATGAAAATAGTAATGAAACCACTAAAATCGCAAGGGGAAGAAACACAGTTGTTTTGAATCAGAAATTAGTGCTTCGTTGACTCTGACTTCTGTCTTGACTTGCTGACTTTGACTTTTACTGACCTGGCTCTGGAGGGATCCACCTTCGATGAATATGGGTTGTATACAATCCACGTTCTTTCCGAGCGACGTAGGAGCTCAAAAATAAACATCCAACACTTATTCGACGAACTGTTTGAGAGAGTATCTGCGCTACTCGCTTCTGACGGATGCCTACAAAACTCTATAAATAGAGGGTGGCTGGTCTTTGAGGCATGCATTTCTAAACTCGCACGCAATGTCAAAGTCCGCCGAGGAAGTATACCAAGCGAGACTTGTCGCACTATCTGGACTCCTTGAGCCTTCAATGCCAAAAAAAGCCGTGAGAAGGCGAGGTTATTGCTGATCCTACATTTAATTTATATTAGACTATGAGAAAACACGCGTCGTGATGCCACGTCGAGCAGGGGATAATTGTCGACGCTCAGACGAACACCATCTACTAGACTATGAAAATTCATAAGTTTAATGATTAGAAAATCAATTATATTTTAAAAGTCGTATCCCTCGGCTCAGTGGATCATCTAGTCCACAGTTTAAAAAAACTATACTTATACGCAGCAGAAAATACTTTATTCACATTTGACATCCTAAATGACTGCATAAGTGTCCCTAGAGGACAACTTATACAATGCAAGACCCTACATTTAATTTATATTATATATAAGAAAACGATCTTTTTACGTTGTTTGGAAAGTAGTATATGAGTTTTATAAACATGCTGATCATGAGATATACTTATAATAGTGTTTTTAGGTTTAAAAGTAACTAGCAATCTAGCATAAATCATCCCAAGAGCAAGTAGACTAACTCCAGAAAAGGTAGCAGCAAAAAGATAACATATCTAGTATCAAGGTAAAACTACCAGTGGGCGCCAACAAACTGACACGAACCCACTGACAAGTATATATGTCTGTAAGAAAGAAGCATAAAACTTTCTCACAAGACCAAGGAACTGATCTCTACAGTACAAGAGACCACCAGTAACAGCACAACAAAACTATCCGTTTAATCGGCTACTATCTTGAACCTGAGGCATTCAAAGAAGAAAAGAATATCTCAGCAAGCAAAAATAAATAAGCTGTACGAAAGTATTAACTTAACTAGTAAGCAAAAAGAGTAAGCAAGACAGTAACAATCACGCATTGTCCAAGGCAAGACAAAATGAAAATCACTATGTGCAAGGAAACAGCAACAATCCTGCAGAGTCTACAAGGCTACCATGAGCCAAAGAAAAATGTTGCAATCTACTAAGGAAAAAACATCTAACATCCTAAATTGTGAGAGATGGCAGTAGCAAAACAACATGGATCTGGGTTGGAGGAAAACTCTGTCCCCCAAACAACCATTTCCAAGAAACAATGCCCAAGGGTCTACATGTGAAAGCACTAGGGACCCTCCACCCACTTGCCAGCCCGTACCTGGAACAAGATAAAAAGTGGGGCCACGGCTAAATCACGCAACACCGCCCCTATTAAGAGCTTCAAAACACTACTACTAACCATAACCCACGATTCGGCCTTCAGAAAAATAGCCGACAAGGGACTTCAAAATCAAGGAATTCACTCGGGAGAGAAAATAAAGATAAGGGGAAAGCGTTGAGATGGCTCAACACGGCATTGAGTGAGCAACCCTCACTCAATGCCAGACAGGATCTGGCATTGAGTGAGCATCACTCTCTCAACGCCAGACAGACTCTGGAATTGAGTGAGAATCACTTTGTCAATGCCAGACTGAATCTTGCATTGAGTGAGCATCACTCTCTCAACGCTAGACAGAATCTGGTGTTGAGTGAGCATGACTCTGTCAATGCCAGACAGAATCTGGCGTTGAGTGAGCATCACTCTCTCAACGCCAGACATAATGTCGCTACTCAACGAAGGCTGGCGTTGAGTGGACTTGATCTACTCAACGCTAAAATAGCCAGCTGTCCAAAAGGATTGGCTGCGGCATTGAGTGAGTCCACCTCACTCAACGCCTAAACAGCCATGACGTTGAGTGAGGTCGACTCACTCAACGCCAACAAAATACTTAGCCGCAAACAAAAATAACAAAAAGGCTATGGCTTTGAGTGTGTGCACCACACTCGACACGGCGTTGAGTGAGCAACCCTCACTCAATGCTAGACAGGATCTGGCGTTGAGTGAGCCTCACTCTCTCAACGCCAGACAGAATCTGGCGTTGAGTGAGCAACACTCTCTCAACGCAAAACTCAGCCACAAAAAGAATTCGCCAAATGGTTGTGGCTTTGATTGTGTGCACCACACTCAACACCACACCCGAACGATCCAGGCGTTGAGTGTGTGCACCACACTCAACACCGAGCCTTATTTCTTCTCCAACATGATTCCAGCAAGTTTATTACTATAGTAATATTATTTTGACAGCTAATCACATTTCTAGAGTTATAATAAGGACTTAGTAAAGTTTTCGAGTTAAAGCTTCTAACTCATACCCGGCTACAGCTACGACACAGGAAAAAAAATGCTAACCTAACTTTTACTTCCTTCCTCAGCCCGAGAACAAACAAGCTACAACAGTAAGGAAAAATAAATGGCGGGGGACTAACATGACTGTTAACGAAAAATTCTGGACATGAAATCTAGCGAGAAGCCTAACCCGCACTTCATTCTCTACATACACCCAGCCCGAGAGTAAGGACTCATCTACTAACAGTTGGATGGAATAAATAATTAAGAGACTGGGCTGCTATGAGTAAGACTTGAACAGGAAATTCATAATAGGAAGGCTAAACACAGACTAAAGCAGAAAAATAAACACTCGGTTTCTATCCTAGGGCTAACAGGGCAATTAAGAAGACAGGAAAACTACATGGCAAGGGCAAGAATACCACTTGCCTCAATTTCCAGCGATTTAACTTGCACAGCCCTGTACAACCCATATTCGACGAGGGTGGGTCCTACCACCGCCAGGTCATCAGAAGTCAAAGTCAACAAAGCAAGATGAGGATCCAGATCAGCACCCTAGGACGCAGGAGGTTCGGGCGAGTATGACGAGCTCCCCAGGCCAACTCGCCAGGTGGCGACTATGGCCAGATGCTCGCCTCTTCTAGGCGAGCTCCCTAGGGAAGTCGCCAACTCGCCAGGGTGGGGGTATAAGTAAGACCCCCCCCTCTCTTTGGATTTTCCTATAAATAGGACCCCAGGGGTACGAGGGAGAGGACAAGCAAATCTCGGCCTGAGCCCTCGCGAGTTCCAACAATTGCCCTCGACTCGCTATTGCTCGAGCTCATCTCCTTCGTACCTAGCTCGGCCAATTTGGTTGAGAAGGGGTTGCTTCTAAGCAACTGGGTACGTGGTGGGACCTTCCTGCCGCAGTAACTTGGGGTCTTGTTCGCACGGTTTGCTTCTGTTTCCTGACCAGAGACCGTCTTTTTGACCGCTCGACCAGTAACTTCAGGTGGCCTAGTCCGATTTCTGAGATTGAGATATTTCTCGGCTTCAACACTTGGTGCGGTGAGCGTGGATAGCGACCGAAGAAGAAAGTCGTGGTTGGAAGATGGCCGATGGTGGAGACCGGGGCGAGTTGGGAGGTAACTCGGCGGGAGCTGGAGTCCCGGGGGAAGGTAGCGAGTATGTGACAGTGACGGTTTTTGAAGAGTTCGCGAGGAGAGTGGAGAAGGCGATACTCGTCGGGTTGTCCAATCCGCCTGAGGTGACGGCGACTTCTCCCCGCCGCCGGACACCCCCGGGCGAGGAGATACCAACTCGGCGAGCAGGGAAGGAGCCCGCTTGGGCGAGTGGAGAGCAGGTGATCCCGCCGCGACATCACCCGGCGAGTAGTCAGGGAATCCGGTTTCGAGATCCGGAACTCTCGGCGAAGTATGGAGATACTCGCCGATGGAGCGAGTATGACTGCTCGAGAGGGGAGGATACTCGCCGCCGCCAGGAAGGGAGGAGCCCCTTTTGCGACGAGATCCTCGCAGCCCTCGTCTCCGACAACTTCAGAGAGCCGGTCCTCTCGTACTACTCCGGCAAGGATGACCCGGTGAGACATCTTTAGTGGTTTGAAGATGTGGTGTCTATTCGCAACATGTCCGATGCTCTCAAGTGCCGGCTCTTCTCCATTACCTTCAAAGGTAGCGCAAGAGATTGGTTCCACCAACTACCAGCAGGGTCAGTCTACTGCTTCTCAGATCTTCGACGGGGTCTGTTGGCAAGGTTTGCGACGTCCAAGCGGAGGAAGAAGGAGGCAACCACCCTCTTCAAGATCGTGCAGGGGCAGCACGAGAGTTTGGGCCGTTACATCGATCGGTTCCAGGAGGAGGTGCTGGAAGTGGAAGAGGTAGACGGGTTCACCTTGATGGTGGCCCTCAAGTTTGGGCTGAAGCAGGGCCTGTTCAACATGGAGCTGGGGCACAGGCCGCCCAAGTCGTTCAAAGAGATGGTGGAGCGAGCCAATGTGTTCATCCAAGGAGAGGAGAGGAACAAGGAGTTCCTGGCACGGTTAGACGGAGACAGACCGTTGGGGAAGGACAGAGGAAGGCTGCTGGAGAAGGAGAGGGCGCCGGAGGGGCGCAGCGACAGGAAGCGGGAGAGGCCGCAGAGGAAAGAAGAAGAGAAGTGAGAAAGGGGAAGGGATCTCAGAAAAGCGGAGAGGCAGGAGAGGCCTCGAAGGCAGGAGGATAGGAGGCCCGTTGGGGGTCGAGAGACGAGGAGCGAGGAGAGAAGATTCCAGTACCCGAGGGATCGCCCCCAGTGGAGGCGACCCGTCCATCAGGAGGAGAGGAGGAATTACAACCCTCGGGAGCAGGGAGGAGGAAGAAGGGAGACCATGGCTATCACCCAGCGAGCCGCTAAGCGCCGGCGAAAGGAGAGGCAGCAGGAGAGGAGGCAGGAAAGGCAGCAGGAAGCGGCGATTCCCCTCTACTGCGATATCCATCGAGTGGAGGGGCACAGAACCTTGGCTTGCCCTGAGTTTTGGGAAGCAAGGAGGAGGATGGAAGCGACGGTGGCCGAGAGGGAGCAGCCGCAGCAGGAGGCCCAGGTTGGGCAGGTGGCTTACCAGGTGCCGCAGAGGAGGAGAAATGAGGACAGGATCGACCAAGGAGGAAGGGGAATGTTATCCCCGGTCCGGGAGGCGGGCACGTCGGAGTAATCAACGGAGGGGCTGGGTTAGGAGCTTCCCGCAAGGGAAGCCTCCACCAGATCTACGAAAAGAGCGTCGCCTCGACGTCTCAAACCCCCCTCCATTGAACGAGATCACCTTCTCGGAGGAAGACATGCTCTGGAACGAGAACCCCTTCCACGACGCTCTGGTGATCCAGGCCGCGATCGAGGACTTCACCGTCGACCGAATCCTCGCGGATAACGGTAGTTCGGTGAATGTCATCTTCAAGAGAACCTTCGTCGGTCTTCAGGTGGAAGCATCCCGGGTTCAGGCGGCGGACGGGCCTCTCTTCGGTTTCTCGGGAGAGAAGAAAGAGGTGGAAGGAGGGGTGGAGCTGCTGGTCACTCTCAGGGGAACTTCGATCCGATGTCGCTTCGTCATCATCAATGCACCTAGCGGTTACAACGCCATCTTCGGGCGGCCCCTCATCAACTACTTCAAGGCCGTTCCGTCGTCATATCATCAGTGCCTGAAGTACTGCCGGGACGACGTCCAAGTCAGGATCAGAGGAGATCCCAAGGCCTTCAGGGAATGCTACCTGAATGCGGTCAGCACCATCAGCTGGATGGGTGACGCAGAAAGGTTGGAGAGGATGATGGAGCAGGAGGAGGGCCTGCAGGCTGCCGAGGAGCTGGAGGAAGTGGAGGTGATCTCCCCGAGAGGAGAGCTTGAGCTGCTGAAGATCGGAGGAGCCTTACCCCCGGAAGGGAAGGTGGAGATAGCTGCTTGCCTGCAGGAGAACGCGGACATCTTCGCGTGGAGCGCCGCCGAGATGTCGGGGATTGATGCTGATGTTGCCTGTCATCGCCTCAACTTGGATCCAGCGATGGCCCCAGTCCGTCAGAAGCAGAGGAAGAGCGCCACCGCGTTGGCGGGACCAATCCGGGAGGAATTGGGCAAGCTGCTGGAAGCGGGTTTTGTTTCGGAGATCCAGTATCCAGGCTAGGTCTCCAATGTTGTAATGGTGAAGAAGTCGGGAGGAGGCTGGAGACTATGTATCGATTTCTCTATGCTCAATAAAGCTTGCCCCAAGGATTGTTATCCCTTGCCTCAAATCGACGCGCTGGTTGATTCCGCCGTCGGGTTTCCCGTAATGAGCTTCCTTGATGCCTTTTCAGGATATCACCAGATCCGGATGCATCCCCCCGATTGCCGCGACGTTTCCTCCATCACCAACGACGGATGCTATAGCTCCTGAACGCCGGCGCGACATATCAAAGAATGATGGATCACGTCTTCAGAGAGCAAAAGGGGTGGAATCTGGAGGTCTACGTGGATGACCTGCTCGTCAAGAGCAAGAGCGCCGCAGAGCACGTAGCGGATCTGGCAGAGACCTTCGCCACCCTGAGGAGGTACAAGATGCGGCTCAACCCGGCCAAGTGTGTTTTCGGCGCGGGAAGGGGGAAGTTTCTAGGGCACCTCCTTACTCCCTGGGGGGGGTGGAGCCTAACCCCGACAAGGTGAAAGCCATCGTGGAGATGGCGTCCCCGAGAGATTCCAAGGAAGTTCAAAGGTTGACCGGAAGGCTGGCAGGTCTTAGCCGATTTCTCTCCAAGGCCGGAGAGAAGTGCTCCCCATTCTTCAAGGCCCTTCGGGGCAACCAGAAATTCGAGTGGACCCCGGAGTGCGAGGAGGCTTTCATAAAGCTCAAACAACAGCTGACCCGAGCTCCTCTCCTTCAGGGTCCGCAGGGCGGTGAGGATCTCTTGCTCTACCTAGGGGTGGGGGCTGAAGCAGTTAGTTCGGTGCTGGTCCGAGAAGAGGGAAAGAAGCAGCTTCCAATTTACTACGTGAGCCGGGTGTTGAGGCAAGCCGAAGCGAGATATCCGATCCTCGAGAAGTTGGTTTTCGCCTTGGTGGTTTCGGCCAGGCGACTCCGTCCGTATTTCCAAGCCCACTCTATCAAGGTAGTCTCCGACCACCCCCTGAGGAGTATCTTGGACGGAGTGGAGCACTCCGGCAGACTAGCCAAGTGGGCTGTGGAGCTGAGTGAGTTCGACATCTCCTACCCCCCAAGGGTCGCGATCAAAGCACAAGCCGTGGCGGATTTCCTGGCCGACTTCTCGGCCGAGGTCGAGGCAGACATGGGCGTCTCTCGGCCAGTCCCCTGGAAGATGTTTGTAGACGGCGCGTCGGGAAGGCACTCCGTGGGAGCCGGGGTGGTGCTGGTTAGTCCTCAAGGGACTAGGATCGAGCAAGCCATCGAGATCCTTTTCCCAGTAACCAACAATCAGGCGGAGTACGAAGCCATGGTGGATGGCTTGCGACTCGCCAAGGAGCTGGCCATCATAGACATCCAGGCTTTTACCGACTCCATGGTGGCCGCATCTCAGATTCGGGGAGAGTTCGAAGTTCGAGATCCCATTTTGCAGCAATATCTGGTTAAGGTCAAGGGCCTGATCGGGGGATTCCGATCCTTCCACGTCGAGCACGTGCCCCGAGAATGCAACTCCGAGGCAGACGGCCTTGCAAAATACGGCCCTCGGGTTGGGGTAATCGCCATCGAGTTGTTTCGACCATCCGTCGAAGAAGGCGAGCAGATGGAGATCGATCAACGAGCCTCGTGGAGGGATCCGTTCATCACGTTTCTGACAACAGGCCGACTACCATCCGATGGGCAAGATCAGAGAAAGTTCCGGTACAAGGACGCATACTACCTATTGCAAGACGGCGAGCTCTATCGCAAGACCATCTCGGGCCCTCTGGCCCGATGCTTGTCAGATCTCGAGATTACCCGGGTCCTCGAGGAGATTCACTCAGGAGAGTGCGGCAGCCACTCCGGGACCCGCACCCTGGAGTAGAGAATTTTGAGGCACGGTTACTTCTGGCCAACCATCCGAAAGGACGCAGAGGCCTATTCCAGAAAATGCTCCCAATGTCAACTCTTCGCGCTCCTCGCGCTCCAGCCGGCTCAGCAGCTTCGCTCGATCACCGCTCCGTGGCCTTTCGCAATCTGGGGAATGGACTTAATCGGCCCGTTCCCTCAAGCTAGCGGGCAAAGGAAGTTTGTGCTAGTAATGGTCGACTACTTCACAAAGTGGATCGAGGCCAAGGCTCTGGCCAAGACCACGTCTCAAATCGTCAAGAACTTCATCTGGGGCGAAATCACATGCAGATTCGGGATCCCTCTGGCCATCATCACCGACAATGGGCCGCAGTTCGCCAGCTTGGAGCTAGGGGACTTTTGTAAGCAGTTGGGAACCGACCTTCGGTTCGCCTCAGTACACCACCCTCGGAGTAATGGGCAAGTAGAGGTCGTGAACAAGCTCGTCATCAACTTGCTGAAGAAGAAGATCACCAACCTCAAGGGAAATTGGGCCGAACAACTCCCTTCCGTCCTATGGGCTCTCAGGACCACCCCAAACTCAGCCACAGGGGAAACACCCTTCAAACTGTCACACGGGTCCGAGGCACTCATCCCGGTCGAATTTGAAGTGCATATCCCAAGGGTCATCGCAGCCGAAGACGGAAGCGAGGAATGGCGGCTAGAGAATGAAGAGGCTCAGAGGCTCTCCCTAGATTATGTGGAAGAGCTTCGGGACTTGGCCTCCATGCGCCAGGAAGAAATCAAGAGACGTATGACGAGGCATTTCGACAAAAATGTCCGCTTAAAAAACTTTCTCGCAGGGGACTTGGTCATGAAGAAGGTGGACGCTGCTGGGCGGGGAGCCGCCGTAGGCAAGCTACATCCCAACTGGGAAGGACCTTTCATCGTTCAAAAAGCCCTGGCCACAGGAGGCTATTACCTACAAGATCAAGCGGGGGAGCAGCTGACTGGGACCTGGAGTGGGGATGATCTGAAAAGATTCTACCCATAGCGGTAACCCATGTATCTATTTCTGTAAACATAGTTAATATACAAAGGATGCGGGATTTTATCTCTTTTGTGTTGAACGTGCCTCAAGACTTCTGAGTGTTTCCATGGCCCGCCTCGTAGTCGACTTCGGGAGGCAGTGGTCGGTTTGTTCCTCATACATAGCCCAGTACGGATGATGGGACGATGCTTCAGGAATTTAAGCGCTCTTGTAAGACCGGGCATCTGCATTGTCGGCCGAGATCAGCTCCCCCCTTGCATGTCGGCCTATGTCTCCCCGAGTGCATCTCTCTTCTGTCTGGAGGAACTACGAGGAACAGATCCGCACCCTAATCCCCCGGACTCGAGGAGAGGCCGGCCTCGTAAAGCACCCAGAAGGAAAAAATCTCAAGTGAGCAACAAGGCAGGATAACTTGCTGAAGGGAGGGCGTGGACGAGCCCAGGGGTGTGTGTTGATTCCGAGTGCGTCCGGAGAGGACCCTCGATGAACACCACCCCCGTTCGAATCGTAGCTGGAAGCGATCTTCACTATCAAATCGAGATACGTGCCTTCAACCCGTTCTTACTGAATAGCCTAGTACGGATGATAGGACGATGCTTCGGGACTTTAAGCGCTCTTGTAAGACCGAGCCTCTGCATTGCCGGCCGAGATCAGCTCCCCCTTGCATGTCGGCCTAGGTCTCCCCGAGTGCATCTCTCTTCCGACTAGAGGAATTTTTAGGAACGGGTCTGGACGCCAACCCCCCGATTTGGCAGGGTCAAGAGCGTCTCTCCGGAGAGAGTTTCTTTCTTATCAAGATGTCTCTGAGATTAATCTCCAAACTATATAAGGATGCATGATTTTATTCAAGACTTCGAGTTGAGCAGAGTCGTAAGACCGGTATCCCCACGAGCTCCTCTCCTCGGGAATCGGCCGATCTCCTCGATTGTAATTCAAGACTTCGAGTTGAGCAGCGTCGTAAGACCGGTATCCCCACGAGCTCCTCTCCTCGAGAATCGGCCGATCTCCTCGATTGTAATTCAAGACTTCGAGTTGAGCAGCGTCGTAAGACCGGTATCCCCACGAGCTCCTCTCCTCGGGAATCGGCCGATCTCCTCGATTGTAATTCAAGACTTCGAGTTGAGCAGCGTCGTAAGACCGGTATCCCCACGAGCTCCTCTCCTCGGGAATCGGCCGATCTCCTCGATTGTAATTCAAGACTTCGAGTTGAGCAGCATCGTAAGACCGGTATCCCCACGAGCTCCTCTCCTCGGGAATCGGCCGATCTCCTCGATTGTAATTCAAGACTTCGAGTTGAGCAGCGTCGTAAGACCGGTATCCCCACGAGCTCCTCTCCTCGGGAATCGGCCGATCTCCTCGATTGTAATTCAAGACTTCGAGTTGAGCAGCGTCGTAAGACCGGTATCCCCACGAGCTCCTCTCCTCGGGAATCGGCCGATCTCCTCGATAGCTAAGCCAGGTTCGACTTGCGTCACACGCAGGTAGGCGAACAGGCCTCGCGCGAGTAGGCGAGCTGATCTCGCGCGAGTAGGCGAGCTGGTCCCACGCGGGTAAGCGAGCTGGAACCGCGCGAGTAAGCGAGCCCCGGGAGGCATGCGAGTATATCCCACGCGCCGACCCGCGCGGTGCGCGAGGTTCTCCCAAGCAGGTTCACGAGTACCCGGGCGCAGGGGCGAGTAGGTCCCGGCGAGCGGATGATCGATGTCGGGACCATCCCCCTGCGATCTAGCGAACGCTCCTCTCCGAGCCTAGGAGCCTAGCGAGCAACATGTCAGAAAAATGCAGGAGCAAAAATTTGTATAAATCACAAGTCAAAAATTGATTTACAAAAGGAATATCGGCGAGCAACTAGGACTCCTCATCGCCAGTATCTGGCCGATATTCGTCGTCTCCGATATCACCGACATCTACAGATTCATCGCTCTCGCTCCCGCCGCCGCTTCTTCCGCTGCTGCTGCTTTCGCTGCTGCTGTCACCCGAGCTGGTCGGCGGCGAGGCGCGGTACGGTGGGATGGTCCCCTGGGCGAGTAGCTCGGGAATGAGCTCGTCGACAGTGAGCGGCTTCTCCCCCTCGACGAGCTGGCCCCCGAGCCTGAGGCATGCGAGTATGATGTTCCCCGCCGCCCGCGCAATCTCGCGGCGAACAGAGGATCTCTCCTCCCAGAGGACGCGGGATTGCTTCACCACTCGCGTCGGGTCTTCGGGTAGCGGGGTTGAGGAGCTCGGCCGTTCTTCAGCAGCGACCAGCCTCGTCTCCATCTCTGCTGCGCGAATTTGGGCCGCCTCCAGCTCGGCCTGGGAGGCGGCGAGCTTCTCCCCGCACTCAGAGAGCCTCTTCGCTGCTTCTATCTCGGCAGCCTGCGAGATGACCGACGTCAGGACCTATCGATGAAACAAATCGAGCAACCAACCCAAGGACAGCTCACCTCGAAGTCCTTCCAGCGAACCGACTGCATGCCGAGGTCGATGGCGTTCTTGGAGACGACCTTGAGGGCATCGGTCGTCTCCAGCAGCTTCCTCGCCGAGTAATGCCCCAGCTTGGCAGACCGCGCGATCGTGCAGGCCGACTGATGGGCGAGCTCCAACGGGGTCAGCTCCAGGACGGACTCCGCATCGACTCGCCCATATATGGCGTGGAGGACGGCGAAAGCCTCCCCCTTGTCCTCCCAGTTGGTTGACCAGGACGGGAGGTTGGTGCTCAGCGACACCGAGTTGTCCTCCGCCGACCAAGTCACGAGCGGGCGGCCGTAGGAATCCACCACCCCCTGCCCGAGGTCGTAGTTAGGGTGGAAGTGAGGCGACCGGGCGCCCGTCGGCGACCGGCGATCGACGGATTGTGGTGACGAGGCCTTCGACCTCTTCCTCGCGGGGCCTGGCGAGCTGACCCGAGACTTTCCTTTGGCCGCCTTCTTCTCCCCAACATCGGCAGGGGGGCGAACGTCCGAGCGCGTAGTGGCGACTTCCTTCGCCAAAGGAAGAAGCTTCTCCGAAAGCTCGTTGGGAACTGCAAAACGCGCGACAAGTTAGCTTCAGCGGAAAAAGGACAACGAGCGAGTAACCAGGATGCATTCTAAGCTCGGCCTACTCTCGCGGGGGTGGACTACCTCGAGCACGTTGACGTTTAGACGCCAGAAAATGACGTCAAATCGCCGGCCCCGGAAGTACTCGAAGAGCTGCTCGCGAGCTCCTTTGAGGATGGGAGGAAGGAAGGCGACGTCGGCCGGTTGGTGCGGCCTGCCGAGAATCCCGCCGAAGTCGCCGTGGACGACCACCAACTGCTCGCTCCAGCGGTGGACCTTATTCGCGGTCCCGACCAAGGTGCAGACGTGGCTGCTAAAAAAGACGAGCCCCTCCGAGGTCGTCGCAAAGGCGAAGATGCGGCAGAAGACGGAGAGGTCGAAGGCGATCCTCTCTTCCCGGAGGAAGCATAGGAACCCCATGATGATCGCCATGTCGTTGGGGTTGATCTGCGCGGGGACGATCCCGAAGTAGCGCAGGATCTCGCAGAACTCCGGCCAGAAGGGTAGCCGTAGGCTGGCGTCAAAGTGCCGCAGCGACAAGATAAGGGCGCCCTCAACATATGTGTTGAGCCGCTCGCCGCGAGTAGGAAGCCTCGCCGAGTAGTCCTCGGGCAGCAGGCGCTCCCTGAAGGCTGCCAGGTCCTTCTCTGAGGTAATGGACTTCTTGAATGCCGCATCCGCGAAGTTAATGGTGTGAGCTTGTCGGCGAGCGCTGGCGTCGTCGCCGACCATGTTCGCGAGCTGTAAATAGAGCGAGAGAAGGCGAGCTGGATGTTCGGATACTCGCCGATATGAAGAGAAGATCGCTACAACGTACGCTTTATGACCCACCTACCCCTCCTATTTATAGATATGGCAAGGCAAAGGGGGGGGGGGGTCTGCCCGTCTCGGCGAGTATCGAACGAGCTCGCGCGGTGAAGAATAAGAGGCGACATTTCCAGAGGACCTAGAGCTCGGCACACCACAAAGGAAGCGCACACACGTCAGAAGGCGAGAATACTCATACACGCAAAGATGAATTAATCAATAAAAAAAAAGATGTCCGAAAGAAGTACAAAGTCGCGCATGGCGAGCTACATTCAAAAGGCAAAATTACTAAGGCGCCCTAGGCCGCTCAGGAGGGTGAGGATGTCGCCCGGCCCAGCCGACCTCGCGTGCACGCCGGTAATGATCCGTCGCCAACGCCATGGCATCGTCGCCGAGCCGGAGCTGCTCCTCCATCCTCGCCAGACGTCCAGCAGACCCCATGCTCGCCCGGATGCCGGCCAGCTCATCAAGTACCAGCTGCAGGCGGTGGTTGTTCAACTGCAGCTGGCGATCATTCTCTTTGACCATGTGGAAGCGAGCTTCATAGTTCTCCAAGGTCGCCTGGAGCCCTTCGACCTTGGCCATCCTTGCCTCCAGAGCCGAGATGCGTCGGTGAGGGTCGCAGATAGCGAGCTGGTCGAACTTGCTTTCCAGCTCCATGTAGGCGCAAACAGCGGCTTGGCGATACTCGCTCCCCGACAGCCCGATGACGTCGATGAAAGCCGCCCCAGGGGTCGCCGGGCAATCTGACAAGAAAGAGAAATAGATAGTCAGGTCGTAAAGAGTGGAGCAGAAATCGAAGTGGTAAGGGGCTTACCACGGCGAGGAGATCGGGATCGGCGCGGCGAGGGAGGTCGCCCGGAGGTATCTCGCCTCCCCGAAGAACTGCTCGAAAGATCGGCAGGCCTGCTCTGCCCGCGCTCTCTCGACCCTCGGCCGACGTAGTCGGGGTCTCCGACCCGCGGAGGGAAGTAGGCCGGCCGCGGCCTCTCCGGCTTCTTCAACGGCGGCGGAGCTTGAGATGAGCTCGCCGGGTGGAGTGGAGCCCTCAGCGCAGGAGGTGGAGGAGGTCGCGGTAGGTCCGACCTCTGCGAAGCAGACAAAGGCGGTGGCGGGGGCAGGACGATGCCCTGCATCTGGCTAGGAGTGGCGACCAAGGGTGGCGGCGGCGGCAATGAGGCGCTCGCCGAGACTACCTTCCCGCCACTCGCAACGGTGGAGGTCGCCCTGCTCGCCGGAGGATCCTCGCGCGCCGACCCAGACAACCCATCCGAAGTTTCTTTCACCGGCAGCTCCTTGCTCGCCGGGGGGGTGCCCTTCACCAACGTCGCCCCCGACACCTTCCCCGAGCTAAGGCCCATCCGGACCGTGTAGGCGGTCTTGGACGGCCTATCGGCCGCCAGGGCGAGTAGGGGGGCCGAGTTCAGCGGGACGACGTCAAGAGTCGCGTCCGCGGCAATCGGAGAGTCTGCATAGAAAGGTAGTCAGTAAAGAAGAAGCGGCGACAACCTAGCCGGAAAGATTTCTAGATAGCGACCTGTCACGGTGGCGACCTCGACCTGAGCCGCGGCGGATTCCTTAGCGGCCGCGAGCTCCTTGGCTACTCCCGGGTCCTCCGGCGGGCTGTCCCGAACAGATCCGGGGAGGTCGTCAAGCCCGAGATCACTCAACAGCTTCTGGGTGCTGGAAGAAGCTGCGGGATTTCCAGTCGCCGCGGCGACTTGGTTCAGTGGTGGAGGCGAGCCGACCGCCACAGTGGTGGACTGTTTGACCTTCTTCGCCTTTTTCTTCTTCGGCGGGGTCAAGGCGGTGGCGTCTTCCTCGCGCGGCCTTTTCTGTCTGGCTATGCCGAGGAGGCCAGACAGGGCGGCGAGATTGTCCATCAGCAACTTCTCAGCATCCGACATTTTCGGCGAGCTTCAGGGTCCGTCTCGAAAATCAAGCCCCCCTATTTATAGACTACTCTACCAGCAGACGACGATGCGAGCTGTCCAGATGCTCGACAGAGGTACTCGCCGAATAAGCGTTGGATGATTCTTTCCGGGCTCCTACGTCTCCCAAAAAGAGCGGAAATTGTGTACAACCCATATTCGACGAGGGTGGGTCCTACCACCGCTAGGTCATCAGAAGTCAAAGTCAAAAAAGCAAGATGGAGATCCAGATCAGCACCCCAGGCCGCAGAAGGTTCGGGCAAGTATGGCGAGCTCCCCAGGCCAACTCGCCAGGTGGCGACTATGGCCAGATGCTCGCCTCTTCTAGGCGAGCTCCCCAGGGAAGTTGCCAACTCACCAGGGTGGGGGTATAAGTAAGACCCCCCCTCTTTGGATTTCCCTATAAATAGGACCCCAGGGGTACGAGGGAGAGCACAAGCAAATCTCGGCCTGAACCCTCGCGAGTTCCAACAATTGCCCTCGACTCGCTATTGCTCGAGCTCGTCTCCTTCGTACTTAGCTCGGCCAATTTGGTTGAGAAGGGGTTGCTTCTAAGCAACTGGGTACGTGGTGGGACCTTCCTGCCGCAGCAACCTGGGGTCTTGTTCGCACAGTTTGCTTCTGTTTCCTGACCAGAGACCGTCTTTTTGACCGCTCGACCAGTAACTTCAGGTGGTCTAGTCCGATTTCTATGGTTGAGATATTTCTCGGCTTCAACAGCACCCAGAAGGAAAAAATCTCAAGTGAGCAACAAGGCAGGATAACCTGCTGAAGGGAGGGCGTGGACGAGCCCAGGGGTGTGTGTTGATTCCGAGTGCGTTCGGAGAGGACCCTCGATGAACACCACCCCCGTTCGAATCGTAGCTGGAAGCGATCTTCACTATCAAATCGAGATACGTGCCTTCAACCCGTTCTTACTGAATAGCCTAGTACGGATGATAGGACGATGCTTTGGGAATTTAAGCGCTCTTGTAAGACCGAGCCTCTGCATTGCCGGCCGAGATCAACTCCCCCCTTGCATGTCGGCCTAGGTCTCCCCGAGTGCATCTCTCTTCCGACTAGAGGAATTCTTAGGAACGGGTCTGGACGCCAACCCCCCGATTTGGCAGGGTCAAGAGCGTCTCTCCGGAGAGAGTTTCTTTCTTGTCAAGATGTCTCTGAGATTAATCTCCAAACTATGTAAGGATGCAGGATTTTATCCAAGACTTCGAGTTGAGCAGCGTCGTAAGACCGGTATTCCCACGAGCTCCTCTCCTCGGGAATCGGCCGATCTCCTCGATTGTAATTCAAGACTTCGAATTGAGCAGCGTCGTAAGACCGGTATCCCCACGAGCTCCTCTCCTCGGGAATCGGCCGATCTCCTCGATTGTAATTCAAGACTTCGAGTTGAGTAGCGTCGTAAGACCGGTATCCCCACGAGCTCCTCTCCTCGGGAATCGGCCGATCTCCTCGATTGTAATCCAAGACTTCGAGTTGAGCAGCGTCGTAAGACCGGTATCCCCACGAGCTCCTCTCCTCGGGAATCGCCTGATCTCCTCGATTGTAATTCAAGACTTCGAGTTGAGCAGCGTCGTAAGACTGGTATCCCCACGAGCTCCTCTCCTCAGGAATCGGCCGATCTCCTCGATTGTAATCCAAGACTTCGATTTGAGCAGCGTCGTAAGACCGGTATCCCTACGAGCTCCTCTCCTCGGGAATCGGCCGATCTCCTCGATTGTAATTCAAGACTTCGAGTTGAGCAGCGTCGTAAGACCGGTATCCCCACGAGCTCCTCTCCTCGGGAATCGGCCGATCTCCTCGATTGTAATCCAAGACTTCGAGTTGAGCAGCGTCGTAAGACCGGTATCCCCACGAGCTCCTCTCCTCGGGAATCGACCGATCTCCTCGATTGTAATCAAAGACTTCGAGTTGAGCAGCGTCGTAAGACCGGTATCCCCTCGAGCTCCTCTCCTCGGGAATCGGCTGATCTCCTCGATTGTAATCCAAGACTTCGAGTTGAGCAGCGTCGTAAGACCGGTATCCCCACGAGCTCCTCTCCTCGGGAATCGGCCGATCTCCTCGATTGTAATCCAAGACTTCGAGTTGAGCAGCATCGTAAGACCGGTATCCCCACGAGCTCCTCTCCTCGGGAATCGGCCGATCTCCTCGATTGTAGTTCAAGACTTCGAGTTGAGCAGCGTCGTAAGACCGGTAACCCCACGAGCTCCTCTCCTCGGGAATCGGCCGATCTCCTCGATTGTAGTTCAAGACTTCGAGTTGAGTAGCATCGTAAGATCGGCACCCCCACGAGCTCCTCTCGTCGGGAATCGGCCGATCTCCTCGATTGCGAGAATGAGAGGCTCGCAGGTTATGATTCGACAACTAAGCCAGGTTCGACTTGCGTCACGCGCAGGTGGGCGAGCAGACCTCGCGCGAGTAGGCGAGCTGATCTTGCGCGAGTAGGCGAGCTGGTCCCACGCGGGTAAGCGAGCTGGAACCGCGCGAGTAAGCGAGCCCCGGAGGGCATGCGAGTATGTCCCACGCTCCGACCCGCGCGGTGTGCGAGGTTCTCCCAGCAGGTTCACGAGTACCCGGGCGCAGGGGCGAGTAGGTCTCGGCGAGCGGATGATTGATGTCGGGACCATCCCCCTGCAATCTAGCGAACGCTCCTCTCCGAGCCTATGAGCCTAGCGAGCAACATGTTAGAAAAATGTAGGAGCAAAAATTTGTATAAATCACAAGTCAAAAATTGATTTACAAAAGGAATATCGGCGAGCAACTAGGACTCCTCGTCGCCAGTATCTGGCCGATATTCGTCGTCTCCGATATCACCGATATCTGCAAATTCATCGCTCTCGCTCCCGCCACTGCTGCTTCCGCTGCTGCTGTCATCGGAATCGCCGGAGCTGGTCGGCGGCGAGGCGTGGTACGGCGGGATGGTCCCCTCGGCGATTAGCTCGGGAATGAGCTCGTCGACAGTGAGCGGCTTCTCCCCCTCGACGAGCTGGCCCCCGAGCCTAAGGCGCGCGAGTATGATGTTCCCCGCCGCCCGCGCAATCTCACGGCGAACAGAGGATCTCTCCTCCCAGAGGACGCGGGATTGCTTCACCGCTCGTGCCGGGTCTTCGGGTAGCGGGGTTGAGGAGCTCAGCCGTCCTTCGGCAGCGACCAGCCTCGTCTCCATCTCTGCTGCGCGAGTTTGGGCTGCCTCCAGCTCGGCCTGAGAGGCGGCGAGCTTCTCCTCGCACTCAGAGAGCTTCTTCGCTGCTTCTATCTCGGCAGCTTGCGAGATGACCGACGTTAGGACCTATCAATGAAACAAATCGAGCAACCAACCCAAGGACAGCTCACCTCGAAGTCCTTCCAGCGGACCGACTGCATGCCGAGGTCGATGGCCTTCTTGGAGACGACCTTGAGGGCATCGGTCGTCTCCAGCAGCTTCCTCGCCGAGTAGTGCCCCAGCTCGGCAGACCGCGCGAGCGCGTAGGCCGACTGATGGGCGAGCTCCAACGGGGTCAGCTCCAGGACGGACTCTGCATTGACTCGCCCATATATGGCGTGGAGGACGGCGAAAGCCTCCCCCTTGTCCTCCCAGTCGGTTGACCAGGACGGGAGGTTGGTGCTCAACGACACCGAGTTGTCCTCCGCCGACCAAGTCACGAGCGGGCGGCCGTAGGAATCCACCACCCCCTACCCGAGGCCGTAGTTGGGGTGGAAGTGAGGCGACCGGGCGCCTGTCGGCGACCGGCGATCGACGGATTGTGGTGACGAGGCCTTCGACCTCTTCCTCGCGGGGCCTGGCGAGCTGACCCGAGACTTTCCTTTGGCTGCCTTCTTCTCCCCAACATCGGCAGGGGGGCGAACGTCCGAGCGCGTAGTGGCGACTTCCTTCGCCAAAGGAAGAGGCTTCTCCGGAAGCTCGTTGGGAACTGCAAACGCGCGACAAGTTAGCTTCAGCGGAAAAAGGACAACGAGCGAGTGACCAGGACGCATTCTAAGCTCGGCCTACTCTCGCGGGGGTGGACTGCCTCGAGCACGTTGACGTTTAGACACCAGAAAATGACGTCAAATCGCCGACCCCGGAAGTACTCGAAGAGCTGCTCGCGAGCTCCTTTGAGGATGGGAGGAAGGAAGGCGACGTCGGCCGGTTGGTGCGGCCTGCCGAGAATCCCGCCGAAGTCACCGTGGACGACCACCAACTGCTCGCTCCAGCGGTGGAACTTATTCGCGGTCCCGGCCAAGGTGCAGACGTGGCTGCTAAAAAAGACGACCCCCTCCGAGGTCGCCGCAAAGGCGAAGATGCGGCGGAAGACGGAGAGGTCGAAGGCGATCCTCTCTTCTCGGAGGAAGCATAGGAACCCCATGATGATCGCCATGCCGTTGGGGTTGATCTGCGCGGGGACGATCCCGAAGTAGCGCAGGATCTCGCAGAACTCCGGCCAGAAGGGTAGCCGCAGGCTGGCGTCAAAGTGCCGCAGCGACAAGACAAGGGCGCCCTCAACATATGTGTTGAGCCGCTCGCCGCGAGTAGGAAGCCTCGCCGAGTAGTTCTCGGGCAGCAGGCGCTCCCTGAAGGCCGCCAGGTCCTTCTCTGAGGTAATGGACTTCTTGAATGCCGCATCCGTGAAGTTAATGGCGTGAGCTTGTCGGCGAGCGCTGGCGTCGTCACCGACCATGTTTGCGAGCTGTAAAAAGAGCGAGAGAAGGTCAGCTGGATGTTCGAATACTCGCCGATATGAAGAGAAGATCGCTACAACGTACGCTTTATGACCCACCTACCTATCCTATTTATAGATATGGCAAGGCAAAGGGGGGGGGGGGGTCTGCCCGTCTCGGCGAGTATCGAACGAGCTCGCGCGGTGAAGAATAAGAGGCGACATTGCCAGAAGACCTAGAGCTCGGCACACCACAAAGAAAGCGCACACACGAAGAATCAGGAGGCGAGAATACTCATACACGCAAAGATGAATTAATCATTAAAAAAAATAGATGTCCGAAAGAATTACAAAGTCGCGCATGGCGAGCTACATTCAAAAGGCAAAATTACTAAGGCGCCCTAGGCCGCTCAGGGGGGTGAGGATGTCGCCCGGCCCAGCCGACCTCGCGTGCACGCCGGTAATGCTCCGTCGCCAACGCCATGGCATCGTCGCCGAGCCGGAGCTGTTCCTCTATCCTCGCCAGATGTCCAGTAGACCCCATACTTGCCCGGATGTCGGCCAGCTCGTCAAGCACCAGCTGCAGGCGGTGGTTGTTCAACTGCAGCTGGCGATCATTCTCTTTGACTATGTGGAAGCGAGCTTCATAGTTCTCCAAGGTCGCCTGGAGCCCTTCGACCTTGGCCATCCTCGCCTCCAGAGCCGAGATGCGTCGGTGAGGGTCGCAGATAGCGAGCTGGTCGAACTTGCTTTCCAGCTCCATGTAGGCGCGAGCAGCGGCTTGGCGATACTCGCTCCCCGACAGCCCGATTGCGTCGATGAAAGCCGCCCCAGGGGTCGCCGGGCGATCTGACAAGAAAGAGAAATAGATCGTCAGGTCAGAAAAAGTGGAGCAGAAATCGAAGTGGTAAAAAAGCTTACCACGGCGAGGAGATCGGGATCGGCGCGACGAGGGAGGTCGCCCGGAGGTATCTCGCCTCCCCGAAGAGCTGCTCGGAAGATCGACAGGCCTGCCCTGCCCGCGCTCTCCCGACCCTCGGCCGACGTAGTCGGGGTCTCCAACCCGCGGAGGGAAGTAGGACGACCGCTGCCTCTCCGGCTTCTTCAACGACGGCAGAGCTTGAGATGAGCTCGCCGGGTGGTGTGGAGCCCTCGGCGCAGGAGGTGGAGGAGGTTGCGGAAGATCCGACCTCTGCGAAGCAGACAAAGGCGGCGGCGGGGGCAGGACGATGCCCGGCATCTGGCAAGGAGTGGCGACCAAGGGTGGCGGCGGCGGCAATGAGGCGCTCGCCGAGACTACTTTCCCGCTACTCGCAACGGCGGAGGCCGCCCTGCTCGCCGGAGGATCCTCGCGTGCCGACCCGGACAACCCAGCGGGAGTTTCTTTCACCGGCAGCTCCTTGCTCGCCGGGGGGGGGGGGGGTGCCCTTCACCAACGTCGCGCCCGACGCCTTCCCCGAGCTAAGGCCCATCTGGACCGTGTAGGCGGTCTTGGACGGCCTATCGGCCGCCAGGGCGAGTAGGGGGGCCGAGCTCAGCGGGACGACGTCAAGAGTCGCGTCCGCGGCAGTCGAAGAGTCTGCATAGAAAAGTAGTCAGTAAAGAAGAAGCGGCGACAACCTAGCAGGAAAGATTTCCAGATGGCGACCTGTCACGGTGACGACCTCGACCTGAGCCGCCGCGGATTCCTTAGCGACCGCGATCTCCTCGGCCACTCCCGGGTCCTCCGACGGGCTGTCCCGAACAGATCCGGGGAGGTCGTCAAGCCCGAGATCGCTCAACAGCTTCTGGGTGCTGGAAGAAGCTGCGGGATTTCCAGTCATCGCGGCGACTTGGTTCAGCGGTGGAGGCGAGCCGACTGCCGCAGTGACGGACTGCTTGACCTTCTTCGCCTTTTTCTTCTTCGGCGGGGTCGAGGCGGTGGCGTCTTCCTCGCGCGGCCTTTTCTGTCTGGCTATGCCGAGGAGGCCAGACAGGGCGGCGAGATTGTCCATCAACAACTTCTCAGCATCCGACATTTTCGGCGAGCTTCAGGGTCCGTCTCGAAAATCAAGCCCCCCTATTTATAGACTACTCTACCAGCAGACGACGATGCGAGCTGTCCAGATACTCGGCAGAGGTACTCGCCGAATAAGCGTTGGATGATTCTTTCCGCGCTCCTACGTCGCCCAAAAAAATCGGGGATTGTGTACAACCCATATTCGACGAGGGTGGGTCCTACCACCGCCAGGTCATTAGAAGTCAAAGTCAACAAGGCAAGATGGGGATCCAGATCAGCACCCCAGGCCGCAGGAGGTTCGGGCGAGTATGGCGAGCTCCCCAGGCCAACTCGCCAGGTGGCGACTATGGCCAGATGCTCGCCTCTTCTAGGCGAGCTCCCCAGGGAAGTCGCCAACTCGCCAGGGTGGGGGTATAAGTAAGACCCCCCCTCCTTGGATTTCCCTATAAATAGGACCCCAGGGGTACGAGGGAAAAAAAGCAAATCTCGGCCTGAGCCCTCGCGAGTTCCAACAATTGCCCTCGACTCGCTATTGCTCGAGCTCGTCTCCTTCGTACCTAGCTCAGCCAATTTGGTTGAGAAGGGGTTGCTTCTTCTAAGCAACTGGGTACGTGGTGGGACCTTCCTGCCGCAGTAACCTGGGGTCTTGTTCGCACAGTTTGCTTCTGTTTCCTGACCAGAGACCGTCTTTTTGACCGCTCGACCAGTAACTTCAGGTGGCCTAGTCCGATTTCTGAGGTTGAGATATTTCTCGGCTTCAACAGAGAGCTTGATGAAAACATCTATATAACACAACCTGAAGGTTATATGTAGAAATATCTAAAAGATAAAGTGTGCAAATTGGATAAATCAACTATGAGCTTAAATAACGCCTAAGATGTGACACATGAAGTTTGACCAGGTAGTAAAGAGCCTCAGATTTTAGTCCAGTCTCTCAGACAAATGCCTTTAATTATCATCGCTCATTATCGAATCAGAAAGTCATCATATGTTTATATGTGGATGACATATTGATTTTGGGGTCTAATCTTGTTGTAGTTAGGGATATTAAATCTACTGTGACAGGAGTTTTGACATGAAGGACTTTGTTCCTATGGATACCCTGTTAGGTATGAAGGTTAGAGTTGACAAGGGTCGGGTTACTCTTAATCAGACTCATTATATTGAGCAACTTCTTTCTACATGGGGATATGATAACTGTAGGCCAGCTGAGACACCGTTTGATCATAATGTCAAGTTGAGTCCTAATAAAGAGACCAGTATTGATCAAGTTAAGTATTCCAAAATAATTGGTAGTCTCATATATGCCACAAGTTATGCAAGACCATACATTGCTTTTTTCGGTTAGCATGCTGAGCGGTTTTTCCAATAATCCATGCAAAAAGCATTAGGAAGCCCTAAACAGGCTATTGAGATACCTGAGAGGTACTAAAGATCATGCTATATGCTACACTGGTTACCTACCAACTATGGAAGGACATTCTAATGCCTCGTGGTGTTCAGAAGACGAGAACAACAAGTCTACCAGTGGATATATATTAGTCTTGAGTGGAGCTGCTATTACTTGGAAATCCAAAAGACAAACATGTATATCATTGTCGTTTATGGAAGTCGAGTTGTTTTCCTTAGGTTCGGCTGGTGAAGAGGCAGATTGGATCAGGAACTTGATTTTAAACATTCTCTTGTATAACTTACAAGTCAACTCGTTGAGCTTGTATTGTGATAATCAAGGAGAAGTTTAAGTTGTTAAAAATGCCCTATATAATACTAAGAGAAGACATGTACGATTGAGACATGCCTTATTGAATTATCTGAAAGAACATAAAATTATCACTTTGATCGATGTAAGTTCAAAGGATAACCTGACCGATCCATTGATGAAAGGAATGCTTAAAGACCGTTTAATCAAAATAGTGGAGGAAATGAGACTAAAAGCGATTTAGTTCGGCCTTAGTTCAGCATCGGGCGATTTGGTTAAGCCTTTTGTCCAAACATTTTGATTATTCTGATTTTCTTTATCAAAGCCAGCATGTTGTGCTTTGTTGATGCTCTTGGTTGATAAGCTCGGGTCTAGTAAGTTGTTTCATTCCAGACTTGATGCTAATAACTTCACTTAGATTCGGCTATTGCCTTCAAGGAGAGTGTTATTCAAAACTTGATAACACAATCTGACTTAGCTTGTCTCATCCTTTGAAAATCGGTTTCATTCCAAACTTGATGAGTTCCAATTAAATATAGAATGACAGTAACCACGACATTCCATATAGAATCACAGATATAACTACGATGTCTAGAAGTTCGCAAATCGTTTCATTTGGAAACATATAACAGATTCTGAGATCAATCTATGAGTCTCTGTGAAGGTGCCCTCCCAGCCAATAATAATGAAATTAATACTAAGTTCTTATAAAAGAACTAGATATGTGAAAAAATTTCAGAGGATTGAATTCATTTTAAATGAAATTCTCTGTTAAAATTGCAAGGGTTGACGTTTCAGGAGGAGTACTGGTAGTTTGGGATCCGGATCATAATGATCTTATGGATGAGGACTGTTAGTGTTGGAACCGAAATTCGGTTCCACCTAGAGTTCGGACCTAGGGTGCGGCTCACACCTACTTCTCCTAAGCTGTCCCTTGGTGAGAGACCTGAAACTGGGAAATGACCCTTGGCTCTAGCGTAGAGGTCTCACCTCACACCCGGAAGACCTTTGAGATCTCCCTCTCCCTAGCCAATGCTGGGCTAGGTGCCTTGGAGGATGGAGGAAGGAGATGAAGATTGGTGAAAAATAAATCCCTCTTTAAGGCACCACAATGGTCTATTTATAGATTTCTGGGGATGGTCTGCCAATAGCGCAATCCTGCTCCTCTAAAATTACATAAATATCCCGGGGCTGGTCTACCGACAGCCAAACTCCGCTATTTTGAACAGCTATTCGCAGCCCCCCAGGGGCAAAATAGCAGACCCTCAAGCCGGGCGAGACCCTCAAGCTGGGCGAGGACTCCAGCCGGGCGAGTATTCCAGCCGGGCGAGTACTCCAACCGGGCGAGAACTCCAGCCGGGCGAGAACTCCAGCCGTCAAGTACTCCAGCCTGACGAGTACTCCAGCCGAGCGAGTACTCTAGCCGGGCGAGTACTCCAGCCGGGCGAGAACTCCAGTCGGGCGAGTACTCCAGCCGGGCGAGTACTCCAGCCAGGCGAGTACTCCAACCGGGTGAGTACTCCAGCCAGACGAGTAATCTAGCCGGGCGGGTGTCGGCCTCCCGCCGCACCTGCCCCGTGAAATGGGGTCGGGACGAGTGCCACCCTTCCGCCACACCTGCCCCTTAGGATAGGGGATGGGGCGAGTGCCAGCCTCCCGCCGCACTCGCCCTCTGAAGAGTACACCAAACACTAGTAAGCTAGGCAAATTTTTCTTCTCCCTACTAGTATATCATGCAGATCAATAATAAATTTGCCTCCAGGAGTGCAAAACCCTCCTAAAAGCTTAAAAATGTGTAGCAAGTCTTACGCCTTGCTTGGGGGCCCCGCTCAGCGAATACAGACTTTCCTATGTTGTCTGTAATTTTATTTTATTGATTAATTCTGTGTAAGATTCATTTTGAATCTGAGTGGTAAGGCTAAAGCCTGAGGTGTAAGCCTGCTGTTATAAAGGCTGAGGTAGGGCAGAGATTGTCTGAGTTATAAGCCTAGTTATAAAGGCTGAGGTAGGGCAGGATTGCCTGAGCTGTCGGAGTGTGGATTCACTCTGAGGTAAAGTTCTTGGGAAGAACTTGAGCTGTAGGATCTTGGAGATCTTAATGGCAGGGCTTGCGCCTGAGTTGTAGGAGCTAGTTGGGCTCTGAGCTATAAAATCTGAGGATCTGAGAAAGTGGAAGGAAGTTTGGCCGAATCTAGCTTATTACTGGATAGGCGAAGGGGGAAAGTGGATATACCCATCAATTGGGGAACCATTATAAATCATTGTGTACTATGTTGTGTATGCTGTGATTATTGTGTGTGCTGTGATTGATGTGTGTGCTGTGATTGCTGTGATTGCTATGTTCAGATAATCTATAAGCTGCCATGAATTTTTAAATTGCACCTATTCATCCCCCCTCTAGGTGTTTAGTTGTTCTTGAAATCAAGACTTCCAAGTGGTATCAGAGGGAGGTTACTCAAGAATAGACTTAACAGTCTGAGTTGATCTCCAGGACAGCTATCAGAAGGACAAATTGAGTTCAGGTGAAAATCACAAAGAACTTGAATCCATGAAATTTCCTCTCTATAGGAAGGAGACTTTTGACATCTGGAAAGAAATGATCAGACTTTTCATGGAAGCATTTGATCCTAGGATATACATCACAGTACAAGAAGGACCATTCATCCTAATGAAGGCATCAATCCTTGATGCAAATTTGCAGACTCCAAAGAAGTATTCTGAGATGACTAAAGATGAAATCATCTTAGCTACATTGGATAAGAGGGCACAAAACATTATTGTTAGTGTCATAGATGACTCAACCTTCCAAAACCTAGCCCACTACAATACATCTAAGGAGATGTGAGACACACTAGTTGTCTATATAGAGGGGAATGAATAAGTGAGGGAAGACATGAAGTCCATGCTCAATCAGGAGTATGAAAGCTTCAGGCAGAATAAGTCAGATGACATAACTGAGTGCTATGAGAAGTTTTTCAGAATTATTAATGAGCTGATGACATATGTCAGAGTCTTCATCACTTATGAATTGAATGACAAGTTCCTCAGGTCTTTAACTAAAGACTGGGACACAAAAATTTGTGCCATCAAAGAAGTGGCAAGACTTGCAGACACTCCACCACCAACCCTGTTTGGAAAACTGCTGTCTTATAAAATACAACTGACTGCCAAAAAGGAGGAGGAGAAAATCAGCAAGTCTACAATCAAAGACAAGTCAGTGGCATTCAAAGCCGAACTCACAAGGAAATGCAGGAGAAAGACTCCTTCTCCACCATGGAGAGATGCTGAATCTGACTCAGAAAGCTCAGAAACTAGCATATCAGACTGCCACATTTCTGATGAAGACTTTGCTGCCTTCTCTAGGCAATTTCAGAAGTTTATGAAGAATAAGCACTAAAGAAGCAGGCCATCCTCTTTTTCCTATCCCAAGAAAGATTACTACAAGGGCAAGAAGAAATCCTCTAAAGAGGACAGGTATGACTCTAAACCAAGTAAACATACTTCTTCTAAAGCGATGTGTTATTGTTGCAACAAGCCAATGCATGTCATAGCTGACTGCCATGTCAAAAGAAAAGGTGCTGGAGAAAAGAAGGATCATCAAAAGAAGGGCAAGAAGGAGAAATCCTTTATTGCTAAGAAGCAAAAGAGCTGAACTGGCTCCTCATCATCAGAGTAAGAAAAAGAAGATGATGCTGAAGCCTACATTAGGCTATTTTTTGCTGAAGAAGAATCTGTAGAGGCAAACTTCTTAGAGATACTGACAGCTGTTATTGGAGAAGCTGACGATGCTGTCAGGTCTTAATAAGGGGTAGAAGACAGCCAATGCCTTGGGCTGATGGCTTTAATTGAGGAAGGACACAGCTAGGGGCAGTCTGGCCATAGTAAGGTATATTCTACACCTTCTATGTCAAATTATGTAACTAGTCCAGAGTCAGAAGCATCTGCATCAAGAGATAAAGATGGTTCTGAATCTGAAGGAGATGCCAATCAATTGATTGATGATTATGGTAAACTTCTGCAAGCACTGAAGAGAAGCAGACTCCTAGCCAAAAAAAACAAGCTAAGGATATTGCCTCTCTGAAGCTGGCTATTTCAGACTCAGCAAACATGCTGAACCTGAAGATAAATGAAGTCAGCAAGCTGAAAAACATCACTATTATTCAAATGGACACAATCACCTTCAAAAATAACCACATTATGAATCTTGAAGGTAAACTCCAAAAGGAGAAGGAGCTAGTGGCTAAGTTCTCAAAACCATATTCAGTATTGCCATTGATTGATTCCTTCTCCTCCCAAAATGGTAAGAAGGGTTTAGGCTTCAAAGGGAAAACTAGAGCTGCCTATTCCATAAGGAAGGGCAAAGCTCTAGTGCAGCCACTAGCCTCCAAGCCTCCAATTCCTTTTAGGAAAGTGGTATTACCATCTAATAGGTATGACCATGAGAACATTCATGGTCCCTAGGAGTATGGTGTTAGGAATGGCAAGGGTGATAGTGCCTATAAGGCAACCCATGAAGAAATCCAAATGGCTCATCTTGGACCATTTGTGTTTGGTGTACCAGCCCCAACACTTAAAAATAAGGCTGCAGCCCATTCTTAAAGTCTGCTAGTCCACAATTAGACTAAAGGAAAGTCTGTCAGCACACCAGACTTGGGTATATCTGAAGCTATCAGGAGCTTGCACTCTAAAAAGAAGGCAGCTGCTGATAGGATCCAAGATATCCCTAGTACCTCTATTGCCAGACATATCCCAAATAAAGCTGTGGCTTGAAGACTTACGAAAAAGGCTGCTGTACCAGCTGGACTGAGAGCTGCTGACAACAATGCTGTTTAGTCAGCCCTTAAAAGAATGTACAACATTTATGAGTGCTGGTGTTATGGCAAAGTGGGCCACTATGCCATTAATTGCTGGCACAATGATAGTGTCCAAAGAGATAAGGCTTGCTTACTTGTCAGAAGAGCTGTAGGTAGGCATGTTAATTTTCAATCTATCATGCACCTAGGCCCCAATAAGAATTGTGGTCCTAAGGTTAAATGATTTATTTGGTGCAGGTAAGTCCAAGTGACAATACCCATATATGGTATTTAGACAGTGGATGTTCCAGACACATGACTGGAATAAGGAGCATGCTAAAAGAGTACACTCCAATTGAAAATGGACACAATGTCATCTTGGTGGTTCAGAAAAAGGAGTAACCAAAGGTTTTGTAAGATATCTAATGGCATAATCACTATCACACAAGTAGCTTATGTGAAATATTTGCAACATAACCTGATAAGCGTAAGCCAACTATGTGATCTTGGCTATAACATTTCTTTCCTCAAGAATGAGTGCCAAATTAGGAGGTCAAGTGATCAAGGGGTCATCTTGACAGACACTAGGAGAGGAAATGTCTATTGTCTCAATTTTATTTGTGAGAGTAAGGACTCTCCTATATGCCTAGTTGTAGATGAGAAAGCTTCACATTGTGTCCAATGGCACAAGAGGCTAGCTCATTTGAATTACAAGATCATAGACAAACTCTTTGGTGAAGAGTTAGTGAGAAATGGTTCTAAGGTGAAGTGCATCAAGGAGGGTATCTGCTCAGCATGCCAAAAGGGCAAGCAGACCAGGACCTCCTTCTAGAGCCTTGATACCAAAGACTTAGTGAGGTGTTTATACCTCCTACATATGGATCTATTTGGTCTTATGCCAGTTCATAGTCTAGATAGGAATGTCTACACTCTTGTGGTTGTTGATGACTTTTCCAGATTTGCCTGGGTTTTCTTTCTAAGAAAGAAATCTAAAACCCCTGATGTCTTCCAAATATTTGTTAGGAAAATTCAGAATGAACTTAACAGTACTGTGGTCAAAATCAGAAGTGATAATAAGACTGAGTTTTAGTCTGAATGCATGACAAGATTCTGTGAAGAGCTTGGGATTCATCAAGAGTTCTCCTCTCCTAAAATACCTCAGCAAAATGAGATTGTTGAGAGGAAAAACAGAACTCTCATAGAGGCTGGTAGAACCTTGTTAAGTGACACATTTCTTCCAGAATATTTCTGGGCTGAGGCAATAAACATTGCATGTCATGTCCTTAACAGGGCTTCCATCACCAAAATCCACAAGAAGACTCCCTATGAGATTCTGAAAGGCAGAAAACCAAACTTATCCTACTTCAGGATTTTTTATAACAAATGTTATGTTCTAAACAATGGTAAGTCTTATGTGACTAAGTTTGCTGCTAAGTCCCAAAAAAGGATATTTGTTGGGTACAACAACAATAATAGGGCATATAAGATCTATAACTTGACTACTCAAGTTGTAGAAGAATCAGTACATATTGTATTTGATGAGTCAAACCTAATTAACAGTGAGCTGTCAAACACCTCTTCTAGTTCTGCAGGTTTAAAGGATGTGATGGACAAGCTTACCATCAGGGAAATGGATCCAGCAGGACAAGATAAGGAAGAAGATGGGTGCTGTTCAGGGGGAGATCAAGACTCACAAGATGAGGATGAAGAACAGTCAACTGAAAATAATGCAGTACAACCAGCTGAAGATAATGAAGTTCAGCCAGTTGAGAACAATGCAGAACAATATGTTGAAGTAAGGATACCTCTAGCTGAGAGACATCTGAGGGACCATCCAGCACACCAAATCATTGGTGATGCAAGACATGGTGTCCAGATAAGGAGCAAGAGCATCAACACAGCTCTATGTCCAAGCTTCTTATACCAAATAGAGCCCGAGACGCTTGAAGAGGCAATGAAAGACTCTTACTGGATTGGAGCTATGCAGGAAGAGCTGAACCAGTTCAAAAGGTGCAAAGTCTGGAAGCTAGTTCCCAGACCAAAGGGAAATAATCTCAAAGGAACAAAGTGGATCTACAGGAACAAACTAGATGAGAATGACATTATTGTCAAAAATAAGGCCATATTGGTGGCAAAAGGATACAAGCAAGAAGAAGGAATAGATTTTGACCAGACCTTTGCCCAAGTAGCAAGACTGGAAGCAATAAGGTTATTCTTTACTTTTCCTGCCTATCAAGAATTCAAAGTCTTCCAGATAGATGTGAAGTCAACATTCCTGAATGAAGACTTAATAGAGAAAGTATATGTGGATCAGCCACTAGGTTTTGTAGATCCTCACTTTTCTGATTATATTTATAGGCTTAAGAAAGCTCTATATGAGTTGAAGCAACCCCCTAGAGCATGATATGAGACATTGTCTAATTTTCTTTTTGAGAACAAATTCTCAAGGGGGAAAATAGACAAGACCATATTCCTAAGGGAATCTAAAGGCAAGATCATCCTAGTCCAGATATATGTCGATGATATTATCTTTAAATCTATTGAAAATAACCTTTGCAGAAAGTTTACCAAACTTATGCAAGGGAAGTTTAAGATGAGCAGCATGAGTGAGCTAAAATTCTTCTTGGGACTCTAAGTAAGACAGAATGATGATGGCTTGTCCATATCCCAGTCTAAGTTCGCAAGGGAGTTGATTAAGAAATATGGTATGGAGAATGCCTCCACCATGAGAACTTTAATGGGGTCAAGTATGCCTATAGGCAAAGATGAGGCAGGAAAACTGTTGATGAGTCTTTATATAGAGGGATAATTTGCTCCCTTTTATATTTGACTACAAGTAGGTCTGACATCATGTATGCTACATGTGTCTGTGCTAGGTACCAGACATGCCCTAAAGAATCTCATTATTCTGCTGCAAAGAGAATTTTAAGGTATCTTAAGGGCACACTGGATCTTGGTCTATGATACCCTAGGAATAAAGATTTTAAGCTAACTGGATTTTCAGATGCAGATTTTGCAGGCTACAAAGAAGACAAGAAAAGTACCACTGACACATGTCAATTCCTAGGTGGAAGATTAGTGTCTTGGAGCAGCAAGAAGCAAACTAGTGTGGCTATCTCAACTGTAGAATCAGAGTACATTGCAGCAGGTAGCTGTTGTGCTCAATTACTGTGGATACAACATCAACTTGAAGACTACAACATCAAGATAAGTAGAACTCCTCTTTATTGTGATTCTACTAGTACAATTTCTATTGTTAGGAATCCTGTCTCACATAGCAGGACTAAACATATTGAAATAAAGTATCATTTTATTAGGAAGCATGTTG
Organism: Platanthera zijinensis; assembly: GCA_039513925.1. Classification (NCBI taxonomy): domain Eukaryota; kingdom Viridiplantae; phylum Streptophyta; class Magnoliopsida; order Asparagales; family Orchidaceae; genus Platanthera; species Platanthera zijinensis. Next base: position 275,090,653 of record CM077078.1, on the reverse strand, counting down.
AGAAAGAAGACATTTGCCTAGAGTTTGTCTCCACTGACAAGCAAGTGGCTGATATCTTCACTAAGTCACTAGATGAAGCCAAGTTCAACACCTTCAAAATTGATTTGGGTATATTGAACTTAGAATAGCTTCAAGTACTCCATAAGGTATTATGTTTGGTATAGGTTTATTTTTTTTACAGGTATTGTAGACCTTGCGGAGAACAAGATGAGAGCAAGTGCTCCTATTAAGGGGGAGCAAGTCCAGCAGCTGCAGAACTAAAGGCTTTCAAGCTGAGAGCAGATGCTTCTTATCAAGAGGTATCATCAGCTGCAGGACTAGAGACTTTTAAATGGTCTTTTCAAGTGATGTAGAGACTTTCAGTAATACTGAATTTCAAGTGGTATCAAGTGGTATCAAGACAGCCCTTTATAAGGGGCAAGTTTGCAGTTGCACTCCTGGATTACTTTACATCAGCTAGGGGGAGAACATAAGGGGAGAGATAGACCTGTTGCTCTTTCCTGACTATCTAAAGAGGTCAAAAAGGGGGAGAGATGAGACTAATCAAGCTCAAAGGGGAGAGATAGAAGATGACTCTTTGAAAAGATCAAGCTTCTTCATGACAGAAACACAAGGGGAGAAAGTCATGGGGAGAAAAGGTTGATCAAACAAGAAAAGGTCAAGCTAAGAGGTAATCCTCTAAGGTAACTCACCCTGTAGCAATCTAGGGGGAGTAGGTAAAATTCAAGCTCACTAAATTTAATATAAGTTTTATTGCCTATGTAATGTGTATCTCATTGACTAAGAAAATTGATCAATGGTTTTAACATCTTCAAATAGAGGGAGATTGTTGGGTCCATTGATCTCAATGACCCTGATTTGATGATGTCAAACTTATCAATGAGATAGGCATAGTTGTATATGATGTATGTTTAAGTTCATGCATACATGTTAATCTTTGTCATAATGATTGGACAGCTTGTTCAAGAGACAATGACAGGTGGACTCAAGGTGATAGGCTTGAAAGTTAGAAAAATGTCTAAGTCCAAAAGCATTGAGTGAAGCAAGCTCACTCAATGCCATTCAGCTAATAGCACTGAGAAAAGGCAGGTAGTCAAAGCTGGCAGAATTGTAAAGGCAAAAATATGGCTAAGTCCAAAAGTATTGAGTGAGCTCTACTCACTCAACGCCATATGGCCAAAACCGTTGAGACAAGGTTATTCTGTCAAAGCATAAGCAGTAGAAGTCATAATTTTGACTAAATCCAAAAGCATTGAGTGAAGCTTCATCACTCAACGACATGCTAAGCCTGTCAACGCCAAAGCTTAAGGAGACAGAAAGTTCAACTAAGTGAAGTAGCATTGAGTGAAGCTCACTCACTCAACGCCAAGTGAAATGGCTATGAGTCTAGCCTTACTGTGAAGAATCCAGAAAATCGGCTAAGTCCAGAATCGTTGAGTGAGGTCAGCTCACTCAATGTCATCAGACAGATAGCTGAAGAATGGGCTAAAGGGAAAATAGCGTTGAGTGAGGTCAACACACTCAATGCTCTCAATGCCATCAGACAGATAGCTGAAGAATGGGCTAAAGGGAAAATAACGTTGAGTAAGGTCAACACACTCAACGCTCTCAACACCATCTAGCAAAAGCTAAAGAAATTTCTAAGTCCAGAACCGCTGAGACTACCATTCGTCGAGCTGAGTTTAGATTTCGTCGACCGGAGTTCAGAGAATTCGTCGATCTCAGCTTTTACCTATAAGAAGGACTCAACTATCAGATTTCGTCGAACAGAGTTCAGAGATTTTGTCGAACTCATCCTTCACCTGAAGAAAGAACTGAGCTCGAAGTTCGTCGACCTCAGCCTTCACCTGAAGAAAGAACTGGGCTGAGAGAATTCGTCGATCTCAGCTTCACTGTTTCGTCGAGTTGAGCTCAGGTTTCGTCGAACTGAGTTCAGATTTCGTCGAACGCAGAATTTCAGAAAGGTTAGTTGATTTTGGCTAAGTCCAGAAGGATACTGACTCAGCAAAGTCAACAAGTCAACAAAGTTCAGATTCGATACAAATCGACATTAACGTCGCCATCAGTCTACAGTGGATCTCAAGTTAATTAAGCTGAAGTTTTTACCACCGTTAAGAACTGGGACACGTGTCGATCATCTCGTTATTTTGACGGGATTTTAAATAGAAGAAGTGATCGAGATCTGAAGAAATTGTTCGAATTAAATTTTCTGAGAAAAAAAAAAGCGGAGTTGTCGTCTTCATCCGCCATTGTTGCAGAAGCCAAGAACTTCAAGTTCAAATCAGAAGGGCTTCTGAGTAAGCTGTTGCAATCATCATCTGTTACAACAAGTTTAGAGTAATTCTCTGAGAAAGACGAATCAGCCTAGGCATGCTATAGCTGAAGTTATCTTTTCGATCCAAGCCGAGCCAAAATCTGAAGATCAATTCGCTGGATCAAAGAAGAAGACGGGTTGATAACTGCTCATTTCAGATCGGGAGACATTCCTGAAGGAGAAGCAGATTGATCTGCTAGTCAATTCCAGAATAAGCCGGGCTACAAATTCAAGATCGCTGTATCATCTTGTTGTTGGGAAGACGAAGTTAGGGCTGAAATCTGATTAGTCCAAGTAGACAGACACAGAGACTTTCCTCTGTTGTCTGTAATTCAATTTTATTGATTAATTCTGTGTAAGATTCATTTTGAATTTGAGTGGTAAGGCTAAAGCCTGAGGTGTAAGCCTGCTGTTATAAAGGCTGAGGTAGGGCAAGGATTGCCTGAGTTGTAAGCTTGGTTATAAAGGCTGAGGTAGGGCAGGATTGTCTGAGCTGTAGGCGTGTGTATTCACTCTGAGGTATAGTTCTTGGAAAGAACTTGAGCTGTAGGATCTTGGAGATCTGAGTGGTAGGGCTTGCGCCTAAGTTGTAGGAGCCAGTTGGGCTCTGAGCTGTAAGATCTGAGCATCTGAGAAACTGGAAGAAAGTTTGGCCGAATCTAGCTTATTGCTGGATAGGCGAAGGGGGAAAGTGGATGTACCCATCAATTGAGGAACCACTATAAATCACTGTATACTGTGTTGTGTGTGTTGTGATTGTTGTGTGTGCTGTGATTGCTGTGTGTGCTGTGATTGCTATGTTCAGATAATCTATAAGCTGCAAAGAATTTTTAAATTGGACCTATTCACCCCCCCCTCTAGGTGTTTAGTTGTTCTTGAAATCAAGACTTTCATCCGCCTTCTCCTTCCCTGTATCAGGTGGGGCATCCTCAACCCGTACCTGCTACTACTGCTGAGCTGGGCCTTTTTCTATCCTCACCTCCAAGAATTCTGAATCGGTGGCTGTTGTTTGACCCTCCTCCAGAGAGAGATCACGGTAAGGTAACTCTCCCCTACATTCTCTTCTCTTGCCCGAGCGATTTCTTCTTCCTCTCCGCTTCTTAGATGTCGAGAATCTTGACAGGAAACCCTGACACAGGTCCTCAAAGCAATGGACTGAGTTAGAGGGGAGTTGGTGGAACCAGTTGTTCGCTCTTCCCTTGAGAGTGACAACGAAGAGCCGACACTTGAACACATCCGACATTGGCTTGATAGAGACCGTATCTTCGAACCACTGCAGGTGTTTGTCGAGATTATCCTTCCCGGTATAATAAGTCATGTTAGGCTCTCTGAACCCCTCGGGAATGGGAGCCGAGACAATCAATTCGCTGAAGGGTGACCCACAACTTGGTGGTCTCGCATGCTCCACTCACGCGACCTACTTGCCTGGGAGGCTAACACTCATCGGGCTAGGGAATAACTCCCGGCCGGTAAGGTCTCGCACGACCCCCTCTCCCATCCTTTCCTTCCCGAGACGTCTTCCTGGTGCACTTTCTTCTACCCATCCCGCGGTCATCTCGCGTAGACCCCTGGGAGCTATCTCGCTGAGGCCCCTGTGAGTCAACTTGCCGAGACCCCTGGGAGCCAGTCCTTGGGGGTGGGAGTTGAGCAGTCACCCCGAGGAGCAATACTTCGCAGCATCTCCATGATGCCTTGGATGGACGTCATGAACTATTCCCTCCCTACAAAGGGTGCTGGGTTGGGGAGTTCGTTAGAGTCATCACCACCTCCATGATCTCCCATCATGGAACTTGCTCAGGAACTTCTACATGAGTCGCGGTCCACGCTCACCGCATCAGAATATTTAAACCGAAATTCGGTTCCACCTAGAGTTTGGACCTAGGGTGCAGCTCACACCTACTTCTCCCAAGCCGTCACTTGGTGAGAGACAAGAAATTGGGAAATGACCCTTGGCTCTAGCGTGGAGGTCCCACCTCACACCCGGAAGATCTGTGAGATCTCCCCCTCCCTAGCCAATGTTGAGCTAGGTGCCTTGGAGGATGGAGGAAGGAGATGAAGATTGGTGAAAAATAGATCCCTCTTCAAGGCACCCCAAGGGTCTATTTATAGATTTCTGGGGATGACCTACCAATAGCGCAATCCTGCTACTCTAAAATTACTGAAATACCCGGGGGCTGGTCTGCCGACAGCCAAACTCTACTGTTTTGAACAGCTATTCGCAGCCCCCCAGGGGCAAAATAACAGACCCTCAAGCCGGGCGAGACCCTCAAGTCGGACGAGGACTCCAGTCGGGCGAGTACTTCAGCCGGACGAGAACTCCAGCCGGGCGAGATCTCCTGTCGGGCGAGTACTCCAGCCGGGCGAGTACTCCAGCCGGGCGAGAACTCCAACCGGACGAGTACTCCAGCTGGGCGAGTACTCCAGCCGGGCGAGTACTCCAGCCGAGCGAGTACTCCAGCCGGGCGAGTACTCCGGCCAGCCGGGCGAGTACTCCAGCCGAGCGATTACTCCAGCCGAGCGAGTACTCCAGCCGGGCTAGTACTCCAGCCGGGCGGGTGCCGGCCTCCCGCCACACCTGCCCCCTGAAATGGGGTCGGGACGAGTGCTATCTCTATTCAGAGCATTGTTTAGCTCTTTGTGCACTTGTTTGTTTGGACTTTTTGATCTCTGTCTGATGTGAGACGCTGAGCGTTTAGGGCCCGCGCCTTTATTGTATCTGAGACTTTTCTTTATTGCAGCTGAGTTTTTTGCTTTACTTATGTGTGCATACTGTTTGTGTTTAAGTCTAATATGTGTAAACATGTGCTGGACACGGTTGTGAAGGATTCACGTTTGGATTGAACGTTGCACAAACCACCCTTTATCCGAAGTTAGGGTTCACGACGGACATAGGAGGAGATTGTTAGATATATTTGAATATGTCTGCACGTGTCGAGACCGACTCAGAACAGGTTATTGGGTTTGTGTCGTCCTAGGGTTAGGCTCTACGTTGGAGATACTATATAATCCTTATTCCAAACTTGATAGGGTTATGTGGACTATCTTGAGCGGAGCAACCCTCTTACAATAAATATATCGTACTTCTATCCAATTCTATTTGAATTTATTTTGAACATGCGACTGTGTTGCACTAAGGATGCGCTAGCACAAACAGTAAAAGAAGAATCAAAATCAAGTAGCTCTTTGGACAACTGAAGCTCATAATTAAGGCTCTGTTTGGCACTGTGGTGACACTCGTAAACATATGAGTTAAATCGTCATTCATTAGGGACCGCCTGACAAACATCATCAGTTTGAACATAAAAGTGGATGAAGTTTCTTAGATGAGCGTTAACGAATGACAATTTAACCCTCGTGTTTATGACCGCCACCAGCGTGCCAAATGGAGCCTAAGACTGGACACAGACGACCTATACCAATACTTCGCTCTGCTCGAGATCAGTTGGAAGGCCTTTTTATACCGACAACCATGTACTCACAAAAACTGTGTTTTTAAAAAAAAAACAAAGATCCAAACAGAACTTTAAACTTGATTTATAACAAATATGCATGTATCTAGACACCGAGTGGCGGAACTAGGAATTTAGGTCAGTTCGGGCATCAAGTAAAAAAAAAACTTTAATGACATTTTTTACATATCTTTCAAAAAGAATATTATTAATGATAATTATTCATTGTGGCAAATAAATAATAATAATCAAAATATATACACAGAACAACAAAGTATTATTCATTGTGCCAAATTAATTTGTTCTTATCAAAATAAACAAATTGAACTTGGGTCAAGAGAAGGAAAATATTTTAACTTTAAGGCTCCGTTTGGGGGGACTTGTTTTCACCGGTCAAGCGATAACGACCGCATGAGCCAGACCTTTAACCGCTTGACCGGTGAAAATAAGTCCCCTCAAACGGAGCCTAAGGCTTCGTTTGGGAGGACTTATTTTCACCGGTCAAGCGGTTACGACCGCATGAATCAGACCTTAATTATGGTCTGATACATGCGGTCGTAACCGCTTGACCGGTGAAAATAAGTCCCTCCAAACGGAGCCTAAGTCTCACAAGTCAGCGGTAATAAATTAAGAAAAATATATATACAAATACATAGAATCATTAGATATAGAATTGATTGTTGAAGGGTTTGAATAAAAATTAAACCACAAATTTGAATCACCTCAAATGTGGAATTGATTGCTGGAAAGAAAATCATGGCCATAAGGTCAAAAGAACTGTTATTAAAGCTGTGTTTGACGCGGTTTATTTGCTCCGGTGAGGTTAGACAAAAATGTCATTATCATATCAAAATCTTACGCCCCAAATTAGTTTTTTTTTGTAACGGTGATAACATTTGTCGTACCAAACATACATTCAATGACAATGACATTTTTGTTCCACCTCATCGAAGCAAATAGGCTGCGATATATAAGCCGCGCCAAACGCAGACTTAATTGTGGAACTGATTAAAAACACAACTCACCTTCTAAATATGGAAGTTTTAGGCCATGAATTAGGTCATAGGAAACTTGGAAAATGGGAGTTGATATTTGAAGGTGCACAAAATTAGGCCAATTAAAGTTGCTGAGATGGGGGCAGTCGGGCAGAGCAAGAGAAGTGCAATGAATTTCGCAAAAAACTTCAAATGGGACACTTGGAGAGAATTGAAAGGCGGCAAAGCGGATCCACGAGAGCTAGAAAATTGTGCACTGAAAGGAGGCGAGGTAACTCAGCGAGAAGACTTCATTGTATTGACCAATACTGTGTTTCGGTCCAGTTCATGCGGTCGTAACCGCTTGACCGGTGAAAATAAGTCCCCCCAAACGGAGCCTTCATTGTATTTACTGTTTCGGTGAATGAACACGTCTTTCCTCTGTTCTTGAGTTTTCTGCCAATGTTTGTTTCAGTCTCATGCAATTGAAGTCCACACTAAGGCTCCATTTGGGGGGACTTATTTTCACCAGTCAAGCGGTTACGACCGCATGAATCGGACCATTATGATCCGATTCATGCGGTCGTAACCGCTTGACCGGTGAAAATTAGTCCCCCCAAACGGAGGCTAAGAGAAAGAAGATGACCAAGAGGAGTTAAACATTAATGTTTTGCTCTTCTGCTCAAAAGCTTTGAAGAAGAATTTATTTCTCATAGCTACTTTGACAGCTTTTTTTCACTAAAAAATAAAAAAAGTATGGTTTCATGATTATGATATGATGGTATGCGGCTAAAAAAAGCTTACAAATTTAAGAATAGGGGCAGATATAGGTTAATTGTCAATCTGTTCACTGCTGCTGGCAAATGTTTGAGAGAAAAATATTATGGTCCGTTCGTTTTCACGGAATTATAATTCGATATTGGAATTGAATATTGATGAATATTGTGGAATTGAATATTGATAAATATTGTGGAATTAAATATTTATGACGAATTCCAATTCCAATGTTCGTCTAATAAAGAATATTGGTGAATATTGTGGAATCGGAATTCGATTTTTTTGCCTGAGTGCGATTTTTGCCCGGACGCGATTTTTTTGTCCGAGCAAAATTTTTTCACCTAGTCGTGATTTTTTCTCACGGGCGGGATTTTTTCACGTGGCCGCAATTTTTTTTCGCTCGGGCGCGATTATGTCTCTCGAGCCCATTTTTATCATCCGGGCATGATTTTTTCGACTGGGGGCAAAAAATGCGCCCGAGCAAAAATCGCGCCCGGGCGAAAAAAAACCCTGCCCGGGCGAAAAAATCTCGCTCACGCCCGGGCGAAAAAATCACGCACGAGCGATAAAAGCGCGCTCAGGAGAAAAAATCGCGCCCGGGAGAAAAAATCGCACCAGACGAAAAAATAGCGCCCGTGCGCAAAAAACTCGCCCGGGCGAAAAAAACGGCCCGGGTAAAAAAAATCGCGCCCGGCGAAAAAAAATGCGCCCGGGAGAAAAAATCGCGCCCGGGCGAAAAAATCGCGCCTGAGCGAAAAAAACGCGCCCGGGCGAAAAAAACGCGCCCGGGCAAAAAAATCGCGCCCGAGCAAAAAAAAATCGCGCCCGATCGAAAAAAATCGCGCCCGATCGAAAAAAACGCGCTCGGGCGAAAAAAACGCGCACGTGCCAAAAAAGCGCGCCCCGGCGAAAAAATCGCGTCCGAGCTTAAAATTCGCGGTCCGGCGAAAAATTCGCGGCCGGGAGAAAAAAATGCGCCCGGGCGAAAAAATCGCGCCAGAGCGAAAAAAATCGTGCCCGAGAAAAAAAATTCACGTCCGAGCTTAAAAATGTGTCTCGATCGGAATTGCCCAATTCTTATATAGATTGGAAGGAATTGTCTTTAGTTCAAAATGAATTCTACGGAATTCATTAAAATTTAAATTTCAACGTCAAGCGTGCAGACGAACGATGGAATTGAAATTAAACCTTCAATTCCAATTCCAGGGGCTCAATTCCATGGTCCGTTCGTTTGCTCGGAATTGGAATTCGATATTGGAATTGAATATTGATGAATATTGTGGAATTAAATATTGGTGACAAATTCCAATTCCAATGTTCGTCTAATAAAGAATATTGGTGAATATTGTGGAATCGGAATTTGATTTTTTTGCCCGGGCGCGATTTTTGCCCGGACGCGATTTTTTTGTCTGGGCAAGATTTTTTCACCTTTTTGTCATTTTTCTCACGGGTGGGATTTTTTCACATGCCCGCGATTTTTTTTCACTTGGGCGCGATTATGTCGCACGGGCCCATTTTTGTCGCCCGGGCGTGATTTTTTCGGCGGGGGGCAAAAAACGCGCCAGAGCAAAAATCATGCTCAGGCAAAAAAATGTCGCTCGTGCCCGAGCGAAAAAATCTCGCTCGCGCCCGAGGGAAAAATTCACGCACGGGCGAGAAAAGCGCGCCCAGGAGAAAAAATCGCGCTCAGGCGAAAAAATCGCACCAGGCAAAAAAATAGCGCTCGGGTGGAAAAAATCGTGCTTAGGCGAAAAAAACGCCCGGGTGAAAAAATCGTGCCCGGGCGAGATAAACGCGCACAGGCGAAAAAAACGCGCCCGGGCGAAAAAAACGCGTCCGGCGAAAAAAATGTGCCCGGGAGAAAAAATTCGCGCCCGGACAAAAAATCCGCGTCCGGGCGAAAAAATCGCGCCAGGGCTAAAAAATCGTGCCCGGGCTCAAAAATCGCGCCCGGGCAAAGAAAACGCTCGGGGGAAATTTTTTTCGCGCCCGGGCGAAAAAAACGCGTCTGGGCGAAAAAATCGCCACCGGCCGAAAAAATTGCGCCCGGGCGAAAAAAACGCGCCCGGGCGAAAAAATCGCGCCCGGGCGAAAAATCGCGCCCGGGCGAAAAAAACGCGCCCGGGCGAAAAAAACGCGCCCGGGCGAAAAAACGCGCCCGGGCGAAAAAATCGCGCCCGGCCGAAAAAAACGCCCCCGGGCGAAAAAAACACGCCGGGGCGAAAAAAACGCGCCCGGGCGAAAATATTGCGCCCGGGCAAAAAAAATCGCACCCGGGTGAAAGAATCCCGCCCGGGCGAAAAAAATCACGCCCGGGCGAAAATATCGCGCCTGATCGAAAAAAATGCGCCTGTGCAAAAAAAACGTGGTCGTGCCAAAAAATCGCGTCCGGGCGAAAAAAACACGCCCGTACGCGAAAAAATCGCGCCCATGCGAAAAAATTACGCCTCGCCTGGGCGAAAAAATTGCGCCGCGCTCGGGAGAAAAATTCCCGCCCCGGCGAAAAATTTGCGCCCAGGCGAAAAAAACGCGCCCGTGCGAAAAAAAACGCGCCCGGGCTAAAAAATCGCGCCCGGGCGGAAAAAAATCGCGCCCGGGCGGAAAAAATCGCGCCCGGGCGGAAAAAATCGCGCCCGGGCGGAAAAAATCGCGCCCGGGCGGAAAAAATCGCGCCCGGGCGGAAAAAATCGCGCCCGGGCGGAAAAAATCGCGCCCGGGCGGAAAAAATCGCGCCCGGGCGGAAAAAATCGTGCCCTAGCGGAAAAAATTCGCGTCCGGGCTTAAAAATGTGTCTCGTTCGGAATTGTCCAATTCCTATATGAAAGAATTATGTTTAGTTCAAAATGAATTCTACGGAATTCATTAAAGTTTAAATTTCAAAGTCAAGCGTGCACACGAATGATGAAATTGGAATTGGACCTTCAATTCCAATTTCAGGGGCTCAATTCCGTGCAAACGAACGGACCCTTATAGATTTTCAAATTAATTTTAAAAATTTGTTATTAATTAAATCAACTGATTAATCGGGTAATTTTTTATTAATCGGCCGATTTAATAATTTCAACTATCGGACGTGTAGGGGTCCACTCGAGGCTCTTGGTAGACCGGGCCTACTTATTCGTCCTAGCCCGTTGAGCGGCTGAGCGTACCAACAGTCAAAGATTCACGGGATGATAAGGCGAAAACTTGATGACGTGGAAAGCCCGCAATCGAGGTGAAAAATCACGCGGTCGGTATGGTGTCGGCCAAACTTCCACTATATGAGAGTTTATTACAGGGTTCTTGAGGGGAGAACGAGGGCGACAAGCCGCTCCTCGTTACACTTAAAGAGATGGGAGAAGGATGCATCAACGCAGGGCGTCGTCGGCCTCTGTGTTGCTATGGTAACCTTTCTTTGCTTGCTTCCTGCGGGGGCGGACGAAGCCTCTTCTTTTGAGTGAGCTTCACGTGCCGGCGGGACGGTTTGACTTGTTCTATCTTCTGTTTCTTGAGAGAGGCCGGTGACTTGAGGGGTTGTCTGGAGCGAGCGTGCGACTTTCCTCTTGGCTAACTTCGTCCTGCTTTCTCGGCCTCGGCGGAGTCTTGCGGGAGCTTCCATGGGTGGTGATCCTGTAGGAAGAAAAAAGGAGAGAAGAGAGAGAAAGTAGAGTGGGAGTCAGAGGATTTCTTGAACCAGAAAAAGATGTCCAAATAAAGTGGAAGACGATCTATTTATAAATTTTTATGGGGGCGGTCCGGTAATTTTGCTTATTAACTACCGAAACAGCCAATAGGAGTGCTCAAAATTGAGCACAAGGATCATCGTTTTTATAAAATGGCGATACTACCCTCGGGCCGGAGGAAAGCCCACCCGCGAAAACCGGTGGCCCGGGGACGACGACGAGGGCGACGACTGTCACGACCCGTCTCGACAAAAGTCAGAGTGTGCTTCGGGCAGGCTATGATGCCACAGGCATGAGTGGAAGGAAACCATGCCTGTTAAGGCAAATTGAGAGAATGCTGAAAATAGTTTGAAAGTAATTATTTTTGGAGAAAAACCAAGGTTTTCAGAACCGGACCGGACATTGATCCGGAAGATGGAGAGGTTCAAGGTTGAACCGGTTGAACCTGATTTAGCTACACATGCAGAAACTATGAGATATATACTTATATAGTCATGCAAAATAAATTAAGATAAGTAAATATCAGGTAGATCATAAGATATTTAGTAATAAAAATATTAAAACTCAGTTGCGACATATTTGTTTCATGCATTAAATCAACCGGAGTCGAACCGTAGCCACTTAATAAATAATCAACGTTATCTTAAATATTTCCATAAAAATAATACGAGTGACCGGCACGAGGCTTCGCTCCTACGACCAACCGCGACGGTATCCCAACTGTGATAGTGCCCCCATACGACATTATTCTGGTCATGGCATTACCCCGACGCGACGGCGCTCCCGCCGCTCGCATATCTCAAAGCGTTATACTCCGCTCGTCGATCATTTTGGCCGTGTGCTCGGGGGTTTGCGAGCGATGGGAAGAACCCATTTTTTTTTGTAAGCAAGAGAATTTGTCTATATGAGAGCATATCTTTTTAAATAAAAGAGAACATAAATTTTAAAAAGTAATTTTTTTTAAATAATTTAAGCAAAAAGTATTTGCATATAATATTATAGATATTAAACGCCTACAAAATTATAGATATTAAACGCCTACAAAATTATAGATATTAAACCACTACAAAATTATAGATATTAATATTTTAAAAATGATATATATAATATTTATATAATTATATATAATATTATTAATTTAAATATTAAACATATACGAAATCTTTTTTATGTTTGTGACTGATCACGTGTTAAAGCCGGTGAAGTACAAAGTACTACTTTGACTTGCATTAGTCCCACACTGCTTAAAGGAAAGGCTTTCGCCTGCTGAATACTTTAAATAACTGGAGTCAGGGGCGGATTTAGTGGGGGGCCCGAGGGACACTGACACCCCCATTATTTTTCAAAATGGTTAGTATATTTGGATTCCTCTCGTCGAGACAATGAATTTTGACTACTTATACGTCAAAAACGGTGATCAGATGACGGAGAAACAACTCCGATAAGATCGAAACGTTCAAATTTTTTTTTAAATGAAAGTAGATTTTTGCCCCCTCCCCTCATGTTTAAATTTTTAAAACTCATTGATGCATTCAAAAAAAATTATGTGCACCTCCATTACCAATTTGTGCACTCCCATTATTAATTTTCTGGATCCGCCACTGACTTGAGTGCTATTGCAATATCATCTTACTTGGTCAGATTTTGGGTCAATTTCAGAATTATTAAATTTTAAAAAATTATTTAAACAGCCGCTCTGGACCTGCCCGGTTGAGCTAAACCCGCTCCGGTTAGCGGTTTTACGGGCGGACCGGCCGGTTCGCTTGTTCTTGACCGGTTTGGGGCGGGAGCGGGTTTAGAGCCCTGACCGGATCGTCTGGTGCACCGATTGGCGGTTCGACCGGTTGAACCGGTCGGTCCGGTCCAGTTTTTTAAACGTTGAGAAAAACAGGTTTTTTTTATTTGCAAAAGCATTTTAAGTTTAGAATAGTGTGAATTTTAAATGCACATGTGTTTTGTAAAAATTATGTTTTACAGACCACTATTATAGTTTTCATGCAATTATGATTCAACAGAGGATACACATGCATATAATACTAAATTTTAGTACATTGTATTTAATAGCCTAACAGTTGTCCATATATTACTGTTCATAATTATCACATAAAGAAAACATCTGACAGTAAAAGAAATGAATCAAAACATCAAACCTGACACGGGTAGAAGATCAATCATCAGAAAGCAGAAGCTTGATGCAGATCTGGCTCAGGAACCTGGCGGCGCTGACATAAAAGCTAAGAGAATTCCAAAACACAAAGGAAAAGCCTCAGAACATTGAAATAAACAGAGTGCGCAAAGTAAATTACAAAACAGTAATAGAAGCAGAAATGTAAGAGTGTACCAGTTTCTCATGAAGCAAAACTATTCGAGACAGACAAACAAAGAGCTAAACAGAATAAGTTAGTTTATTAGACTACTCCGGAGTATAATAAAAAATTATTCATGTAATATGTTGTAAGTCGTGATCGATGAAGGGTGTATGTGCTATAGCGGGCACACATGGTTCACGATCAGATCTGCGTGCAAGTTTTGTCGAAAAAATAATCCTGCTTGCCTTGACCAAGGCGGCAGACAGATGTTCAGTTAGACGCTACAGTTTAAGAATTTGCTTACAACTACGGATTTGTTTTCGAACTTCATACTTAGGTGATTTTTAATGGAAATGAAAATACTTAAAGTGAACGATCAGACCAAGAATAAGTTTTACTCAGACAGACATACGAAACCAGACTCGATGACACAAAATGAACCAAACAGTGAATTTAAGCCTCGCGGGTTCGAGAGGTCAAGGTCAAAATATCAAGAAGATTTATCGAGTAAATTGCACAGGTAAGTTGACAGGTGTCGGATCGGAGATATCGAGAACTCGCCTAGGTTAAACAATTTCCAGGGCACAGTTAACTTCCAAGAAAAAACATCCGTTCACTACCGAGCATGATATCGAATTACCAATTATATATTTATCCATAATTCATTATAAGTGTGATCTTCCAATTCAAATGTGTGTACGGTACGAGCGTGACATAACCTAACAATCTTTAAATCACTAGCCAGGAGCCTTAACAATGATTATTCAAATCTATTAATGCTCGTGCTCAAACTTACTGTCCTCAAATTGTTCATCAAAAGAGGCAAAATTCATCAAAGTGAGAATCCAATTAAAATTTCATCTTTACACTATCGCATGCCAATTCCAATAGTCCAAACCCTATACTATTAATTTATCAAGTTCGTCGCTCATGAATTAAAATCATTTGACATATCAACTATATTCAGGGATGCAGACATGAAATCAAAGGACAGATATAATAAGTTAAACACAATGCTTGCAAGAGAGAGAGATCTCTACTTGCCTTAAAGAAGCTGAAATTGGCGGCGACGGCTAAGCGGCGCAAGCGAAATCAGAAACCATAATCAGACCTGTACAAGAACAATGAAAGAGACACAACAAATTATCACTATGTTAACACAGGCAAATATTCGCTACAAAATTGCATCAGATGTGGATAAGAGATTTACCTCCCTCAAGAGTGAGGGGAGAAGATATTCCACGCGGAGACGGAGACTTGACGACGCTTGGGTAGGGGAAACCCTAAATCGGGAGGATCTGCACATGATTCCCACCAACTGAATCGAGGAGCGGCGTCGGAAAACACAAACATATCCTAGTTAGACAATTACGATATGGGCAAAAATATGAAATACAACAAACAAGCAATTTGGGGCATAGAAACCACCAAATAAAATCAATAAAGTCCAAATTGAGAGGAGACGAGGAGGTTCTTACCCAAACAGACCGAGACCGGACTCAAAAATCCAAGGAGAGGCGGATCCAAGCAAACCCTAGAAATTCCTCGCCGCAAATCTCGGCCAAAAAGGAGAGGAAGCGGCTGTCAGAGGAAGAGGAGTCGAGATCTGAAGTTGTCGGCCCCTAGGAGGAAGAAGGTGTCTTACAAAAGAAGTCGCTGCCGACCCTTCAAAAAAGGATGTGATGATGCTAGCGGGTTGAGTAAAGGAAGCAGTAGAAGCCTATCAGCCCTAGCAAGGGAGGAGATGCCAGCCTGAGAGAGGAGAAGGGGGCGTTGGCCTCTGGAGGAGTTGTCGACGGCTTGAGAAAGAGAAACCACAGGAGGTCGCCAGCCCTAGCATCAGATGAGGAGTCGTCGGAGGAGGCGGCAGCGCCTGGAGCAGGGGGAGGCAGTGAAGTCGGAGCCTGAGGCTTGCGACAAGGGAGCGACATCGGGAGTCGGCGCTGCGGCTTGCGTGAGGCAGAATCGGGAGAAGACCTAGGCCCGACGGGCGACCGGGAGGGGCGGCCGGCTGCAGTGAATCCACCCAGAGATGGGCAGCCTTAGCCTGCCCTCCCGAGGGCCGGCCGCGGCGAGCCCCCCCCCCCCTTGCGGGGGCCGGCCGCGGCGAGGCCCCCCCCCCTTGCGGGGGTCGGGCATGGGAGGCCGCACGGGGATGGGCGGACTCGACCGGCCCTCTCAGGGGCCGACCGCTCCTTGCGGGATCCTGCCGCGGCGAGGCCGCCCGAGGATGGGCAGCCGCGACGAAACTGCCCGGGGATGGGCTAACTCGGTCGGCCCTCGCGAGGGCAGGCCATGGCGAGTTCCCCCCGATTCAGGCTCCCATTGCCGATACTCGTGGGGGCTGGCCGCGGTGAGGCCCACCCTTGCGGGGGCCGGCCGCCGTGAGGTTGCCCGGGGACTGGCAGCCTTGGCTGGCTCTTATAGGGGCCTGCCACAGCGACGCAGCCCGAGGACGGTCGGCCTTGGTCAGCCCTGCGGGGGCTGGCCGCAGCGAGACTACCCGGGGACGGGTGGCCTTGGTCGGCCCTGGTGGGGGCTGGCCGCGGCGAGGCCGCCCCGATCCAGGCAGCCTTGGACGACCCTTGCGGGGGCCGACAATGACTAGGCCACCCTGATCCAGGATACCTTGGTCGGCCTCCGCAGGGGCCGGCCGCGTCAAGGCAGCTTGGGTTTGGGCGGCCTCGGCCGGCCCTCACAGGGGCCGCCCACGATGAGGCTTCCCGGGAATGGGCGGTGTCGGCCGGCCCCCGTGTGGACTGGTCGTGATATTTTAGAAGAGGGAGAGTGGATGGAGGTCGGTCCGAGCAGAGCCCGCCGGCGCCGCCGGTTGGCGACGGACGCACCATGTATGAGATCCTGTGTGTTGCGGTTATTGCATGGATCAGGTGCGCTGATCGTGCATGCGGCGATTATGCACGTAACTTTCCATGATGTGAGTAGGGGAAGAGGAAGAATGTCTACTTGCAGTCTAGTTTCACTATAAATTGGGTTTGGCACCTCATGACACATTTCATAATTTTTGGTCAATAAGTATTTCAGGTATAAAAAACAATGGTCAATCATTTGCCCTAATCTATCGTTTAATCTGAGTCTGTTGCGCAGCTGCGAGTTTGCTCCTTCCTCCTCCCTCCCTACGAGTCTGCTCCCCCGTCGATCTTCCCTCATTTAGTCAGCGCCGGTCCTCCCTCATCCAGTCAGCATCCATCCCCCTCATCCAACCGACGTCGATACTCCCTCATCCATCTGACATCGATCCTTCCTCATCCAGCCAACATCGATCCTCCCTAGTTAACCTTTAGCAATACTCTATTTTAACTCTTTTAGGGTTTCTTCTTCAAGGTTTCTTCTACGATAAGACTCCTTCATCCTTTAATATAGCTCTTGTTTCAAGCCTTCGAGGTTTAACTCTTGCTTCGTGTCTTAAGTTCTTATTTTTTTAGCAATGGTGAAACAATTTGGAGCATTTAAGTTCTCTTTCATTTTTGCTAGTTTATCTTGCTAGTTTTAAATTTGAGCAATGTTATAAGCACACCAAATCTCGCTATTGACACACCAAAGTAAACTCTAAAAACTACCAAAAAAACCCTAACTCTCCTCCATAACCGCACACCCTTTTCCCTGTTCATCCCTTCCGCCGAACGAAACCCGATTTCCGCGACTTCCTCTCCTCCAGGTTCGCTGATCGCGCCCTTCGCTCGCCGGTGCTGAAGAAGGCCACCAGAGGCCAGCCTCCCCAGCCCCCTTCCTCTCCCGCTGTCCTGAGCCTGATCTCCCGTTGACAAAAATATCCATCGGTGCTGAAGAAGCCCACCGGAGGCCAGCCGCCCCAGCCCCCTTCCTCTCCAGTCGCCCCAGCCCCCTTCCTCTCCTGCCGCCCCAGCCCCCTTTCTCTTTTGCCGCCCCAGCCCCCTTCCTCTCCCGCCGGCTGACCAGAGGTTGATCCGCCCAGGGAAAACTGGATCTCCATCCGCCGACCAGAACCCCACTCCAGCCCCTATTCAATGCCGCCCGAGCCCGACTTTTGTGCTTCTCGGTAGGCCTTCTTTTGAAGTTTCTGGCATGGTATTTTTGTTCCTCCTTCATTTTTTCACACAAACCCTAACTTTTTAGTCTCTTTTTTTGTTTTTTTTTCAGCCCAAAAGTCTTGTAGATTTCGGATTTAGGTGTGATATTGTGAAGACTTCGGAGTATATTAACGTTTTCTCAAACATCAAGGTATAACTTTTCTTACTATTATGCAATGCAAACCTAAGCCTAGGGTTGTTCAAATTTATATAGTTCTGATTATGTAATTTTGAGTCATGTGTTTATATAGGGATTTTGTGATCGTGTAGGAATTTTTTTTTATTTTTATAGTTATGGTTTCCTTTTGAATGATAATGGATGCATGAGATTTTTAGTATTTTTTTGTGAACTTGTTATTTTTGTAGGATAGAAATTGTTCCCCATGTAGTTGAAGAGCCATCGATTTCCATAGAAATTGATGTAGGAATGAATTTTGTAACTGATATGGTTTTTCCTACGAAAGAGAGCCTACTTGAGTGGGTTCGTGATGTTGCCAAAGGCTTGAGTTTCGTTGTCACCATCCAAAAAGCAGACAAAATAGATGGGAGACCTAAGCCTAGGGTTTTTATGGGTTGTGATAGATCCGGATTTGCTCGTGATAATCAACAAAGGAAGGGGTATATTAAGAAAAACCTAAGAAAGACTAGTTCGAAGAGATGTGGGTGTCAATTTTTGTTACTTGGTCAAAGAAATGCATGTGGTGATGAGTGGAAAATTGATATTAAAAATGGAAAACATAATCATCAATTTGTTCATTTAGAGGCACATAACTATGCAGCTAGATTAACTGAAGAAGAAGAACAGATAATGGAAGAGATGTACGGCTTCGGTGTGAAGCCTAGGAAAATACTCTCATCGTTGAAAAATAGAAGTAGCAACAATGCTTCAATTATGAGAACTATTTACAATCAAAAGGTTAAGTTGCAAAAGAGAGAACTAGATGGTGGAACCCCCATCTAATTTCTTTACAAATGTATTAGAGATGCAGAATACAGTAGCTACAATCATGTAAATCCTTCTACTTGCAGTTTGGAAAGTTTATATTTTGCTCACCCTACATCTATCAGATTGTGTAATATGTTTCCGGATGTTTTTATAATGGATTGCACGTATAAGACTAATCGCTACAGGCTACTGTTACTTTCCATTGTTGGACAAACTTCTACCAACTTATCATTTTTTGCCGCTTTTGCCTTCATATCTAATGAAACAGAAAATAGTTATAAATGGGCGTTGGAGTGTTTTAAAAGTATGTTGGATGCAACCACCTTGCCAAATGTTTTGATAGTGGATAGAGAGATAGCTTTAATGAACGCAATAAAGGTGGTATTTCCTCAGGCAAAAATTATATTATGTCAAGTTCACATAAATAAGAATATACTGGCTCATTGTAAGAAGTATTTCAAGAAAGGCGAGGAATGTGAAGCTTTTTCAACTGAATGACAAACTTTTGTTTACTCACCTTCTGTCCATGATTTCAATATGCGTTTAAATGATATGTGTGCAAAATATGCTGAAAACTATCCGGATGTTCTGAAATATGTCGTCACTACTTGGGTTGATCCTTACAAGGTGTATTTTGTCTCTGCATGGATAGACAAGTTGTTGTATTTTGAAAACCCTACAACTAACTGCGTAGAGAGTGGTCATAGCCAGCTCAAGCATTTTTTGGAAGTATCTATTTGTAGTTTATCTTCGGTATGAAAAACCTTTCATCAAATGCTTGTTCTGCAACATACACAAATTAGGCACTCTTTTGGGCAAAGTTCAATTCAGGTAAACACAGGGTTCAGAGGATCATTATATACAAACTTGCTTGGGTATGTTTCTGTGCATGCCTTAGGATTAATGAAGAAAGAGGAATCACTTGTCACGAGTGACAATGCTTTGGACTCGGGAGAGTGTTCTCATAAGATGCGCTTCACCATGGGTCTTCCTTGTGCTCATGAATTAATGCCATACATGCACCAATCTTCCGCATATCCCTTATAGATGATTCACAAGCATTGACGACAATTAACTTTAGAATCATCTAAAGTTGATAGCACGAATATAAAGGAGGAAACGGATCCGGCAGAGGTGATACAAGTTGATTTGGATGGCTTCCTTAAAAAATACAACACTAATAATGATTTCCATAGAAATGAAATGAAAAGGAAACTTCGGGAAATATTAGAGCCAACCACTACTCAGACACAAGAGCCGTTAATGCCGTTGCGTAGTAAAGGGAGGCCGCAAGGAAGTAAAAAAAAATTTAAAGACGATTAAAAGTCAACAAAAAGAGAGCTATCACTATTTGAACATGTATTGGGGACCAAAGAAAACTCAAAGGCCAAGCCTAGGAAATTTATTCCAAGGAGATATCCTACTAAAAAAGGGTTTCTTGAATACATTGCGGCCGACATGCCAACTTACTACTAGTCATTTACTTGATGCTATTAATGTACTAGGAGATGGGAATTGCGGTTACCGAGTGGTAAGCCAAGCCTTGGATATGAGTGATAATTGGATTAAAGTGCGACAAGATCTAGCCGAAGAAATAAATAATAATCAGTCCTTGTACAACGACATATATGGGAATGTGAGGTTGACCGAGTTGTTGGCATCTTTGGATTGCACGTCTACTCCCGCACCACTCGACAAATGGATGATGATGCCAGACATGAGACTAGTCATTTCATCATGTTACAATGTGGCAGTTGTACATTTTTCAAAGTTTCAGTCATTCAAATTTTTGCCACTACATTCGGCCCCTCCAATGACTAGGAAGACTATTTACATTGGTTTTGTCAACAACAACCACTTCATTCCGTTATTAGTGCAAAATGATTGTCCAATGCCGCCTGTGATCAGCATGTGGATGAGATATCACACTGCAGTTGCAAACCAATTAGATTCTAGTTATAAAGGTGAAGATGATGAAATAGTTAATTTGGCCGATCCTTAAGGTACGCAAGATTATACATTTTAATTCATAGCAAATAAACTAGTTTTATTATAATTTAATTTTTCATAGTATTGTCTCTTGTAGGTACGGAAGCCTTGGATCTACGTCGTTAAGCATTTATCGCTAAAACTGATTTTAAATCAAAGGTATATAGTGTTGCTAATAATCTTAGTTAAGCTCTATTTTATATCTCGCTAACTTGGAATGGTTTAATATGTATGCAAATTTAGAACATTTTGGTGGAGATTTGCCAACCAGACATGTTAACTCGATTTTTTGGGATCTCAAATTTTTTAATGTTGGATGTATTTTTGGACTATTGGATGTATTTTTGGACTATTGGATGTATTTTTGGACTATTGGATGTATTTTTGGACTATTGGATGTATTTTTGGAATGTCAAAAATCTAATAGAAAAGGAAAAAGTTTGACTTTTTGGTGTGTCATTAACAATTCTAACAATCGGTGAGACAATAAAGAATTGGTGTGAAAATAAAAAAATTTGGTGTGCCAATATAAATGGGCTGTCAATAGCGATAATTGGTGTGCCTATAACATTGCTCTTAAATTTTCAAGCACTTCTTTCCTATAATAAATCAAGGTATTGTACCTTATATTATATTTAGAATATTATGTTTATATTATTATGTAAATCATTTTGTTTGGTAAACTTCAAATACTTGTGATGTCGTCTGAAGCTTCAACAAAGGAATCAAGTACAAAATAAGGTAGAGATCCTTTTAAGTCTCTAGTGAAAAGGTTGATGTGAAGCACACAATTAGGGTTCGTTGCCAGTATTGCAATCAAATATTAAGTGGAGGGATAAGTCGATTGAAGACACATTTAGCTGGGCTTTGAGGCAATGTTAAACCATACCCAAAAGTACCAACAAAGATGAAAATCCTAATACTGCTTCGAAGTCAGAACTAGTATTGAAAGAAGCCAAAATTGATAGATTTGAGGCGGATCGTGATGAAGTAGCAGTTGGAGGTACAATGGATTTAGAAGACAACTCTCAATCACATAAGAGTATCTTTTCTAAAATGAAGACGAAATGACCATTGGACATACATTTCTAACTACCGTCGGAAAGTATCACACAAACAAATAAATGTGAAATATGATATTGAAAAAAGATAGGTGGAAGAAGCAAATAAAAGAAGAAACAAACACACATATCACAAGATGGATATATGAAGCTAAATTTCCTTTAATTCTCTATCACTCCCCTCTTTTGATCACGTGATACAAACTATTGGACATTGTGTGCTATGGTTGAAATGCCCTACTTAGTATGAGTTGAGAGAAAAACATCTTAAGAAAAAAGTTGAACAAACAAAATCATCATTGAATTCATTCACCACTATTTATGGGTTAAATGTTGTAATATTATGACTGATGCATGAGCTGACAGAAAGGAAACGTGTATTATGAATATTATGGTGCACTATGAAATAGGAGTTGTATTTTGAATGTCTATGAATGTCTTATCTTATATTCATGATGAAAAATTTATTTTTGATTTTGTTGATGTGACAATCGGATTTGAGTGTAGACCGGGAGAAGAAATTGTGATGCAAGTAATCACGGATAATGCATCTAATAATATGCTAACGACAAAGATGCTATATATGAAAAGATCTTTTATATTTTGGATGTTTTGTGTAGTCCACACAATTAATTTATTGCTCGGAGATATTATCAAAATAAAGTAAATTATAAATGTCATCATCCTTAGTCATAATCGTATAATGACAATATTTATGTATGAACATACCATTTCTCATGATTTGTTGAGATAATTTACCAAGGATTGGAGAATTTTTTTTTTTTTACCAAGGATTGGAGTCCCATGACATATTCGGCCAGTAATGTCTAGATTTGCTACTATATTTCTATCTTTACAAAACATTATAGATAAAAAGAAAGAGATAATGAACATGTTTTCCATCTCAAAAATGGGAAGACTCAAAGTTAACACGCACATCGACTAGTAATAGGGTAAAATACATAATTTTGTTTTACAATCACTACTAGAAAAATGGCTTTTAGCCACGGTTTTTTTTGTCACGGGAAAAAACCGTGGCTAATACTGAAGTATTACGGTTCCTATTCCGTGACTAATAAGCTAGTATTAGTCACGGATGACTAATTCGTGGCAAATAACCCAACTTTTTGCCACTAATAGTCTAGTATTAGCCACAGAAGCCTAATGGCAAAAAGTCTGGTTTTTTTTAGTCCCACACCACCAATAGCTCGATGTTTATATAGGCCATTCAAAATTATTATTTGAAATGAAATCGGCGTGGCGACGACGGTGGCGGCCAGGCGGTGGCGGTCAGATCGGGCGGCTGAGGGCGGCAAAAATGGGAAGACTCAACGTTAACGCGTACATCGACTAGAAATAGGGTAAAGTTATGCATAATCTGCCGTGGCTTTGTTTTTTAGTATGAATTAATGATCAACTTGTGTTACTTTTTAGTTCTTACTTACGTGATTATGCTAATTTATTTAAAACTATAGACTGCTACAATTGTATATAATGTGAAATTATGGAAAATGCAGAGATTGCTATTAGTACATTTTCAACGCAAGTGAAAGTATTAAAAAGAGCTGATGGAGATGCGTCTTTTATGAGGTGGATATAAAGAGATATGCTAAATGCCAAAGAAGAAATTGTGGTTGCTCTAAATCAAAATGAATCTAGATATCTTCTTATATGGAAACTAATTGAAAGAAGGATTGATAGTAAGTTAAGTACTCCCCTACACATTATTGGTATTACCTCAATTCATATTTTTATTTTGTAAATTGGGAAAAAATGGAGAAAAACGGTAAATACATGAATGTGGTAATTGATTGTATGTCTAAGATGTATGAGATGGGTGTGGTCATTCAAGATCACATTACTAACCAAGTATATCTCTTTCAAAATAAGAAATGATCTTTTGACAAAGAAATTATAAAGAAACGAAATCTCAATAGTTCTCTTGATCTTGGTACAATTATTTCTTTAATTATTCACCTGCTTTACTGAATAATGTTATTTATAATGTCTTGTTGTTGATAGTTTGATAAATATTTTTGATTTAAATGTAATTAGTGAATTAGTAAAAGTTTAATGGAAACAATACACCTTATTTGATAGACATGATAATACGTGTTCTCGAATTGACTACTAGCTCTTTCGATTGTGAAAGAAATTGGAGTACATTTGAATTGGTAAATTACCACTTATAACTAAAATTTATATATCTTTATTATCTATTTTTTATTAATTGGATTGATTGACTTTATAAATTATAAATTCATACAAAAAAAGAAATAGATTGGATCACAAGATATTGAATGATATTGTCTTTGTAAAATTCAATGTTACTATAAAGACATTGTCAATGGAAGTTAAAAGTGATCCAATTGCTGCAAAAAGTTTGATGATAAAAAAGTGACAGAGTGGTTGATGGGCTTTAGCTCTACAAAGAAATCAATTCATAATGAAGAGGAATTTTCTGAAGAGGGGTTGACTTGACAGTAAGTGGTGGAGTGCATGGATGTTAGTACAGAGCCAAAAAAAAGTTCCAATCAATCTTTTACGACTACGAATACTAAATTGTCAAAGAACAAAAAAAATCAAAAATTAGATTGTATTGCTAAAGAAGACAAACTATAGTTTTATTTCATCTGAGGAGGACCTCATTGAAGATGACATTTTAGAAAGTGTTGCGGCCAACTCAACGTTTCTGGTAGACCAGACTAAACTAGACCGCTTTAGCCCGTGGAGCGGTTGAACTCGTAAAAAGTCACAGAATAAATAAGGAAATGTACAAGACGATTTTAACGTGAAAAAACGCCTCAACTGGGTAAAAAAGTACGTGACCAATTCGGCGTCGGTCAAACTCCACAATTAGCAGCAGTTTACAAAATTTTTGGAGGAATTGAAACAGGTCGCTCCTCATTACAGCTTGGAGATGAGAGAGAATACAGACACACTTGGTGGGCGACAGACCGACTTACACCAAGCTCTGCTAGGATTCTTGTAATCTGTCGTGGGTTGTTGGTTTGAATTCTAGCAACAACATTTTTAAAACTTTTAAGCTTTGAGACTCACGCATGTGGCCCGCCAGGTTCCGCGAAACTAGCCATGATTCTTGGTTCCCTGATTTTCGGGCGGTCCGATACTTAAGCAACCCGCAGAGCTAGACTGGACCAACAGGTTATCCGGTCGGCGGTCGTACCGGCCGGTCCAGTCTGGTTTTCAAAGCTTGAAAGAAACATGCATATTCAAATATTTATTCTATTTTTATTATTTATCGACGGTATGAAATTTCCAAAATATTTAATTAGTCAAATTAAGCTTGATTTATCAAATTAAATACAATATACAAAATTATTTAGAGTAATGTTAATAGCACCCCACATCATGCTATTAGTCGCCATATTATAATAGCATCCCGTAGAATTTTATTTTCACATCATGATATGCATACCGTCCAAATATTTTTTTTTAAAAAAATTCACACATTTCAAACCTCAATTTATGGGATCTCACCCCAATTAGAACATAAACAACATGCAAAATATATTAGCGCATTGCCACCTCATCATCTTCTCCTTTACCCCACGCATATCATGTTTCCAAAACAAAGGGAGCGCTGTTTCGCACAAAACCAAGTCCACCATAGCCATCCTCATCTCCGAAAATAGACGAGTCCGACATTCGCTTTGCCAACACATGGGAAGAAGTCGACAAAACCCAGGATGTCGCAAAGCATGACTCCTCGAGGGGGTGCTATTATAGAAACCTTCCTTATAAGATAATGCATTAATTTGTACATTTTCGTTCTACTATAAACTAGATGTCGGGTGCTATTAACATTGCTCAATATTATTTATTGCGGGTTAAAAATAAAACCTACAATTGGAAATTGCAGGTCTTGGGAAAATCTGAAATGGAGCAGATCTGAAATGCATGGGTCAACCAAAAGGAGAGGATGATCAGCAGAGGATATGGAGTTGCTCGTCGGAAGCGGAATGACGCAGCCGTGAGAGATGTCGGATGGATCTTTGCCGGCGGCCTACATATGGCGTGAGGGAGAGAGGCCGCTGAGTTTGTCGGAGGGAGAAGATGGTCGGCTAGTCGGCGGGTTAATTGCTGGATGGAGTTTTGGCCGTGGAGGTTGTAGAGAGAGAGGGAGAGAGGTTGATGGGTTCGTCCATGGCTGCTTGAGGAGGAAGGAGTTCGAAGCCGCCAGAGGGGAAGAGTGTATGGAAAAGAGGGAGGAGGAGGATCAGGGCTTGACGACGCAGCTGCTGAGAGGGACCGAATCGCGCTCACCGCAATCAGGAGTCGTGAAAAAAAAAAATCACGACTCAAAATCGCAAATATTGTTAAAATTCCACTGCTGGCATTAAAATTTAATTTGGCTCGAATGATGAAAAAGGGACGGTCCTCCATTCCCAAAATGGCGGGCCCACCAAACAAATCCTAGATGTGGGGGTGCTATTAGCATTCCTCATTATTTATTGCGGGCCTAAGATTTGTTTACGATAAAAGCACGGGGTTAGCGGACTTCCAGCTCCTCGTCCTCACCCTTTTGCCCGCGTTGCAACGGCAACCGCGTCCCCGCCGGCCTCTCGGTCGCCGGTCTCCCGATTTCAACCCTTCCGCCGCGCACGAAGCCAGATTCTTCCTTCCAGATCACACAATCCTCGCCGGATTCATCGGCTTTCTTCCCGATTAAGCCATCCTTTTTTTCTCAATTTAGGGTTTCCGTTTCTCCTCCGTCCACCTTTCCCTTCCCAAAATCAAGAACCGCGATCCTCTTCACGGCGGCAGCGAGAACGAGAAACCCTAATGGACGGTTTCGGCGATCCCTTCCCGTCGTCTTCTGCCGCCAAGAAATCATTCCCCCTCCCACGATCCCTCACCTACCACCACACCTCCCACCGTCGCGCCCGCGACGGCCACCGGCCGTTATGGAAGAACTCCGCCGACGACAGCCCCAATATTCCCGGGGCCGATTCGGGAGTCGTCATCTACACCACCTCCCTTCACGGCATCCGCCGGACGCACGCCGACTGCTGCGCTGTTCGCGCCATCCTCCGCGGCTTCCGCGTCGCCGTTGACGAGCGGGACGTCTCCATGGACGCAGCCTACCGCCGCGAGCTCCAGGGGTTGATTGGCGGAAAAGTGCAGCCGGTGACCCTGCCCCAGGTTTTTGTCCGCGGCCGCCATATCGGCGGAGCGGACGAGGTGCGCCACCTCCACGAATCCGGCGAATTGGGGAATTTTCTCGAGGGGGTTCCCGGGCAGGATCCCGCGTTCGTGTGCGGCGGCTGCGGCGGCATCCGGTTCGTGCCGTGCCGGAACTGCAGCGGCAGCCGGAAGGTGTTCGTGGAAGCCGAAGGGAGACGTCGGCGGTGCGAGGAGTGCAACGAGAACGGATTGGTACGATGCCCTAACTGCTCCTCCTCCTCCTCCTCCTTCCATTGAAAACTCTGCGTTATTCCGAATTCATATAGAAGGATTCAACATACAATAGAAATTGGTGCCGGCATCCTTTCAATCTCCAATGGTGTGCTCTGGTTTCTCCGGCGGACATTGAAGACGACAACATACAGGTTCTGCCATTTGAAATTGGGTCTGTGTTCATGTACATTATACAACTATTTCTGTATATATAATCTGCTTTCTTGTTTAGTGTTTTGTATGTTTACCTCCATTGTGATTCTACATAAACATAATTATTCCCCCAATTTGATGGAAAAATTGTACATGGGGATTAAATTGTGATTCGTTAACGCCCACCTAAGGAATTTCATACACTTTTACGTTCAAACAGATGATATCTGTTAGGCGATCCTTAACGAATGACGGTATAACCCAGTGAGAAGCTTGTCTAAGATGGTCTGAACACGTACAAAGGAGACCATTAGAGGCACCTGTTAGGCATTGTGAGAGTCTCGTCACTAGGCATGTTAAACGAGGGCGGGGTAGACCAATAAAGACTTGGAATGCAACTATAAGGAAAGACATGATGTACTTAGGCATTAGTGAGATTATGACAAAAGATAGGGCACAATGACGACAAAGGATCCATATAGCCAACCCCACTATAATGGGATAAAGGATTGACTGTGTTGTTGTTGTTAATGTCATCCTTTTGATCAAAATCTGACCACATTTTCCAGCCAAAAATTTGAATTTTTTGACTGAAAAATAGCTGGAGGATGAAAATGGTATATGTAATTGTGTGTTCATGTACATTGTTTTTAGATTTGATGGGTAGATGCAGTAGAACACTCTATATTCTTTAACAAAACTGAAGTTTGTAGCGTTTGCACAGTTGTGACAGTACCTCTGCTCGCATCCACCATTACACCATCATGCGGGCGGTGGTATTGGCGCGGGCGTGGGAGAGGGTCCTATGGAGAATGGTCAGAAATTCGTAATAGAGCCCGACCATAATGACCGAATTTATTATCTTCATGCATAAGGATAATGGATTACCTAGTAGAAAAGATTTCTGAATCATCACAAAGCTCCTCTTTTTTTTTTCTATTGCAATTTATCGATTGTTATATGATGATTTGGGGAAAAATACGAGCGTTAGTAATGACCTTGAAGAGGATCGGGTTTTATTTAAAATGGATGGCCAAGATGAAACTGATGGTGCACATCATTACACCATAAGAGGATATCTTTATATATTAGTAAAGTGTAAATATAGGCAATAACTATATGCAGACCTATTCCGGCTATCTACAGGCCACAGAACTTTATAATTGTTATGTGCAGGTCAGGCTTATACGGGGTTCATCACTTCCTATGATTTTTTAGTTTGACCTGCATTTATCCTTGGATGCATATAGTCAAAAATGATATGCATATAACATGACCCTAAATATATTATAGTTTTAACAGTCAAACTTGGAGTGGTTAAAATTTATTTTAAAAGCAAATATCTTTTTAAATACAAAATATATTAATTATATAAATAATATTTTATTAAAAATATTAAATTGATATTTTAATAAAGACAAGACTTGAATTTAAGATCAAGAGTGTTTTATCAACAATTTTTATCAACTACACTAAATGACTTTTATGAGAAAATATGTAACAAAGTTATATATGCATGTACTGGCGACGATATTACTATTGTCAAACATTATACAACTCGAATATCGAGTTATGTAGTTGTATTGCCGTTGCCTCATACTGCCTACAAAGGGCACGGGTGATCAATGGTACCGTCGCTACCTCATAAGAGAGATGATTGAAATTCTTTAAGTTTAGGGTTAAAAAAAATCAAATTAGAAAGTATTTTGGGAAGACTTAGGGTCTGTTTGACATGGCGGCGGCGGTCATGAGCACGGTGGTTATGAATTGCTATTCGTTTGGCACGACATTTTTGCTCTAGTGAGTTTGGATAAAGACACCACTATCATGAAATATATGTTTTACATAACAACGATTATGACTCGCCAAGAAAAAAAATTAATTTTGAACAAAAAAAATAGATGAAGTTTCTGAGATGAGGTTGGGCATTCACGAATAATAGTTTGTCACCAGTGTGCTACGTTTGGTTTGGAGCTACATTTTTGCTCCAATGAGTTTGGGAAAAAATGTTATCGTCATAGAATGTATGTTCACATGACAATGATTATGACTGCCATCAATAACAAAAAACTAATTTTAAACATTAATATGATGAGGTCGGACGTTCACGAACGATAGTTCATAATCATCACATTCACGAATGCCGCCACCACGCAAACAAAGCCTTAGGTGTACTTTCTCCTCATGACTATTTGGCGAGAATATAGCCCGTAATGTTAAACTCATTCACCTAAGGAACTGATGCTAATAAAAAAGTTGTTGATCTAATAGAGCTATCAAAAAAATAGTGATGAATAAACTGCAAACTGTGTGAAGACTTTGTGCATAAGGTTCTGTTTGGCACTGTGATGGCGGTCATGAACATGGGGGTTAAATTGTCATTTGTTAACGCCCACCTAAGAAATTTCATCCACTTTTATGATGATGTTTGTTAGGTAATTCTTAACGAATGACGTTTTAACCAATGCGTTTATGATCGTTGCCACCGGCCAAACAGAGCCTAAGTGCTGGTCGAATAGAGCTTTTTCAATTAAGCTGTTTGGAAGAACAGCTGTTTGAAAGCTTTTTTTTTAACAAAACATTGAAGTGTACATTGACGACAAACAAAATTAACATATAATAAACTTAAATGTTTTACAGACTTCACTAAATAAAAATAAACATTAATAATTGCAGCGCATCATCTTCTTCAGTCATTTATCTTCACCCGTGCGATAAAAAGAATCGGTATTAATCAAATTTTTCTATATCATGACATCTAGACTTTGTAAACAAGAAGCTTAAAATTTTTACATGTGCACGTTGTACAAATTCTCAACAATACTATCTCGTACTGTAGACATATGTTCAACACTCCCAACATCAAACATATCAATTTCAATATCATCTGTTGTATTGTCAATTTGTCATCATCGTATAGGGGAATGAATGAATCATCAGCATCACAAGCATTATATTCTGGATCTCATCGAGACGGATGTCTACCAATGAAGTTATGCAATATCATAGTTGCTAGCAAAATTGAACGTTGCTTCTTGAAACTGTATTGCGGCATCTTTTGAAGAATACTTCATTTTTCTTCCAAACACCAAATGTTTGCTCTATCGCACTTCGAATAGATGAATGTGTCTTATTAAAATGTGCATGTCTGCCTTGGATGAGACGACTACTGCGTGTATAATCCGTCAAATGATATCCTGTTTTTTAATACGAATACGTTGTCTTTAATGGCTATCCAATATTCACTAAATAATATTTATCTTTAATTAATTGATATGTTAAAAATGCGAGTGAACGATAAAATGTATATGATAATTTATTCAAAAATTTACCTTTAGGGGATGTGGAAAATTTAATTTATCGCATGCCAATGCGCGTGCAATGATGCGACTATCTTGAGTTGATCCTTTCCATCCAACGAGCGCAAATGCGAAGCACATTAACGTCGCAAACAACTAAAATGTGAAACACATTGAAGTCGCAAACAACGCAAATGTGAAGCACATATTGAAGTTGCAAACAACTGATCATCTTTGCTAAAATGAGTAGTAGGCCGATTATCCAACTCGATTTCCCTAATGCATAGTTCACAAAAATTAAAATATCGTTTACGTCCGACGACGTTGATACTCCTCGTTCCTTTGATTTTCCCATTATTGTATAGTCAAACACAGGATCATACACAAGCACATATTTTACTGTAAATGGAAGCACGAGGTATTTCTTTTGAAATAAACAAACTTTGTCAAATGGTGCAATCCTAATAGGGATCATGTGGTAAAGATATACAATTAAGGTTGGATATAGTACAAGTCATGTGCTATAGATATACAATTAGAAATAGATATATTACAAGTCATGCTTGTGCTTGTGTAGATGCATATCATTGAGAAAACTGAAGGGTACTATAAAGATATAGGCTTCGTTTGGGGGGACTTATTTTCGCCGGCCAAACGGTTACGACCGCGTGAACTGGAACTTAAAATTAAGGTTCGGTTCATGCGGTCGTAACCGCTTGGCCGGCGAAAATAAGTCCCCCCAAACGGATCCATAGGCTCCGTATGACACGGTGGTAGTGGTCATGAACATGGAGGGTTAAATTGTCATTAGTTAATGCCCACCTAAGGAACATCATCCACTTTTGTTGAAACTGAAATTTGGCTTATTGTGGAGTTCGGACCCGAAATGGGTAACCTCGCACCTACTTCTTCTTAAGAAGTGCATGAGACCGAAGACTTAGGACTAGGAATAGATCCTGGGCTACAGCGCGGAGGTCCCACCACACATCCGGAAGATTTTAGAGCGCTTCCCCTCCCTGGCCAATGCCGGGCTGAGGGACCTTGGAGGGCACTTGAAAGCCAACCAGAAAATCAGAGGAGGAAGAAGTCAAAGAGAGCTCCCCTCCAAAGGTGTCACTACAGATCTATTTATAGTTTTCCAAGTCTGGTCTGCAAACACCGTGTAAAATTCCTCCTCCCGGGAATTGGGCACGATCGAAGAGAAATTTTATGCCAAGGACCGTCGCCTAACAATGACATCAATTACGAGTTAGTTGCCACCACAAGACAGCGACCCTGCCGGCAAACACGATCATTCACACAGTCAATGAAAGAAGAAATAAACAAGTCCACACATAACAATAT
Organism: Platanthera zijinensis; assembly: GCA_039513925.1. NCBI lineage: Eukaryota > Viridiplantae > Streptophyta > Magnoliopsida > Asparagales > Orchidaceae > Platanthera > Platanthera zijinensis. Next base: position 275,058,888 of record CM077078.1, on the reverse strand, counting down.
AGATATAATAATATCCAATCAAAATGTCCACATGAAATAAACAAGAGTACGAGTAATATGGCTTATGTCCAGTACATAAACATCATAAAATATCACACTCTCTCGACTAACAATGAGAAAGCTAAGCCATGTAACACCCCAAAAAGGGGTAGTGGTCATTGGAGGCTACCCCGCGACGATAAGCTTATCGCAGGCGGTAGCTCTGTGAATTAAAAGACCGAGTGCTCGACTTTTTACCGCCTGGCGATAGGAAGCTATCGTGTCGCGGTAGCAAATGCCTTCGGCGAGACCACTCAACGCTTTCGAGGAATCGTCGAGAGCGCTACCGCCAAGCGATAGGCGTTACCGCGCCGTGCTAGCCTCTCGACGAATGTCGAAAGGATTTCTCGAGTAACCAATCTATCGTCAGGCGATAAAGAGTTATCGTGGGGCGATAGCTCTGGATAGCAGCGACGGCTCAAGCGGTTACCGCTTGTGTTACCGCGCGGCGGTAGGAGTTACCGTGCGGCGGTAGGAGTTACCGCGCGGCGGTAGGAGTTACCGCGCGGCGGTAGGAGTTACCGCGCGGCGGTAAGAGTTACCGCGCGGCGGTAGATTTTGTATAAAGGTTGGACTTGAGATTTTATTCTCATTTTCTCATTCACTCTCTTCTTTACTTCTGGAGAGGGAAGAGGAGGAACGTCAGGGTGCTCGTGTGGAGATCGATCCAAGGTGTGCTTGTGCTTGGAATCGCGAGTCGATGCTAGATCCGCGGAGAGGAAGTTGTGACAATCAATTCCATCCGGATCAAAGAACACAGTCATGGCTCTGAAGAGAACTTCAAGGGTAACGATCTTCCTTCTTGGATAAGTGAAGTCCTTCTTTTGGCATATGCATGGAATTCCCCACCAAAAGGTGGAGAATCGAGGGAATTCCTTTGGGTTGATTCATGAAATCCCCAGTGAGTCTTGCATATAGATCCAAAAATGTGTAGTACAGAATATGCATGTTGTATGAAGCTAATCTGGACAGGTTGGTCTGGATTGGTGATGTTTATTTTGCGTGTCGGAGAAGACTCCGAGTATAAACGAGTAATATACGGGATATTGAAGTTGCATTCCAGGAAAATATCCAAGAAATCCACGGTTTAAGACCAGTTGGATATCGTCGGGCGACAATGAGTATCGCCAATGACGGTAGCTCTTGGTGAGCTATTTGTGTTGTGTGTTATGGAAAGACCAGTGTTTCTGGCACTGCGGGATGCTGCAGGGTTTGGGTTGAGTTTGGGCGCAAAAAGAGAACTTCTGTTGGTACCGCCAAGCGATCGTGACGAACGCTGGCACTAACTCCCTTTTTGATTGTAAAGCCTGTCTTTGGGAGACTGTGAGGCTAATCTGTGAGCTGCGAGCTCTTAAAGGCCGTCGAGCCGGACAGACAAGGGGAAGCCGACCGCGTCAGTCTAGACATTGAATTGACGATTTGAGCAACGGGCAATGGCTGAACTGTCTCCGCGTTATGATTGTCTAACTCGAGTGCCTAAGTTATTGGCTTCGTTAGGATCACATAACGGGAGTCTGAGGCTGTACGCCAAAAAGACTAAAGTCTCAGGCTGAGGGCCATGGAGACTGAAAATTCTCAAGTATTGCCATTCTGAGCTAAGAATGGTGGTTGGGCCTGAAATTTCGGCACACCAATAATGTGCTCTGAGTGCATGAAACGTTTGGCATTTAGGCATTCGCTTGTGATATATTGAATTGTGCGTGAGTGCACGTTTTTGGGATATATCTTCTTGTGAAAATACTATGCCTGCAGGGAAGAAATACCACTGCCCCAGGAAAGGGGTAGGGTCTTTTTAAATTGGTCAGCTGAATGCTGACTATTGCCTTGTTTGCCAACCTTGTGGTGGATTATCCCTGTGCAGGTGCTGGAGAACCAAGCGGGAAATAATAGGTTGAATCCCTTGCTGCTATGTTGGCCCTCGAAGACCGAGTGGAGAAGTTTTACTATTTTCATGTGTGGCCGGCCTGCGCGTCGATGTTTGTAATCCATACCTGTGAAATTTAACTGTAAGGCTTTAATGCCAAACACTTTTGTGTATTTCTGTATACATTCATGTTATATATATATATATAAATGTTGTTGTTTATATATAATGGACATTCATGTTTGATGAGTTCAATAATAACCCTTAAAGCTTCCGCTAGAATGCTCTGAGTTAGGTTGCGTATATTATGTTTAGATATTCATGCGTAACGTCGCTGACTGTCTGTGGAATATGGCGTGGGGTCCCGGCCGGACCCTCTATTATATTTCATGTGACGGACGAATGTGTTATAATTTTGTATCAGCTTGTCTTGGTGTTCCTCCTGCGAATTCGTGATCGAATTCTTTTGTGAGGTGGCGAGCACGTGTACGTGCGAACCGTTATAACATAAATGAACTCAAGAATGTCCACATAGGAATGAAAATACACTTGTTTGCGAAATCTGCGCGTTCCTCTTAGTTGTGTTGCCGCTTTGGTTGGTCGTTAAATTGTGTCTTGTACGCTTATAGGTGACTCGAAGTGGTGCGGGGCAGTCTGAGCCCCAACGTTCTATTGAAAGTGCGACACCAGCTGAGGTGCCCACACCTCCTATTTCTGCAGAGACAGTGTATTTAGTTGCTGAGGCGTTGTTTGCAATGATACACACACAGCCTACTGGGCAAGCGCAACCTACAATGGTGCTAGAACAGGTTGGTGTGAGGTCAGAACCTGTAGAGGCTGTGGTAGATGTACGAGCAGCGGAACGACAACTGAAGCAGTTCATGAGTTTCAGTCCTCCTACGTTCGTGGGGGAAGGATCTCCAACGCAGGCAGAGGATTGGCTTGCCCGAGTCAAAAGAATTTTGACGGCTTACAAACTGAGAAGGAACAGAAAGTCACCTTGGCCACTTTCCTGTTGGAAGGAGAGGCTCGGCTTTTGTGGGATGAAATTGACCTGCACCACTTAGCAGGAAGACAACTAACGGAGGTCTCGATAGGGAAGTTTTTGAGACTATTCTTGGCGAAGCATCTGCCGTGGCGCAACGCATAGCCATGGAAAATGAGTTCCAGCGTCTAACTCAGGGAGAAAGTAGCGTTGATACCTACTTACATGAGTTTACAAGATTGGGGCGCTATGCTGGGTCTATTTTTGCGGAAGAAGAGTGTAAAACCAATAGGTTCTACGAAGGACTCCGGGATGAGCTGAGATTCCTGCTTTCGAGTTCGGTGAACCAAGGATTTCAAGCATTGATGGATACAGACCGTGCGTTGGAGAAAGACATGAAGAGGGTGCAGGGTAAGAGGGACTTGGTCGTGATAAAGCTCGAGTTCAAAGCGCCGTACCCGGGAAAAAGTAGCTACCAAAAGAAATGGGGTAGAAAATCCAAGTCTTCTGGACAGGATCCCTCTACTGTTACTACTGGAGCAACTTTTGGGCAAAGCCCGCGTACTTGTTATACATGCGGCAAGCCAGGACACTTTTCACGTGAATGTCGATTTGGTCCTCCAAAGGGTGATAAGAAGTCAGGAGCAACTTATGCGGAAAAGGGAAAGGCGGTGGAGTCCACTGCATTCCACTATGCTCCAGCTCAGCCAAGGGTGTACAACCTTGGCCAACAAGAGGCCATAAAGCAAAGTGATGTCGTCACATGTACGAGCTAAGATGTTGTTTTACTGCTCTTTATACTTCATACCTTGTGTGTAGCTTGTGTATGATTTGGTTGTATTAGGCTTTGTCCTAATTTAGAATTGTCCGACGAGAGCACTGTTCGACACGGGCGCTTCACATTCGTTTCTATCTGAGGACTTCGTGTCTCGAATTGGAGTGCCTACTTGCATGCCGACAGAGCGCCTATCGATATTGTTGCCTAATGGATGCATGTTGCGGGAAAATAAGTCTTGTTGTATTGAGGTACGGATATGAAGTCGGGATTTCAGATTGGAAGCATCTGTGCTGCTGATATTGGAGTTCGATATAATCTTTGGTATGGACTGACTCTCGGAGCAGCGTGCCTTTATAGATTGCAACTCAAAGGAGATCACACTGGGACAGAACACCGAACGAGAGACTAAATTCGCTGGCATGTATGGATCGAACAAGATAATGGTATCTGCTCTCCAAGTCGTCAAAGCTGTTCGGAAGGGCATAGAGTTATTCTTTACGCTCATAAAGGCTGTTGAGCCAAAAGTTAGTGTGAGTGATGTTCCGATCGTCCCGGCATATACAGATGTATTTCCTAAGGATCTTTTGGGGTTGCCACCCCAGCGGGAGATTGACTTCTCTATTGAGCTGGTGCCATGTGCGAAACTTGTGGCCCGCTCACCATACCGTGTAGCGCCAAAGGAAATGGCGGAACTCAAGGTCCAACTGCAAGAGCTGCTAGAGCAAGGATATATACGCCCAAGTATGTCACTTTGGAGCACTCTGGTCCTATTTATGAAAAAGAAGGACGGAAGTTTGCGGCTATGCATTGACTATCGAGAGTTGAATAAGATGACAGAGAAGAACAAGTACCCGATTCCACAGATTGATGACTTGTTCGATCAGATAGTGGGATCAACTGTCTACTCTAAGCTGGACTTAAAGTCTTGCTATTATCAGTTAAGGATTCGGGAATATGACATTCCCAAGACAGCATTTGGTACACGCTATGGTCATTACGAGTTCACTGTAGTGCCGTTTGGGCTAACAAATGCGCCATCGGTATTCATGGACCTAATGCACCGAACATTTCGAGAGTACTTTGACTTATTTGTCATCGTCTTTATTGACGACATTTTAGTGTACTCTCAGTATGAAGAAGACCATGCGAACCATTTACGAATAGTTCGCAAAGTCTGAAGAAGACCATGCACACCCTGAGAGAGAACAAGCTCTATGTCAAGTTCTCAAAGTGTGAGTTCTGGCTGTCGTCAGTGGCCTTTCTTGGCCATGTGATTAGTGGTGATGGTATTGCGGTGAATCTGACAAAGATAGTTGCGATACGAGAGTTGCCAGTTTTGTCTTATGTGCCTGAAGTTCGGAGTTTGCTACTACAGGCGCTTCGTACAGAACTTCTTGCGGATAGTCTTGCCTCTCACCACACTGACGAGGAAAGATCAAAAGTTCGTTTGGATATCGGAGTGCGCGCGTACTTTTGAAGAGATAAAGAGTCGTTTTACCACGACGCCTATTTTGACGTCGTCTTGTGGTACGGACGGCTATGCGATTTATAATGATGCGTCAGGGAGCGGCTTAGGTTGCGTTCTTCTTCAGTTTGGCAAAGTGATAGCTTATGGCTCATGCTAGTTGAAAGTGCATGAGCGAAACTACCCCGTCCACGACTTGGAGTTGGTGGCGGTGATATTTGCACTTAAACTATGGCGTCATTACTTATTTTGCGTGAAAGTTGACATCTTCACGGACCATAAGAGCCTTAAGTATCTTCTGGATCAAAATGATTTAAATATACGAAAATGGAGGTGGATGGAGTTCCTTGGGGACTACACCTTCCAGATTCACTATACTCCCGGGAAGGGAAATGTGGTCGCAGATGCCTTGAGTCGTAGGACTCCGGCAAGGGCAAGTTGGTTGCGGATGCATGATGAGCATCTGATCTAAGAATTGGAGAACTTAGATATTTCTAGTGTTGAAAAGAATGTCACTGCAAATGCGCGCCTGAACTGGATAGAGGTTCAATATGACCTTGTGGATAGGGTTCATCGAGCAACAGAACTCGATAAGAGTCTACAACGCTATGCAGCGGATGCGTCAAATGCCCAATTCTCCTTGGATGATGGACTTTTGCGAAAAGCTGGTAGTTTGTGCATCCCGATTGTGGGTAAACTTTGTGAGGAATTGATGTACAAAGCATATTTTACAAAGTACTCAATTCATCCAGGGAACACGAAAATGTATAAGGACATAAAAAAGTGTTCTGGTGGTCATGTTTGAAGAAAAACATAGCCCATTACGTGGCAAAATATCAAACTTGTGCCTTAGTGAAGGCTGAATGCCAGAAACCTGGTGGTTTCCATAGGTCGTTACCAATCCCGGTATGGAAGTTCGACGACATTTCTATAGATTTTGTGCATGGTCTGCCGAGATCTAAGAGCGGAAATGACACCGTGTGGGTGATCGTTGACCGATTAACTAAAGTGTCGCACTTCATACCAAATAGGAAGGACGATTCAGCAGAAAAATTGGCCAAGCTGTATGTGGATAATATCGTACGATTGCACGGCGTGCCCCGTGACATCGTAAGTGATCAAGATGGGCATTTCACTTCAAATGATTGGAGGTTAATCCATCAAATGTTAGGGACTAAACTAACGCTCAGTGCGACCTTTCATCCGCAAACGGATGGCTAGACTGAGAGGACAAACAGAACAATGGAGGATATGCTCCGTATGTGCGTCCTAGATTTTGGGAAGAGGTGGAAAGATCACCTCTATATGATTGAGTTCGCCTGCAATAATAGCTATCAAGCTAGTATACATATATCGCCCTTGAAGCTTTATACGGTATGAAGTGTCATACACCGTTAGCTTGGGTGGAATCATGCGAGACAAAGCTCTATAAACGTAAAGAGGTCGAAGATACAAATTCGACCATACGTACCATTCGAGAGCGGCTATTGATAGCCCAAGATAGGCAGTCAAAATACTACAATGCCAAACACCGAAATGTGGAGTTTGTAGTGGGCGATTTGGAATACTTAAAGATCAAACCATTCAAAGGCGTATCCAGGATTCGGTGCCTAAAAAAGCTGAGTCTGAGGTATCTTGGTCCGTTTGAAGTGGTTGAATGAGTTGGAGATGCTGCCTATCGGTTAGCTCTTTTAGCAGAACTAAGTGGCTTGCACGATGTGTTTCACATATCGGGGCTGTGCAAAGTTGTGAAAGAGCTAACTCAAGTGATCGCAAATGATCGAGTACCGGTCGATAGTGGGCTAACGACGAGGATTAGACCCATTCAGATCGAGGATTCAGAAATCAAACAACTACGGAATTAGATAATCAGGATGATCAAGGTCCATTGGGACAACTTTGACCGTGAAGAGCTGACATGAGAGCGAGAGCAAACCATGCGCGAATAATATCCCGAGTTATTTGTAAAATGAAGTTGTAACTTTGTTTTGTGGAAGCAAAATAATATGTTTTAACATATTAATTGTTGGGTGTCCTTATCGATGCGTACAATTTCGGGACGAAATTTTGGTAAGGAGGGGAGGATTGTAACACCCCAAAAAGGAGTAGTGGTCATTGGAGGCTACCGCGCGACGACATGCTTATCGCAGGCGGTAGCTCGGTGAATAAAAGGCCGAGTGCTCGGGTTTTTACCGCCTGGCGATAGGAAGCTATCGCGCCGCGGTAGCAAATGCCTTCGGCGAGACCACTCAACGCTTTCGAGGAATCGTCGAGAACGCTACCACCAGGCGATAGGCGTTACCGCGCCACGCTAGCCTCTCGACGAATGTCGAAAGGATTTCTCGAGTAACCAATCTACCGGCAGGCGATTAAGAGTTATCGCGGGGCGATAGCTCTGGATAGCGACGACGACTCAAGCAGTTACCGCCTGTGTTACCGCGTGGCGGTAGGAGTTATCGCACGACGGTAGCTTTTGTATAAAGATTGGACTTGAGATTTTATTCTCATTTTCTCATTCACTCTCTTCTTTACTTCTGGAAAGGGAAGAGGAGGAACATCTAGGAGCTCGTGTGGAGATTGATCCAAGGTGTGCTTGTGCTTGGAATCGTGAGTCGACGATAGATCCGCGGGGAGGAAGTTGTGATAATCAATTCCATCCTGATCAATGAACACGGTCATGGCTCCGAAGAGAACTTCAAGGGTAATGATCTTACTTCTTGGACAAATGAAATCCTTCTTTTGACATATGCATATAATCCCCCACTAAAAGATGGAGAATCGAGGGAATTCCTTTGAGTTGATTCATGAAATCCCCAGTGAGTCTTGTATATAGATCCGGAAATGTATAGTACGGAATAAGCATGCTGTGTGAAGCCCATCTGGACAGGTTGGTCTGGATTGGTGATGTTTATTTTGCGTGCCAGAGAATACTTTGAGTATAAACGAGTAATATACGGGGTACTGGAGTTTCATTCCAGGAAAATACCCTAAAAATCCACGATTTAAGACCAGTTGGATATCGACGGGCGACAGTGAGTATCGCCAACGGCGATAGCTCTTGGTTAGCTATTTGTGTTTTATGCTATGGAAAGACCAATGTTTCTGGCACTGCAGGATGCTGCAGGATTGGGGTTGAGTTTGGGCGTAGAAAGAGAACTTCTGTTGGTCCCGCCAAGCGATCATGGCGAACGTTGGCACTAACTCCCTTTTTGATTGTAAAGCCTGTCTCTGGGAGACTGTGAGGCTAATATGTGAGCTATGAGCTCTTAAAGGCCGTCGAGCCGAACGGACAAGGGGAAACCGACCCGCGTCAGTCTAGACATTGAATTGACGATTTGAGCAACGGGCAATGGCTGAACTGTCTCCGCATTATGGTTGTCTAACTCGAGTGCTTAAGTTATTGACTTCGTTAGGATCACATAACAAGAGTCTGAGGCTGTACACCAAAAAGACTAAAGTCTCAGGCCAAGGGCCATGGAGACTGAAAATGCTCAAGTATTGTCATTTTGAGCTAAGAATGGTGGTGGAGCCTGAAATTTCGGCACACCAATAATGTGCTATGAGTGCACGGAACGTTTGGCCATTTAGGCATTCGTTTGTGATATATTGAATTATGCGTGAGTGCACGTTTTTAGGATATATCTGCTTGTGAAAATACTATGCCTGCAGGGAAGGAATACCACTGCCCCGGGAAAGGGATAGGGTCGTTATAAATTGGTCAGATGAATGCTGACTGTTGTCTTGTTTGCCACCCTTGTGGTGGATTGTCCCTGTGCAGGTGCTGGAGAATCGAGCGGAAAATAGCGGGCTAAAGCCCTTGCTGCTATGTTGGCCCTCAAATGCCGAGTGAAGAAGTTTTACTATTTTCATGCGTGGCCGGCCTGCGCGCCGATGTTTGTAATCCACACCTGTGAAGTTTAACTTTAAGACCTTAAGGTCAAACACTTTTGTGTATTTCTATATACATTCTTGTTATATATATAAATGATGTTGTTTATTTATAGTGGACATTCATGTTTGATGAGTTCACTAATAACCACTAAAGCTTCCGCTAGAATGCTCTGAGTTAGGTTGCGTATACTAAGTTTGGATATTCATGCGTAACATCGTTGACTGTCTGTGGAATATGATGTGAGGCCCCGACCAGACCCTCTGTTATATTTCATGTGACAGACGGAGGTGTTACAAACCATATGATCATCAATCTGATGCCGAGTAGTAGTAGTGGTAGTGCGCGACTCCAGCTCCTCAGATCATAGTGTCTTAATCTCTGGCTCCGCCCGGTCGAACTGCGGCGGCGTCTCCACGTGTCCCTAAAATGATGTGGTCAAACAACCGTCAGTCAAACTAAATTCAGCTGCTTCGTCCCCGCCTCACCCCCGCGACTCGTAGGAACCGCGCGGGAGGAAGAAAGCGGAGGACCAATAGCAGCAGAATGTACAAACAGGCTACAATGGTATATATAGATAATTCTCTTGCAGTTCTAAATCAGTATGAGCAATAACAAAAGTAAAGAAGTACAATAAGAGGAGCTAAGTAAAGCTAGTAAAGTAAAACAACTGCACTACGATCACAGAAGCGTACCTTAACTTATATGAATGTTCATACAAACTTATAAGTTAAGATTTCTGAAATTGTAACTCATCATATAAAGGAGCTCATACTAATTTATATGATGAGGATCTGCAAGTGCGTATGTTATGTCATGCTATGCAATGCAATGATTATGTAACTCTCACACACGACTCTGAGCACAAACCTTTCATACATCCCCATTTTTTGGAGGTGCCCAACCTCTCAGGTACCAACCGTCGTGGCTCACGGTGGTAGTGGAGCGGGTGTCTCTACTCCTAGGCTGGCTGACACATTACCATGACTAAACCTCTCGTACGCCTCAATGCTAAGAACACAATAACGGAGCCCCTGCATACTCTTGCTGGCAGCTACCAGTCTTCTGTGATCGGGTGTGCTCTTAGGGGACATAGTCCTCCAGACCTCAGTATAAACATCCTACCAGTCACCCCAATGGTCTACATTCTGCACCAGAGTCATCGTACTTTTGTTGGTGTGGCGACTGGACCAGTACCAAGTGACCCACCACATAAACACAAATCAGGTATAACAATACCCTTCCGAGCCCCCAGCTCGCAAGACTAACCCGTCCTGATATCGACCAACCACAAGAGCTACCAGCTCGCAGGACTAACAAGTCATATATCGCTCCAACCCATACGTGGGTGAGATCGCTACAACATTCTATAATCTTTTTAGACTACTCTTATCTAACTTCCGGATTACTTAGCGATTTATGGTTAACCTTAGACTTCCTGAGGTCTACCATGTGAAGGGCTCGGAGTAGTACTAGCCTACTAGGAACTGTGATGGGCTGACGCTCATCGTTCTCTTTCTTAAGGCACTTAGTAATGTTATGCTACCCTTAACCAAACTTACTCCCAGGGTTACTAAGTGTGTGATCTCTTCAAAGTATCAACCACTGAATTACTAATTTCCCAAAATTGCTAAATGCAGATCATATAAACTTGTATGTATGTATGAATAGAAATCCTCCAAATACTTGACCTTAGGCCCTAAGATTATTTCCTGAAACCTATCCTGACATATTAGACTTAATTTCAGAGATTTATAATTTTCCTAAAATAATCAGGAATTATTATAATTTTCTCAAATTATTGCTACATGTGATTTTGAGCATAAAGTGTGACTTTATGTTATCAAACCAGCAAGATAAAATTATCCTAGCATCATCTCGGGTAATAATGGCTCTAGACAAAATTTCTTAATTTCTTAATGACATATAGTGACAAATATAAATTTTCCAAAAACTAGGTCACAATTCAAAGGAAGTACCTGAAAAACTAGGTAAATAAATCCCATAAACTTTTCTTAGGTAATAAATGACAAATAAATATAATTCCAGAGAATGATAATTTTCTAAACAGATTTTCCTACCAATTTCAGAAAAGTTCACATATTACCAAAATGTCACTATTCAATAAAAATTCATAATTATGATTCCAAAAATTCTAAGATAATTCACAAAGCCTCTTAGCACTATAAAAATGATCATGTAAAATTCTCATAATTTTCCAAGCATAATTAATCATGATTTAAATAGAATTATCAAAAGGGCATAATAGTACTTTTAGCTAAACAGTCAAGATAGAAATTCTCAAAAATTCCCAAATAAATACTTGAGGTGTATTATGTCAACACAACCCTAGTGGCAGAGTTTTAGAATTTTCTAAGTTGATTTTATCACTTTTATTCCCTTAATTTAAAATGGTGCCAAAACTAAAATAAATCAAATACCTAGGGTTTTTGTTCCAAAAACCCTAATCTCGCTTTGTATGGTGTATTCAATCATCATAAGTCCATTCCCAATCTCCAAGGGCATCCCACAAGTTTGATGGGCCATAATCCCCATTTTTCCTCTTTTGGCTAATTGCACCCCAAATCTCATATAGTACAACCACATGCAAAGTAGATTCACCAACCTATTGAGGTCCAATGGACCTGAGATTTTACCAAAGCTTTGCACTGACCTAATGAGCCTCTGAGAAAAATTTGAGGTCATTATATTTAATATTCACAAAATAATTTCACTTTTATGAAAAATCACATTTTTCCTAAAACTATAGGAAAATGTTGTCCATAAATTCTCATTTTTGGACTGTAGATGTATATATGGTATATTTTTACATGCACCAAATTTCAAGTCAATCACCTTAGCCAATTAAATATTATTAAGAAAATAGTGACTGTCATACCCTAAGGACCAGTCTCACAAGAATTACCCTACACTGAGCTACAATGATCCACATGATCTGATTTTAATTTCTAATTAAAGTAGACTCACGGGACTACTTTTTTCATGTTGGACATTTTTCTGATACAAAAAGTGTGTATTAAGGGGATACCAAAATACTAAAATTAATAGTTTATATTATACTAAAATTAACTTGATCAAAACCGATGGCATGTGATCCGTCTTTTACCTCCAGCCAAAGGCCCCGATCAACCTAACCTGGAAGGGCTTAAAACCCATTTACCGACAACCTAGCCTCCTCCCCAGCCGGCCACCGCCACCACCACCTCCATTGAGGTGGTGGCTATCGACGGGCGGCGGCTCGGCCGCCGGGGGTGGCTTTTCCTGTGAACCCGAGAGGAAGCCCAAACCCGAAATTTCCTTGAAATTCAAAATTGAAAACTGCTCAATTGAGCTCGATCTCAAATCCTATTAATCTAGGATGCTAGCATAAGTGGAGAGGGGAGAAACATGCCTGATTTCGAGCTTGAATGAGGTTACTTCAGCGGGTGGCCATGGATTTTGGCGTTTTCCGGCGAACCTCTCCTAATCACGATTCTCCACCATTTGCAGTGATCCAAGAGTCGATTTCGACTGCTTGAGGCCTTCTGAAGGCGATGAAAGGATCAAATTGAGCTTTGTGGGCATCTATATAGGAGATCCAAGTTATGGGGGTTATGGTCATGGCCATTAAATGCTCTCCTTGATGGTGGCTGACCTATAATTGTTGGAAACCAACTCCTCTTCATCAGGGGAGATGAAATGAGGGGTTGGGGAAGAAGAAGAGAGTGTCACTTGACCTCCCTCCATTATTCCCCCCTTTAAAATGAAACTTCCCTCCTAATTACCCCCATTAAACCTGTACAACCCCGTATTCGCCGAGTAGGGCCCTCCCGGCAGGCGCAGAACCAACTGTAGGTTTTTAAGCTTTTGAGAGATCTTACTCTTGGTGCCCAATTTTGGCTTAACCTTGGAAATAGGAGGAAATATTTATCTCCCCGGGGCCCCCTTGAAGAGTCACGCAGGCCCTCTCGCCTGGCAGGCCCTCTCGTCAGGCAGGCCCTCTCGTCAGGTAGGCCCTCTCGTCAGGCAGGCCCTCTCGCCTGGCAGGCCCTCTCGTCAGGCAGGCCCTCTCGTCAGGTAGGCCCTCTCGTCAGGCAGGACCTCTCGCCTGGCAGGACCTCTCGCCTGGCAGGACCTCTCGTCAGGCAGGACCTCTCGCCTGGCAGGACCTCTCGTCAGGCAGGCCCTCTCGTCAGGCAGGCCCTCTCGTCAGGCAGGCCCTCTCGTCAGGTAGGCCCTCTCGTCAGGCAGGCCCTCTCGCCTGGCAGGACCTCTCGTCAGGCAGGCCCTCTCGCCTGGCAGGACCTCTCGTCAGGCAGGCCCTCTCGTCAGGCAGGCCCTCTCGTCAGGCAGGCCCTCTCGTCAGGTAGGCCCTCTCGTCAGGCAGGCCCTCCCGCCTGGCAGGACCTCTCGTCAGGCAGGCCCTCTCGCCTGGCAAGACCTCTCGTCAGGCAGGCCCTCTCGTCAGGCAGGCCCTCTCGTCAGGCAGGACCTCTCGTCAGGCAGGCCCTCTCGTCAGGCAGGACCTCTCGTCAGGACCTCTCGTCAGGCAGACCCTCTCGTCAGGTAGGTCCTCTCGTCAGGCAGCCCCTCTCGTCAGGCAGGCCCTCTCGCCTGGCAGGCCCTCTCGTCAGGCAGGCCCTCTCGTCTGGTAGGCCCTCTCGTCAGGCAGGCCCTCTCGCCTGGCAGGACCTCTCGTCAGGCAGGCCCTCTCGCCTGGCAGGACCTCTCGTCAGGCAGGCCCTCTCGTCAGGCAGGCCCTCTCGTCAGGCAGGACCTCTCGTCAGGCAGGCCCTCTCGTCAGGCAGGACCTCTCGTCAGGACCTCTCGTCAGGCAGACCCTCTCGTCAGGCAGGTCCTCTCGTCAGGCAGGCCCTCTCGTCAGGCAGGCCCTCTCGCCTGGCAGGACCTCTCGTCAGGCAGGCCCTCTCGTCAGGCAGGCCCTCTCGTCAGGCAGGCCCTCTCGCCAGGGCCCTCTCGCCAGGGCCCTCCCGCCAGCTCGCTCGACCTGTTTTTACCATTGTGCCCTCGAGGGGGGATTACCTCTTTACCCCCCGATGTGGAGTTTTCCTATTGGCTTGAGGCTTATTTTGTCCTAAGGGTCTTTTTGTCATTTTACCCCTATGACTTGGAAAAACTATAAATAGACCCCCTTGGGTGCCTTTGGAGAGGATGAATTTTCCTTACCTCCTCCTCCTCCCCTAGCTTCATCTTGGTAGAGTAGAGAGAGCTCTCCAAGGCGCCCAGCTCAGCCACTTGGTGAGGGAGGGGAAGTGTTTTAGCAACCTTCCGGGTGTGTGGTGGGACCTCCATGCTAGAGCCGAGGGTCTATTTCTAGTCTCCCAAGTCTTTGGTCCGTGACGTTCTTCCGAGTGTAGTAGGTGTGAGGTCACCCCTTCCCCAAGGGTCGAACTCCACAGAGGTCATTTTTGGCTTCAACATTTTGGTGCGGTGAGCGTGGAGAGTGACCAGCACAGAAGATCTCGGGAGAGTGTCATGGCTGGAGATCAGGGAGGTAGTGATGACCTCGGTGGTCTCTCCAACCCAGGACCCTTCGTAGGAAGGGAAGAGTTCATGGCTTCCATCTCTGGCATCATAGAGATGTTGCGAAGCATTGCTCCTCGGGCTGGCAGCTCAGCCCCCACCCCCCAGGGACCGGCTCCCGGGGACCTCAGTGAGCTGCCTCCCAGGGATCTAAGCGAGATCACCCTAGCAGGGGGAGAGGGAAGTGCCCAAGGGAGGCGACCTGGGAAGGAGAGGATGGGAGAGGGGGTCGAGCGAGACCTCCCCGTCCGGGGGCTGTTCCCCAGCCCGTCGAGTGCTCGCCCCTTAGGTGACCAGGTCGCGCCAGTGGAGGTCGCGAGAGCACCCCTCAGGGGGTCACCCTTCAGCGAGCTGATCCTCTCAGCTCCCGTTCCTGAGGGGTTCAGGAAACTTGACAAGACATACTACACCGGGAAGGATGACCCCATCCAGCACTTGCAGTGGTTCGAGGATGCCGTCTCCATCCTGCCAATGACGGACGCCTTCAAGTGCCGCCTCTTTGCCATCACTTTGAAGGATAAGGCAAGGGACTGGTTCCATCAACTCCCTCCAAGGTCCATCTTCGGGTTCGAAGACTTGAGCCGGAGCTTTCAGCTTCGCTTCTCCACCTCCAAGAAGAGGAAGAAGGGTCCTGAGTCCCTCTTTCTGATAAAGCAAAGGGCCGAGGAGTCGCTGGCCCACTACGTTGACAGGTTCCAGGAGGAGGTCCTTGATATCCAAGAGGTGCCAGGGTATGCCCTCCAGATGGCGTTCACGGTAGGATTACGCGAAGGGTTCTTCAAGATGAAGCTTGACCCGGAAGACCCCACTTTCTTTCGAGGAGCTGATGGAAAGGGTGGCAGAGGAGATAGCCATGGAGGCAGCCAACCCGGCCTTTGTGAAGAGGTTGGCAAAGTTGACGGAGGTGGAGTCAAGAGAGCAGGGTGGCTCAAGGCACCAGGAAGGAAGGCAGAGAGAGGAGCTGAGAGCCGGGGGTTCCAGAGACAGGAGGATCTGGAGCTAGGCTGGAGGCAGCAGGGAGGACCTGCCCATGGTCCAGAAAGAGCTCTCAACCAGTGTGGGGAAAATTTCAATGGAGGTCAAGGGAGGTTCAACTTCCAAGAGCAAGCTCCCAGGCAGCTCTTACCTCCACCGCAGCGAGCTATGGTTATTGGTTGAAGGGAGAGGAGGAACCGTGTGGGAGGAAGAAGAGGCAGAGTAGAGATACCCTACTATGAGTTCCACCAAGAGGAGGGTCATGCAACAGCTGCTTGTCCCGAGTTCCTAGAGCTGAGGAGGACAAGGGCCCCGAAACCACAGCCTCAGCAACCGCAAGATCCAGCACGTATTGAACAAGTCCAAACCGAGGCGGCAGGGGAGAGATGTGAGGATAGGGTTGATGTGGGCACCCTGGGAGGGATCAAATAATGCATGAAGAAAGAGAGAGGTAGTGAGGTGGATCATCTTTTGTAATGAACCTTTCTTATCTTGTAGTAACTACGATTGATGAAAAGTACCGCCGGAAGACACTTTGTGATCCATGCTCTAGCTCCGAGATGGTTCCGCTGACCAGGCTCCCACTAACTGGCAGGGCAGGTTGACCTCTCAAAGAGGCTAAGTCCCTCTAGCTCCGAGATGGTTCCGCTGACCAGGCTCCCACTAGCTGGCAGGGCAGGTTGACCTCTCGTGGAGGCTAAGTACCTCTAGCTCCGAGATGGTTCCGCTGACCAGGCTCCCATTAGCTGGCAGGGCAGGTTGACCTCTCGTGGTAGCCTAGTCCCTCTAGCTCCGAGATGGTTCCGCTGACCAGGCTCCCACTAGCTGGCAGGGCAGGTTGACCTCTCGTGGAGGCTAAGTCCCTCTAGCTCCGAGATGGTTCCGCTGACCAGGCTCCCACTAGTTGGTAGGGCAGGTTGACCTCTCGAGGAGGCTAAGTTCCTCTAGCTCCGAGATGGTTCCGCTGACCAGGCTCCCACTAGCTGGCAGGGCAGGTTGACCTCTCGTGGAGGCTAAGTACCTCTAGCTCCGAGATGGTTCCGCTAACCAGGCTCCCACTAGCTGGCAGGGCAGGTTGACCTCTCGTGGTAGCCTAGTCCCTCTAGCTCCGAGATGGTTCCGCTGACCAGGTTCCCACTAGCTGGCAGGGCAGGTTGACCTCTCGTGGAGGCTAAGTCCCTCTAGCTCCGAGATGGTTCCGCTGACCAGGCTCCCACTAGCTGACAGGGCAGGTTGACCTCTCGAGGAGGCTAAGTTCCTCTAGCTCCGAGATGGTTCCGCTGACCAGGCTCCCACTAGCTGGCAGGGCAGGTTGACCTCTCGTGGAGGCTAAGTCCCTCTAACTCCGAGATGGTTCCGCTGACCAGGCTCCCACTAGCTGGCAGGGCAGGTTGACCTCTCGTGGTAGCCTAGTCCCTCTAGCTCCGAGATGGTTCCGCTGACCAGGCTCCCACTAGCTGGCAGGGTAGGTTGACCTCTCGTGGTAGCCTAGTCCCTCTAGCTCCGAGATGGTTCCGCTGACCAGGCTCCCACTAGCTGGCAGGGCAGGTTGACCTCTCGTAGAGGCTAAGTCCCTCTAGCTCCGAGATGGTTCCGCTGACCAGGCTCCCACTAGCTGGCAGGGCAGGTTGACCTCTCGAGGAGGCTAAGTTCCTCTAGCTCCGAGATGGTTCCGCTGACCAGGCTCCCACTAGCTGGCAGGGCAGGTTGACCTCTCGTGGAGGCTAAGTCCCTCTAGCTCCGAGATGGTTCCGCTGACCAGGCTCCCACTAGCTGGCAGGGCAGGTTGACCTCTCGAGGAGGCTAAGTTCCTCTAGCTCCGAGATGGTTCCGCTGACCAGGCTTCCACTAGCTGGCAGGGCAGGTTGACCTCTCGTGGTAGCCTAGTCCCTCTAGCTCCGAGATGGTTCCGCTGACCAGGCTCCCACTAGCTGGCAGGGTAGGTTGACCTCTCGTGAAGACTAAGTACCTCTAGCTCCGAGATAGTTCCACTGACCAGGCTCCCACTAGCTGGCAGGGCAGGTTGACCTCTCGTGGAGGCTAAGTCCCTCTAGCTCCGAGATGGTTCCACTAACCAGGCTCCCACTAGCTGGCAGGGCAGGTTGACCTCTCGAGGAGGCTAAGTTCCTCTAGCTCTGAGATGGTTCCGCTGACCAGGCTCCCACTAGCTGGCAGGGCAGGTTGACCTCTCGTGGAGGCTAAGTCCCTCTAGCTCCGAGATGGTTCCGCTGACCAGGCTCCCACTAGCTGGCAGGGCAGGTTGACCTCTCGAGGAGGCTAAGTTCCTCTAGCTCCGAGATGGTTCCGCTGATCAGGCTCCCACTAGCTGGCAGGGCAGGTTGACCTCTCGTGGAGGCTAAGTCCCTCTAACTCCGAGATGGTTCCGCTGACCAGGCTCCCACTAGCTGGCAGGGCAGGTTGACCTCTCGTGGTAGCCTAGTCCCTCTAGCTCCGAGATGGTTCTGCTGACCAGGCTCCCACTAGCTGGCAGGGTAGGTTGACCTCTCGTGAAGACTAAGTACCTCTAGCTCCGAGATGGTTCCACTGACCAGGCTCCCACTAGCTAGCAGGGCAGGTTGACCTCTCAAGGAGGCTAAGTCCCTCTACCTCCGAGATGGTTCTGCTGACTAGGCTCCCACTAGCTGGCAGGGCAGGTTGACCTCTTGTATAGGCTAAGTCCCTCTAACTCCGATATGGTCCCGCTAACCAGGCTCCCACTAGCTGGTAGGGCAGGTTGAACTCTCGTGGTAGCCTAGTCCCTCTAGCTCCGAGATGGTTCCGCTGACCAGGCTCCCACTAGCTGGCAGGGCCGGTTGACCTCTCGTGGAGGCTAAGTCCCTCTAGCTCCGAGATGGTTCCGCTGACTAGGCTTCCACTAGCTGGCAGGGCAGGTTGACCTCTCGTGGAGGCTAAGTCCCTTTAGCTCCGAGATGGTTCCGCTGACCAGGCTCCCACTAGCTGGCAGGGCAGGTTGACCTCTCGTGGAGGCTAAGTCCCTCTAGCTCCGATGACGGTCCCGCTGTCAGGCTCCCTCTAGCTGGCAGGTTCGGTGGTACCTCTCGTGGTAGCCTAGTTCCTTTGCTCCGATGATGGTCCCGTTGCCAGGCTCCCTCTAGCTGGCAGGTCCGGTGGTACCTCTCGTGGTAGCCTAGTCCCTTTGCTCCGATGACGGTCCCGCTGCCAGGCTCCCTCTAGCTGGCAGGTCCGGTGGTACCTCTCGTGGTAGCCTAGTTCCCTTGCTCCGATGATGGTCCCGCTGTCAGGCTCCCTCTAGCTGGCAGGTCCGGTGGTACCTCTCGTGGTAGCCCAGTTCTTTTCCCCGAGGTGGTCTTGTCAGCCAGGCTCTCATTAGCTGGCCTGGCAGGTTG
The DNA here is from genome assembly GCA_039513925.1 of Platanthera zijinensis. NCBI lineage: Eukaryota > Viridiplantae > Streptophyta > Magnoliopsida > Asparagales > Orchidaceae > Platanthera > Platanthera zijinensis. The sequence goes on along the minus strand of CM077078.1, from coordinate 275,039,981 downwards.
ACCCCGTGAGGAGGCCAAGTGATTTTCACCCCCAAGAATACCACTCAGCGAATACGTGGGGTTGGATGTTCTTTCCGAGCTTGTGCCAAGCTCGAAAAGAGCGGGGATTGTGTACAACCCCGTATTCGCCGAGTAGGGCCCTCCTGGCAGGCGCAGAACCAACTGTAGGTTTTTAAGCTTTTGAGAGATCTTACTCTTGGTGCCCAATTTTGGCTTAACCTTGGAAATAGGAGGAAATATTTATCTCCCCGGGGCCCCCTTGAAGAGTCACGCAGGCCCTCTCGCCTGGCAGGCCCTCTCGTCAGGCAGGCCCTCTCGTCAGGTAGGCCCTCTCGTCAGGCAGGCCCTCTCGCCTGGCAGGCCCTCTCGTCAGGCAGGCCCTCTCGTCAGGTAGGCCCTCTCGTCAGGCAGGCCCTCTCGCCTGGCAGGACCTCTCGTCAGGCAGGCCCTCTCGCCTGGCAGGACCTCTCGTCAGGCAGGCCCTCTCGTCAGGCAGGCCCTCTCGTCAGGCAGGCCCTCTCGTCAGGTAGGCCCTCTCGTCAGGCAGGCCCTCTCGCCTGGCAGGACCTCTCGTCAGGCAGGCCCTCTCGCCTGGCAGGACCTCTCGTCAGGCAGGCCCTCTCGTCAGGCAGGCCCTCTCGTCAGGCAGGCCCTCTCGTCAGGTAGGCCCTCTCGTCAGGCAGGCCCTCTCACCTGGCAGGACCTCTCGTCAGGCAGGCCCTCTCGCCTGGCAGGACCTCTCGTCAGGCAGGCCCTCTCGTCAGGCAGGCCCTCTCGTCTGGCAGGACCTCTCGTCAGGCAGGCCCTCTCGTCAGGCAGGACCTCTCGTCAGGACCTCTCATCAGGCAGACCCTCTCGTCAGGCAGGTCCTCTCGTCAGGCAGGCCCTCTCGTCAGGCAGGCCCTCTCGCCTGGCAGGCCCTCTCGTCAGGCAGGCCCTCTCGTTAGGTAGGCCCTCTCGTCAGGCAGGCCCTCTCGCCTGGCAGGACCTCTCGTCAGGCAGGCCCTCTCGCCTGGCAGGACCTCTCGTCAGGCAGGCCCTCTCGTCAGGCAGGCCCTCTCGTCAGGCAGGACCTCTCGTCAGGCAGGCCCTCTCGTCAGGCAGGACCTCTCGTCAGGACCTCTCGTCAGGCAGACCCTCTCGTCAGGCAGGTCCTCTCGTCAGGCAGGCCCTCTCGTCAGGCAGGCCCTCTCGCCTGGCAGGACCTCTCGTCAGGCAGGCCCTCTCGTCAGACAGGCCCTCTCGTCAGGCAGGCCCTCTCGCCAGGGCCCTCCCGCCAGCTCGCTCGACCTGTTTTTACCATTGTGCCCTCGAGGGGGGATTACCTCTTTACCCCCCGATGTGGAGTTTTCCTATTGGCTTGAGGCTTATTTTGTCCTAAGGGTCTTTTTGTCATTTTACCCCTATGACTTGGAAAAACTATAAATAGACCCCCTTGGGTGCCTTTGGAGAGGATGAATTTTCCTTACCTCCTCCTCCTCCCCTAGCTTCATCTTGGTAGAGTAGAGAGAGCTCTCCAAGGCGCCCAGCTCAGCCACTTGGTGAGGGAGGGGAAGTGTTTTAGCAACCTTCCGGGTGTGTGGTGGGACCTCCATGCTAGAGCCGAGGGTCTATTTCTAGTCTCCCAAGTCTTTGGTCCGTGACGTTCTTCCGAGTGTAGTAGGTGTGAGGTCACCCCTTCCCCAAGGGTCGAACTCCACAGAGGTCATTTTTGGCTTCAACAAAACCCCTAATTAAAACCATAAATTAGATTAAATAAATCTGAAAATTTAGTGGGTCTTAGGATGAGTCTTGGGCAAGGCCTTAACCCACTTGAATTGGCTTGAACTCTCATTTAACCTTTAGAGTTAATTTGATCATGGTTGACCTTGGGGTTGACTTTGGTCAACTTGATTGCTTGACTGGTCCAAGGGATGTGTCTCTAGCCCCTTGATATCACCAAATTTTGATTGGATCATGATGATTCCCCAATTTGACTCACTTTGCTAAATAGTGTTATGTTGACCTAAATAGGACTAAGTTTGACTTTGATCGAATTGGTCAACTTGGTGGCCCCATGATGAGGCTTTTGGGTCCACTTGACCCCTAATGACATTACAAAGCTAAAGGTGAGGTCAATTTTAGGTTTCGAAGCCAATATGACCTCTTATATGAAAGTTTGACTTATATTGACCTAAAGTTGACTTTGGTCAATTTGGCCCACTTGATTGACCTAACCTTGAGTCCAATGCTCAGTTGTCTCTCTCTTAGGGTTAGGGAAGTATTAGTGAGCTTACCTTGAGGTGGTGAGTTCCTGTGGATGTGAATATGCCTAGATTGACTTGTGCACATTAGGGGTGCACCTAACAATTTCCCTAAGTTCAAGCTGAGGTAGGGTCACACTAAGTCCTTCATGCACCACTCAAGCACTAACACCAACTTTAGGGGGCCTAGAAGTGTGGGGGATGTTACAGAGCGTAACTCCACTGTTCGGATCTACTATACGCAACTCAACCGGGTCTGCCAACAGCGTAACTCCGCTGTTTGGAAAAGCTAATAGCAGGACAAAACATAACACTCCACGAAGGAGTTGCGAATTCCTAGACGAGATGGCGAGCAACAACCTACTTCTGGCTGAGGGTGAGTGCCCGATGAAACTGGCACTCGCCCACTACTCACTCGCTGCCCTAGGCGAGTGCAGACCGACTATCACACTCACCTCCTGCGCGCAAGCCTCGGGCCCTGGGTGAATGCAGACCTGTTGGCCTCATTCGCCGGGCCACGCACAAGCATGCGGTCTTGGGTGAGTGCTGGCCCGACTACCCCACTCGCCTACTCGGCCACCCTGGATCATGGGGCCCTTTTGCCCCTGGGACTCCCTGAGGGACCCACTCGGCGAACACAGGATTGTACAACTTTTATGCTCAAACGAATGATGTTTATTAGGTGATCCTTAACGAATGACGGTTTAACTCATGCGTTTACGACCGCCATCACCGTGCCAAACGGAGCCATAATTAGGAGTGGATCTATAACAAGCGATGTGCCTGTGCAGATGTAGAATAGGAAAAAAATTTCCGTCCATCGAGCGGACCTAAAGAAAGGTCCGCTCAGCCAATGAAAATGCCAGAGTAAGTGAGGTTAGAGTGCGCAGATTTACTGTGCACCGTGGACCCCACAAAATTACCGGCTTCTATTGGTGGGGACCTAAAGCAATGTCTGGTCGGCGGACGCTATTTTTCCTCGTAGAATAGGGTAATTCTCCAAAGTGATAGATAGGTGCACTTATATGACAGCTAACAAAAGTTTTCATCCAATGTTAAGTATGTTGAGGTTGATTTTCATTTTGCAAAAGAAATGTGTAATCTTCTAGTGAATAAAATGCCTAATACGAATCAAACAGCTGGTATTTTTGCCAAAACAATGCACAAAAACAAATTTATGAATTTCAAATTCAAACTACAGGCAATGCCTCCTTCAGCTTGAGGAGGGCTGATACTCCTTCAGCTTGAAGCTCCATAGTAACAAGCAAAACGTAGCAGAAATCCTAATAGGAGAGGCATAAATCAGAATTGGAGAGGCAGAAATCTTTTTACCCTTAAAGCAGAAATCGAGCAAACAATGGTCGGCGACTTGAGATCAAGAACTCATTGGTGTCTTCAGAGCGAACTAACGGTCATCGTCGTCAGATCGAGGGCTACTCTCATCGTCATCGAGAGGGATTGGGGAGGGGTCGTGGCCGAGCGGCGCGAGAGGAGGAAAGGAAAAATCACGTATTTAGGGTTGGGGCCGGGCGTATGGAGGAACTGAAGCTGTACCGGTGCTGTGGATAAAAAAACAAATTATCAACTGATTTAAAATAAGTGTGTTTCTAACAATTACACAAACAAACGGCTTTAAGGATCTGTTTGGCGCGGCTGTAGCGATTGGAAAAACAGTGATTGAATATGTCACCTTCACGTTATTGGATCAGGCCGATCGTAAGGTTTAACCAAAAAGAGAACCCCGGTGCTGAGCTCGAGTCTGAGGCTTAGTGAGCAAATCCGCAAGCTGGCGGACGGTCGAAACATAATGAGGAACAACAGTACCCTGCACGTGCTGATCATAGAGAAAGAAGGCATCAATACCAATGTGCTTGGATAGCGAGTGCTTGGTTGAATTCAAGGTAATATGAATGGCTCCGGTGTTGTCGCGGTAGAGAGTGGTAGGACCAGAAGGAGCAGCGCCAAGATTAACAAGCAACCAACGAAGACAGACAGTATCCTCAGCAGTAGTGGTCATGACACTGAGCTCTGCTTCTGTGCTAGAATGAGAGACGCTGGTTTGCTTCTTGGATTTCCAAGTAATGAGTGAAGAGCCCAAGAAGAGACAATAATCGGTGAGAGAACGACGATCAACAGGATCACTAACCCATGTAGCATCAGAGTATGCCTATAACTGGAAAGAACTGTTGCGAGGGTAGAATAGACCACGAGTCATAGTAGCACAAAGATATCAGAGGACACACAACAAGTGAGCATAGTGAACAGTTGTGGGATCACTCACAAACTGACTCAACACATGAACAGTAAAGACAATGTCAGGTCTAGTAACTGTGAGGTAAACCAAGCTCCCAACCAGATGACGGTACCGTGTCGGATCAGAAAGAGGAGAGCCATCATCCGGACGTAACTGAAGGTGCAGTTCCATAGGAGTAGCAGTAGTGCGAGTGTCAGACAGAGCAACACGGTCCAATAAAACTGTTTGGAAGAACAGCATTTGCAGTGCTGTTTAATAATTTTATTTTATAAATATTATATAAATAATACTATATCTATTATAAATTATAGATTATTTTATAAATATTATATAAATAAAACATTATAAATGCATAACTTATATAACATTTATACATAATAAAAAATTAATTAAAAATATATAACTTCTAATATTAACGAAATAATATATATAATTAAAAATAACGACCGCCGCTATTTTTAGCGGTGGATGATGTCATCGTGGTCGTGGAGCCTGAAAAAACAGGTTTGGCCGGATGTTTTGAAAAACCACAGCACCCCATCCCTGAAATGCCGCGCCAAACAGAGCCTAAGGCTTCGTTTGGGAGGGCTTATTTTCCCCGGTCAAACGATCACGACCGCATGAACCGGACCTTAATTATAGTCCGGTTCATGTGGTCGTGACCGCTTGACCGGGAAAAATAAGCCCCCCAAACGGAACCTAAGTCTCTGTTTGGCACGATGAGAGTTGATATATTGTTGTGATAAATATATGAAATGCTAATTGTTTGTGAATGCTTGATTATAAGGAAGGAATCAGATGAGGTAAATCTCACGGCTACGAAGAATGTTGAATTGTGATATCAAGTGTTGGATGAAATAATGTTGACACGCGATGTCATAATCCTGGGTTAAGTATAGTGTGGCAGGTCTACGGGCTCGCTAGTTGTCACACCGACGGGAGTTGACAGAAAGACTTTGGACGGTTGGGCTCGGTCCTCGGTGCTCATTCTTGGGGCTCCTTCCGTGTCAAGTATACGGTTGGGCTTGTTCTTGGTGCACATCTACCCAAGACCCATCTGAGCCGTAGTACGTATGAAGCTCTGCTGTTGTGTTCTTAGTGTTGAGGCGTATAGAGGCCTAGGTCAGGTAGTATGGAGACAAACCTAGTAGTAGAAAGCCCGTTTCACTGTCACCGTCTGTCCACGATGGATGGCGCCTGAGAGGTTAGCTACCTGCTCAAAAAGTGGGAACTATAAGTCTGTGTCGACATAGCAGTGTGCGTTTGTGCGAGCATGGGTGAGTCATATAAGATCCTTATCATATAAGTTTGTATGATAACTCTTATATGATGAGTTACTTTACTGTTAAGCCGATCCTTAACTTATAAATCTGTATGGACATTTTTATAAGTTAAGTTACTTTCATGTTGTAGATCTATATAATTTGATGGATGAATATTATTTGTGTAGAACTGCTAGAGAAGAATGTTGATATTGTTGTTATTTAATGCTTCTATTACCACTCATGATACATAGAGATATACCATATGCTTGTTATTACTGCTTATATAAATTGTACCCTCTTCTTTTCTCCGCCAGGTGCTTTAGAGTTGTCGGGGGAGCGGATGTGATAGCGCAGGTCATACAGGAGGGCAGACAGGCCAGGGTGACAGAGCCTGATACGGCGTTACCTTGTTAAGTCGATCCTTAACTTTTAAATATGTATGAACATTTTTATAAGTTAAGTTACTTTCATGTTGTAGATCTATATAATTTGATGGATGGATATTGTTTGTGTAGAACTGCTAGAGTAGAATGTTGATATTGTTGTTATTTAGTGTTTCTATTACCACTCATGATACATAGAGATATACCACCTGCTCATATATATTGTACCCTCTTCTTTTCTCCGCCAGGTGCTTGAGAGTCGCCGAGGGAGCGGATGTGATAGCGCAGGTCATACAGGAGGGCAGACAGGCCAGGGTGACAATTTTAGTCCGGGAGCCTAAGGCTTCGTTTGGGAGGGCTTATTTTCCTCGGTCACGACCGCATGAACCAGACCTTAATTATAGTCCGGTTCATGCGATCGTGACCGCTTGACAGGGAAAAATAACCCCCCCCCCCCAAACGGAGCCTAAGTCTCTGTTTGGCACGATGGTGGCAGTGACAATAGGGGTTAAATTGTCATTCGTTAATACCCACCTAAGAAATTTCATCCACTTTTATGTTCAAGCAGATGATGTTTGTTAGGTGATTCTTAACGAATGATGATTTAACCTATGCGTTCATGATCGCCACGACGCCACCACCGTATCAAACGGACCCTAAAGCTGCATTTGTGTTTGGAATATAGTCTATTGATCAACTAAAGCTGAGTCAAACAGAGCCTCAATATCACAACTTAGATGTAAAATCACGGTTTTACGTTGGATATTTAGGCTCATGATACCTAATTAGAATTAAGAAAATCATATGTTGATTGTTCAAATAAAAATATTTCAAAACATATTTTTTTAAAAAATTATTGAACATGTTGTGGAAGGGGAGCCTTGACGCACCAATTGAGGTGTTGTCGTGGCTTGAGTCCCGGAAATACCTTTTTTGTAAAAATCCAGGATAAGATTTGCCTACATTTCACCTTTGTGGTGGAACCCTTCCCCGCACCCTAATGGACCCCTCTCCTTTCCTTCCAAAAAAATAATAGTGTGAATCTCATAAAAAAATTTCCCTCCTGTAGAAAGCTGAACCCTACATCGGCGACACCCCCTCCTCCTTCCCCCTCCTCCCCGCGCGACCTCCCCCCCTCCTCCCTCCCGCGGCGACACCCCTCTTCTCCTTCTCCTGCGGTGACCTTCCCGCCTCCTCCTACTCCCGCAGCGACACCCCCTGCTCCCACTCTCGCGGCGAAGTTTAACTGGCCTCCTCCTCCCGCACTGAAACCCTGCCCTCCTCCTCCCGCGGCGAAACCCCGACCTCCTCCTCCAGCGGCGACAAAGCCACAACCACGGCTAAGATTTTCCGAACTTCCACTACTTTTAACCACAGCGGAACGTTAGAGGCCACAATACTGACATAATATACAGTATTTGACCAAATACTGTTAGAACTCATAATTTTTTACCAAAATACTATCACTACTTCCAGCATTTCACCAAAATACTGTCCAAAATCCAAAATGCGCATACGCAACATATCTTCCATCATCTGATTTGTCCTCTCGGTCTGCCCGTCTGTCTGCGGATGGAAGTCAGTGCTAAACTTGAGCTTCATGCCCAGCAAACGATGAACATGCCTCCAATGCCGGACGTAAACTGTCCATCACGGTCACTAACAATACTGCGAGGGACGGCGTGTAATCGAACGATGTTCTCCACTTACAGCTTTGTCAATTTCTCCACTGAATCACTTTTCCGATTTGGAATAAAATGCGCAACTTTAGTCAACCGATCAACAATCACCCAAATCGATTCATTTTTCTGCAACGACTTTGACAATCCATGCACAAAGTCCATGAAAATATCATCAAATTTCCATTCTGAGATTGACAATGACTTCAAGAATCCTCCTGGCTGCTGGCAGTTTGCCTTCACCAATGCGCACGTTTGACACTTTGCCACGAATAGGGCTATGCCTTTCTTCATCTCTAGCCACCAGAACAATGATTTCATGTCTTGATACCTTTTTGTACTCCCAGGATGAATCGCGTACTTGGTGAAATGAGCTCCGTACATCTATTCATCACGCAGTTTCCCGTGATTAGCAACACAAAGCCTGCCATTCTCCTTAATAGCCTATTATCAAGTAGAAACTCAACGTTTGGCCCCTAGGCGGGCTCCGAAAAATAGCGCTGCATGCTTGGATCAAACTCCAAGGCAGATCTCACACGGTTGGCAATATCATACTGAACTTCCATCCATCTAAGACTGGCAGTGGAAGATGAACCACGATCCACACAGGAGATTTCCAATGCCTCAAGCTCACGTGTCAAACGCTCATCATGAGCCAAAATCCAACTCGTCTGCGCCGGCGCTCGACGACTCAAAGCGTCTGCCACTACGTTCCCTTTTCCAGGGGTATAGATTATATCGAACGTGTAATCCCCCAGAAATTCCATTCATCTCCTTTGACGCATATTCAGATCTTTCTTATCTAGCAAGTACTTCAGACTCTTTTGGTCCGTGGAGATTTCGACCTTCACACCATACAAGGAATGCCTCCACAACTTCAGAGCAAACACCACAGCCACCAACTCTAAATCATGGACCGGGTAGTTTCTCTCATGCACCTTTAGCTGGAGCGAACCGTAAGCGATAACTTTCCCATGTTGACATAACACACATCTCAAACCACTACCTGAGGCATCACTGTACACCTGGTAACCTTCAGTCCCACACGACGAACATAGAATCAGGGCAAAAATCAGTCAGTTTTTCAGCTCCTCAAAAGCTTGAACGCACTCTAGCGTCCAAACGAACCGCTGATCCTTCCTAGTCAGCATAGTGAGGGGAAGTGCAATCAACGAAAAATTCTCCATAAAGCGCATGTAATAACCAACAAGCCCTAAGAAGCTCTGAACTTCCGTTACATTTCTCAGCTCAGGCCACTCTCGGATCGCCACAACTTTTGTTGGATCTACCGCAACACCCTCTCCACTAACTATGTGCCCCAGAAATGCCACTGACGGTAGTCAAAACTCGCACTTGGAGAATATTACATATAACTGATGACTCCTCAGGACTGTCAAAACTTTGTGAAGGTGATTGATATGGTCTTCCTTGGACTGCGAGTACGCCAGAATATCATCGATGAAGACGACAACAAACAGATCCAGGTACTCCCGGAATGCTCTATTCATCAAATTCATAAAAACTGACGGCGCATTTATGAGCCCAAAGGACATCACCGTGAACTCATAATGCCTGTAGTGGGTGCTGAAAGTAGTCTTTGGAATGTCTGGCTTTCGTATCCTGAGTTGATAGTATCCGGACTTCAGATCCAACTATAAGTACACTGTGGACCCTACCAACTGATCAAATAGGTCATCGATGCGGGGAATCAGATATTTATTCTTTTCTATCAACTTATTCAATTCTCTATAGTCTATGCACAGGCGCAAACTACCGTCCTTCTTCTTCTCGAAAAGGACCAGTGCACTCGATGATGATGAACTCGGACGTATATACCCTTGCTCAAGCAACTCCTGTAGTTGTACTTTCAATTCTATCATCTCCTTTGGCGTCATACGATAGGGAGAGTGTGACACAGGTTTGGCACTCGGCACAAGCTCGATGCAAAAAATCGATTTCCCTTTGAGGCAGAGCCCCGAGAAGCTCATCTGGAAAAACGTCTACAAATTCCGATACGACTGCCAAATCACATAGCTTGGACTTCCGCTTTGAAGCCTCTACTAAAGCGAAGAATAGTTCAGCGCCTTTTCGCGTTGCTTTCACCACTTGGAGGGCGGTCATCAGGGTTTTGCTCACACCCTGTAGACCCGTAAAGCGAGTTCCATCTTCTCATTCTCTGTTTAATAAGACTTCTTTTGATTTGCAATCAATGCACACACCCTGCTTTGTCAGCCAATCCATTCCAAATATGACGTCAAACTTTGACAATGGTAGCAACGCAGCCTCCAAATCGAAGTCTTGCTCTCCAATTCGAACCTTCACGCGGCTCTTCCTCCCCGTACTCATTAGGCACCCATTGGGTAAGAGCACATTCAACTTCGCCTCTACCAACATACAAGGCACTCCAACTCACACACCAAAATCTTCTGATAAGGAGTGTGATGCATCGGTGTCGAACAATGCTCTCGCTGGATGATTGAATGCCAATACGAAACCTAACGAGTACATGAGAAACAAACATACACAAGAATCATAAGCAGTACACATGACAGTAATTACAAGTAAATGTGTCTGTCACGACGTCGTTTTTCTTAATAGCCTCCCGCAGGCCAAGATTATAGACTCTGGGTTGTGTTGGCGCATGGTGAGACGCAGATGACTTCACTGCTTTCCCTTTCTCAGCATACGACGTACCCACCTTTTTATCAGACTTCGCGGGACGGCTCCAACAATTTTGAGAATAATGTCCCACCTTGTCACAGTTGTAGCACGCGTGCGGACCTTGGCCCGTAGTAGCTCCAGAAGTAATAGAAGGAGCTGGTCCAGACGACCTAGCCTTCTTGTTCCACCTACTGCGGAACCCATACTTTGAAGAACTCGACGCTTTTAACTCTTGTTTCCTCCCTGAGAGGTCCTTCTTACCCTGCACTCTCTTCATATCTTGTTCCAGAGACCGAATAGTGTTTACCAACATAAGAAGCCCTGTGTCATCAGACCTGTCAACAACAGCCTCAGATCATCCCGCAGACCTTCATAGAATCAGTTGGTCTTCCTTTCCTTATCAGCAAATGAGGCTCCTGCATACCGCTCCAGCCTAATAAATTCATGCAAGTAGTCATCCACCAGACTCTCTCCCTGAGTTAGCCTCTGGAATTGGTTTTCCAATGCAATCCTTTGCGCAGAAGGGAGATACCGTACAAGGAATTGTCTAAAAAATTCCTCCATCGAGACCTCAGACAGTAACATGCCCACAAGTTGATGCAACTCTACCTCGTCCCACCATAGCCTTGTCTCTCCGTCCAATTGGAAAGTGGCTAGCGTGACTTTCTGTCTTTCCTTCATCTCCGTAGCTGTCAAGATTCTCTTCACTCGCGAGAGCCAATCCTCGGCCTGAGTCGAGAATCTCGTTCCTATAAACGTATGTGGATTGAAGCTCATAAAGTGCTTCAGTTGCTTCTTCTTCACTCGCCTCTCTACCAAAGGACCAGCGGGCACTTGCCCCACTGCCACTGGCTCAACTATGCCAGCTTGCATCGGGGACACCCCAAGGTGTACTTGCCATCTTGGTTGCGCATTGATCATTGCGAACACAGCTTCAATAACTAAACAGATTGTCTCGGCAGAAGGAGGAGACATAGGCGCCTGAGACGGTGCATTACTTTCTGTAGATTGTTGATTTTGCGTCTGCTCTGCACCGCTCCTTGTCACCTATAGTTGCGCAATACACAATTTAGTGATAGATAAACATAGCAGACAACAAACAAAAGAACGCTCAGGTTCCACAAGCAATGTTTTTAACATATTTCATGTGTGTTTTTCATTCCTAAGTGGACATTCACTGGTGATTTTATGTCTTGAAGGTGACGCACACATGTTGTTGGGTACACTGGAAATTGTGTACCAGATTTGGAGAAGCCTATCTTTACTCAATGGTATACATCAATGTGTATTTGATAGGATATTGAGTTTCAGTGTGCAGGTTTAAGAAATGCAAAAAAAATTTCTAAGTACAAGTGTCGACACCCATGACTTGTGTCGACACCTAAAGCAGGAGTTGTGTCGACACTCATGAGTTATGTCGACACCAGAAGTAAGACAGTGTCGACACACACTCAACGTCATCTATCAACAATAGCTATACTGAGTCTGGAAGGCTTGTGTCGACACACGGGACTTGTGTCGACACACACACTCAATGCCATCTATCAACAACAGTTATACTGAGTCTGGAAGGCTTATGTCGACACACGAGACTTGTGTCGACACACACTCAACGCCATCTACCAACAACAACTATACTGAGTCTGAAAAGCTTGTGTCAACACACGGGATTTGTGTCAACACACACTCAACGCCATCTGGACATACACTCAACGCCATTTATTAGCATCAGCTATGTCGAGATAAGGAGAAGTTGTGTCGACACACAGGACTTGTGTCGACATATACAACAGAAGCTATGTCGAGAAGATAAAGAATGACTGTGTCGACACATTGGAAGTTGTGTTGACATCATCAAGAATTGTGTCGACACTTGGTCTATTTGTGTCATCATATTTGAAGTATTTTGCTGACTGTTCCCTGCTGTGATAGAAGTTTAATGAAGGGTCAGTTGTCACGACTAAAGACTTGATAGTTGTCATAAGTAACAAGACTGACACATCTATCAGTACTGTCAGAAGGCCATTATAAACCGGATCAGCCGGTAATCGTGGATGAACTCTATATAAAGGGTTGATCCATAACAACCAAATCAATAATAATAATCCAACAAATCAAGAGGAGAAATAACTGACTCAACAGAGATTGAGAACCAGTGAGGGGGAGCAAGAGGCAAACCCAAAAGAAGACAGATCCTGAAAAGTCTGCAAGTAAAATTCAGATCTGATTCTGAATTCAAGAAGGAAGCTGATTGAAGATCAACTCCAACTCTAATTGAAGATCAACCTTATTTTGTTCAAATTCAAGAAGTTTTGAAGAAGCTAAATCAGGTTGGATCTAGAGTATTCAGTTCAATCAAGAACTGATCAAGAAGTTCTCACCCTTTTATCTGTTGAACTCGGTGAAGTTTTTATTTTCTTAAACAAACTTTTATTTGTAAGATCTGCTATAGATCTGAGTTGTAAGCCTAAATTTATAAAGGCTGAGATATGGCTGAGTGCCCGAGGTGTAGGACTTGAAGAAGTCTGAGTTGTAGGCCTGGAGATAAAGGCTGAGGTAGGGCTAATGCCTGAGGTAGGATTCTTGGGAAGAATCTGAGGTAGGACTTGAAGAAGTCTGAGTTGTAGGAACCTATCAGGTTCTAAGTTGTAAGATCTGTGGATCTGAGCTAGTGGAAGGAAGTTTTCCCTAATCCAGCTCTCTACTGAATAGGCGAAGGGGGAAAGTGGACGTACCCACAACTTGGGGAACCACTATAAATCTTGGTGCGCTGTGTTGTGTATTTTCTGTGATTGTTTTTGTGATATTTGTGTTGTGTTAATTGCCTTAATTGTTAAAAAGGATTAGAACCTATTTACCCCCCTAGGTGTTTTGGCTCTTGAAATCAAATCTTTCAAGTGATATCAGAGGGAGGTTGCTCAAAAATAGACCTAACAGTCTGAGTAAATCTCCAAGGCAATTAACAATTAGCCAGAATGAGTTCAAATGAGAATCAGAAGGAATTTGGATCCATGAAACAGCCCATCTGCAGGAAAGAAAACTTTGGGATATGGAAAGAAAGGGTTAGATTGTTCATGGAAGCATCTGATCCTCGAATCTACATCACAGTACAAGAAGGTCCTTTCATTCCAATGAATATATCAGCTCTTGATGCTAATCTCAAAACCCCAAAGAGCTATTCTGAAATGACTAAGGATGATATCATTCTAGCAACTTTAGAAAAGAGAGCACAAAACATAATTGTGAGTGTTATAGATGATGCCACATTTCTGAATTTGGTGCATTGCAAAACCTCCAAGGAGATGTGGCATCAAGAATATGAAAGCTTCAGACAAGCTAAGTCAGACAACATAGCAGAATATTACAAGAAGTTCTTTAGAATTGTAAATGAGTTAATGACCTATGGAAGAGTCTTTAGTACATATGAATTGAATGATAAGTTTCTCAGGTCATTGACCAAGGACTGGGATGCAAAAATATGTGCCATCAGAGAGGTGGCCAGGCTTGCTGATACACCTCCACCAACCTTGTTTGGAAAATTGCTATCTTATGAGATGCAGCTCACTGCCAGAAATGAGGAAGAGAAAAGCAGTAGGTCTGAGTATAAAGACAAGTCAGTAGCCTTCAAAGCTGAAGCCATAAGAAAGGGTAGGAGAAAGTCTCATTCTCCACCCAGAAGAAGTGTTGAGGATGAAGCAGAAAATCCTGACATCAGTACATCAGACAGCCACAATTCTGATGAAGACTTTGCTGCCTTTACCAGGCAGTTTCAGAGGTTCATGATGAAGAAAAAATGGAGAACCAAACCATCTTCATCCTTCTTCAAGGATGATTATTACAAGAAGAATAAGACTTCTAAGGAGCACAGTTATGCCTCTAATCCTAGTAAACAAACTACCTCTAAAATTATTTATTATTGATGTAATAGGCCTGGACATGTCATAGTTGACTGTCCTGATAAGAGAAAGGAGACTAAAGATAAGAAGAAGTCTCAAAATAAGGGTAAGAAGGAGAAATCCTTTGTTGCCCAGAAACAGAAGAGTTGGACTGACTCTCTATCCTCAGAATCTGGAGAAGAGGATGATGCAGAAGCTTATATTGGGTTGTTTATTACAGAAGAGGATTCTATGGAATCAGAATTCTTGCAAATGTTGGATTCCATAAATGGAGGTGAAGACTATTGTTATAGAGGGCTGATGACTCTTTCAGAAGAAGATCAGTGCCAGGATCAGCCTGGTCCAAGTAAAGTATACAATCCATCCTTAGCTCCTGATTATTTTATTGGATCAGAATCAGAAGCTTCAACATCGAGAGATGTGGATGGTTCTGAATCTGAGGGGGATGTACATCAATTAATTGATGAGTATGGTAGTTTGTTGCAAGCTCTTAAGAGGAGCAAATTCCTTGTCAAGAAGCAGGCCAAGGAAATTGAATCTCTCAAACAGGCTGCATCAGATTCAACCAAACTGATGGATTTGAAATTGAAAGAGGTTGTCAAACTGAAAAACATAATTGTTATTCAGATGGACACAATCTCCTTCAAAGATAATCACATCAAAAATCTGGAAGCAAGACTCCAGAAAGAAAAGGATCTAGTGGCTAAATTTTCAAAGCCAAAGTCTGTCTTGCCTTTAATAGATAACTTCATATCTCAGAAAGGAAAGACAGGACTAGGCTTCAAGGAAAAAACAAGGGCAACCAATTCTCAAGGAAAAGGCAAAGACCCAGTTCAACCACTAACTATGAAACCCCCTATTTCTTTTAGAAAAGTGATGCAACCTACTAACAGGTATGATCATGACCTCACTCATGGTCACTGTAAATATGGTGATATCAATGACAAGGGTGTATATACTAATAGGCCACCCTATAAGCAAATCCATCAGGTTCTTAAGGAATCCTTGGGGTATGCTGCTCCAGCACCTACACTTAAAAGGAATGTTGGCAACAATGTTATGAAGCCTGTACGTAAGAAAAAGTACAATAGATTTGAGTGATGGTGTTGTGGCAAGGTGGACCACTTTGCCATTGATTGTTGGTTCAATACTAGTATTCAGAATAAGGCTAGTTTACTTGTCAGAAAGGCTGCAGGTAAGCATGTCAAATTTCAAGCTAACTTGAACCTAGGACCCAATAATAATTTGGGTTCTAAGGATAGGTAAATCTTTATTCGATGCAGGTGAGTCCAAGTGGTCATACCCCTATATGGTACTTGGATAGTGGATATTCCAGGCACATGACTGGAACAAGAAGGATATTGAAGGACTATTCTCCCATAGAGAATGGACCCAAAGTAATCTTTGGTGGATCTAAAAAAGATGTCATCAAAGGGTTTGGTAACATTTTTAGTAACTCTATCTGTATCACTCAAGTGGCTTATATGAAAGGTCTGAAACATAACCTAATTAGCATAAGTCAACTAAGTGATCTTGGGTATGACACCTCTTTCCTCAAGGGTGTGTGCCAACTAAAGAGGTCAAGTGATCAAGAGATCATTCTGACTGGCACTAGGAAAAGGAATGTATATTGTCTTAACCTTGATTATGAGTATAACAAGTCACCTATCTGTCTAGTTGTAGATGAAAAAGCATCACAGTGTGTCCAATGGAACAAGAGGCTAGCTCATCTGAACTATAAGTCAATAGGACAATTATTTAGTATGGAGCTAGTGAGGAATGATCCTCAGGTCAAGTGCATTAAAGAGGGTGTTTGTTCAGCTTACCAAAAGGGCAAACAGACCAAGACCTCTTTCCATGGACTTGATACCAAAGATTCAGTGAGATGTCTATATCTCCTACATATGGATTTATTTGGTCCTATGCCAATTCATAGTCTAGGTAGGAAAGCATACACATTAGTAATTGTGGATGACTATTCTAGATTTACATGGGTTTTCTTCTTGAGACAGAAATCTGAAACCCCTACTGTCTTCCAGACTTTTGTTAGACAAATTCAGAATGAATTTAACAATTCAGTGGTCAAAATCAGAAGTGATCATGGAACAAAATTTCAGTCTGAGTGTATGACAAAGTTCTGTGAAGAACTTGGGATTCATCAGGAGTTCTTCTCACCTAGAACTCCCCAGCAAAATGGAGTTGCTGAGAGAAAGAATAGGACTCTAATTGAGGCAAGTAGAACACTACTAAGTGACACTTCTCTCCCTGAATACTTCTAGGCTGAGGCAGTAAATACTGCATGTCATGTACTCAATAGAGCTTCCATCAATAAAAGACATATGAAGACTCCCTATGAGATTATGAAAGACAGAAAACCAAATATTTCCTACTTTAGAATCTTTGGTAGCAAGTGTTATGTCCTAGTTAATGGTAAGCACTACCAAACTAAGTTTGCTGCCAAATCCCTAGAAGGGATATTTGTTGAGTACAGTAATAATAGTAGGGCATACAGAATCTATAACTTGACTACACAAGTTGTAGAAGAATCTATCTATATAGTATTTGATGAGTCTAAGTTAATTAACAGTGAACTGTCTAGCACTTCTGGTAGTTCTATAGGTTTAAAGGAAAGGATGGACAAGCTGACTATTAGTGAAGACCAACCTGCAAGACTAGATGAAAAAAAGGATGGATACTGTCTAGGGGGAGTACAAGACTCTCTGGATGAAGATGAAGACAATGAAGTGCATCAGAATGAGGAAAGTGAAGAAGACCAAGAGGTTGACAGATTTCCTCCAGCTAGAAGACACTTGAAGGATCATCCTGCACACCAAATCATTGGTGATGAAAGCCAGGGAGTTCTAACCTAGAAGCAAAAGCATGAACATAGTTCTATGTACAAGCTTTCTGTCACAGATAGAACCTAAGAAGTTAGAAGAAGTCATGCTAGACACAAACTGGATTGATGTCATATAGGAAGAGCTGAATCAATTCAGAAGATGTAAAGTCTGGGAGTTGGTTCTTAAACCAAAGGATCACAATATTATAGGAACCAAGTGGATCTACAGGAATAAACTAGATGAGAATTACACCATAATCAAGAACAAAGCCAGACTGGTAGCAAAGGGCTACAGAGAGGAAGAATGGATAGACTTTGATCAAACTTTTGCACCAGTGGCAAGGTTGGAAGCTATAAGATTGTTCTTGGTGTATGCTGCCTATCAAGGTTTTAAAGTATTTCAAATGGATGTAAAGTCATCATTTTTGAATGGTGACTTAAAAGAGAAAGTCTATGTAGAACAACCATCAGGTTTTGTAGATTCTTATCATCCCAACTATGATATATGCTTAAGAAAGCTCTATATGGATTGAAACAAGCCCCTAGGGCTTGGTATAAACTTTGTCTGCTTTCCTTATTGAGAATAAATTCTCAAGAAGAAAATTTGACAAGACTCTATTCTTTAGGAAATCTAAAGGCAAGATCATACTAATCCAGATATATGTTGATGACATTATCTTTGGATCTACTAGAAATAACCTTTGTAGAAAGTTTGTCAAACTTATGCAAGGGAAGTTTGAGATGAGCAGCATGGGTGAGCCAAAATTCTTCTTGGGACTCCAAGTTAGACAGACCGGTGATGGATTGTCCATATCTCATTCTAAGTTCACCAAAGAGTTAATTAAGAAATATGGCATGGAGTCAGCCTCCACCATGAAAACTCCAATGGGAACAAGTATGCTTATAGGCAAAGATGAAGCAGGAAAACTTGTTGATGAGTATTTATATAGAGGGATAATTGGCTCCCTACTTTACTTGACTGCTAGTAGACCTGACATCATGTATGCTACATGTGTCTGTGCTAGGTACCAAGCTTGCCCAAATGAATCTCATTATACTGCTGTCAAGAAAATTTTGAGATATCTTAAGGGCACACCTAATCTAGGTCTTTGGTACCATAAGAATAAAGATTTCTTACTAATAGGTTTTTCAGATGCAGACTTTGCAGGCTGCAAAGAAGACAGAAAAAGTACCACTGGAACATGTAAATTCCTAGGTGTTAGGCTGGTGTTATGGAGCAGCAAGAAGCAAACAAGTGTAGTTATTTCCACTGCTGAATCAGAGTATATAACTGCAGGCAGTTGCTGTGCTCAGTTGTTATGGATACAACATTAACTTGAAGACTATGACATCAAGGTAAGTAGAATTCCATTATTTTGTGATTCTACTAGTGCTATTTCTATTACTAAAAATCCTGTTTCACACAGTATAACTAAGCATATAGAAATTAGATTTCATTTCATCAGAGAACATGTTGAAAAGGAAGACATAAGTCTAGAATTTGTCAACACTAACAACCAAATTGCTGATATATTTACAAAACCTCTGGATGCAAGTTAGTTCAATTATTTTAAAATTGAATTAGGTATGTTGAACCAAAAATAAGGTGATAGGTCAACACAAAATTTTTCAAGTGTTATCAGTAAGTCCAAAATTTCTTAAGAAATTTTGTTTAAGTTAGAAAGTTGTGTCGACACGTGCTAACTGTGTCGACAAAGAAAAGAATTATGTCGACATAGAAATAGAATCTGTGTTGACAGAAAAGTTGGTGTCGACACAACTCTGTCGAGACCTTGTATTAGTATAGTTTTGTGTCGACACACAAAAATCAGTGTCGACACACTCTGTCGAAGACTTTGATAGTATATGTCGACACTGGCATAAGTATGTCGACACATAGACGTGTCGACTACAACGAGGTTTTGTCGAGACCTAGGTCATCTCTGTCAACACATAAAATTTGTCGACTAGTAAATTTCATATGTTAGGCGCGTATTTTGACCTACCCTTTACAAGTACACTATAAATAGGAGAAGACAAAATCTGGTCGACTGTACTTTCAGAATTCTCGACTCTAGACTTTGTGTCGACAAAGAAATTCGCTTGTCGACTCTCTTCTCTTCTCTCTCGTTCATCAATGGCGCCGCAACATGACGACAAGATTAATGAGGGATACGAACTGGTACGCAAGGCGTTCGAGACTGCCTCGCCAGAAATTAAGGGTGTGATTATCCTAATCACAGAGAATGGATTGAAGTATTTGGTCTCTGAACCTTCAAGGATATGGAAAAAAGAAGTTCTTGAATTTTACTCATCTGCAACTATGGATTCTCAAGGAAAGAAGATGAAGTCCATTATTAACGGTACAAGGGTAAGACTCTCACAGAAGACAATCAGGAAGTCGCTTCAACTCCCCAAGGTTAAAGAAGATGATGAAATTAATCCATCAATGACAAAGGATGGACTCAGATGGTGTGAGCTGGATCCAAATACCAAGATAGGATCCTCAATTATCAGGAAGGGAATGAATTCCCAAGGTAAATTTCTATCAGATATTATAGGCAAATTAATTCTCTACAAGACAGGAGGACATGATAGGATCTCTGCCTACATGTTCAAACTTATGATTAGAGTAATATTCAAAGTGATTACAGACTGGTCATCTGTAGTTTTTGACAAGATTCAAGAAAGTGTTAAGAAGCCTAATCTAGGTAGGATACTGAGTTTATATCTGGCTTCCAGCATCCTAGAAGTAATGAATCAAATTCCAGGATCTAAGATAAATCAAATAAGGAGAATGGACTTGAGAATTCTATCCAGATGGGATAGAGTCTTAACCAAAGAAGTTTACACCCCACAGAAATCTGTGAAGAAAGATAAGAAGAAGAAAACTACTAACCAGGAAGCAGAATCTTCCAGTGATTCTGAAGAATTGGTTGTCTTCAGCTCGGATGAAGAACAACAAGGAAAATCTCCCACACCACAACCATATAAAGAAGCTCAAGTTCAAGGGGAGAGCAGTCTACTACCAGAGAACAAGATGGTCTCCACTCCAGGGGAAGACAACACACAGACTACAATTATTCATGAACCTGAACAATCACAGCTGCCTGCCCAAGGGGGAGGTATTGTTGAAGCTTCACTAGAGAGTGAAAATGTCACTGATACTGTTATGGAAATAGTATCAGAAATCAACAATGAAGCACAAGTCAATACTGAGAAAGAAGCACAGGATGTGCAAGTGTCAGACCAAGCTCAAGATGAGCAAGTCCACTTCTCCAGTTTTGAGAAGTCCCTGGACAAAGATCTTGATGTCCAGAGGGAACCATTAGTTCCAAAAGACAACCTTGTTCCTCCTATTCAGATGCAGCAAGAGTTCACTTTGTAAGAACTGTTCCCTAACTTCAATGAAATAAGGACTGAGGGGAGCAACGAAGGATTGAGAAAGAGATACAAGGAACTGAGGGGGAGATTCTCAGCATGCCCCTACTGATAAGGAAACTGTGAATATACAAAGCTCATCACAATCTTCTGATGATGAAGAAGCCTCTATGGCTAAGAAAAGGAAGCTGGTTGCTATCAGGAAAAGGAGCGGAGTTCGACGCTCTCTGAGCTCAACTCTGCTTCGTCGAACTCCGTTCGACGATCTTCGAGAAACAAGGAGACATTTACAAGTCTCTTAAGAAGCAGATCTTGAACTAATCTGCTAAGAAGGATTCAGATCTATTTCTGAATTCAAAGAAGGAAGCTGCCAGCCAGTCAACTTCAAAGGAGATCAACCCTACTGAGTTCATATTCAAGAAGCTTTGAAGAAAGCTAAGAACAGGTTGATTTCAACCATCAGTCTTATCAAGAAGCTGATCAAGAAACCTCTTATCCCTTCTCTCTCAACAAGGGTAAGATTCCATCTAAACACTTATCAAATTTTGTAGGATCTTTTCATAGATCTGAGTTATAAGCCTATATTATAAAGGCTGAGTGTAGGAGATATAGATCTCTGAGTGGTAGAGCTTTTGAGCCTGAGTGTAGGAGAAATTTTTCTCTGAGTTGTAGGCCTTGTGGAAGGCTGAGGTAGGGCTGTAAGCTTGAGCTGTAAGAGTGTGGTTACACTCTGAGTTGTAGGAACCTTATAGGGTTCTGAGTTGTAGGAACCTTTCAGGGTTCTGAGCTGTAAGATCTATGGATCTGAGAAGAAGGAAGAAGTTAGGTCGAATCTAGCACACTGCTAGATAGGTGAAGGGGAAAGTGGATGTACCCAGACCTTGGGGAACCACTATAAACCTGTGTGCAATCTGTGATGTGTGTGTGATTGTGATTTCTGTGCTGTGATTGCTGTAGAATAGTTAGATTCTATTTTAAGATCTGGAAAAATATTCCGCCTTAAGTAAAAAAACAAAAGAACCTATTCACCCCCCCCTCTAGGTGTTTGGGTTATCTTGAAATTAATTCTATCAAGTGGTATCAGAAGGAAGTTCCTCAAAGAAGGACTTAACAGTCTGAGTAAGATCCATAAGGCAGATTCAAGATCAAGAAAATGGGTTCAGGAGAAAATCATAAGGAACTAGGTTCTACGAAATTACCCATATGTAGGAAAGAGATATTTGGAATATGGAAAGAAAGGGTTAGACTTTTCATGGAGGCTTCTGATCCAAGGATCTACATTACTATAATGGAAGGTCCTTATGTTCCAATGAATTTGTCAGTTCTAGATGCAAATCAAAGAAATCCCAAAGATTTTTCAGAGATGACTAAGGAAGAGATCATCCTGGCAACTATGGATAAAAGAACCCAGAATATCATAGTAAGTGTCATAGATGATTCAACCTTTCAAAATTTGATTCACTGCAAGACCTCCAAGGAAATGTGAGACACCTTGATAGTCTACATGGAAGGTTCTGAAAAAGTCAGACAAGATAGAAAATCTATGCTAAACCAGGAATATGAGAGTTTCAGACAAGAAAAGTCAGATGGTATAACTGAGTGTTATAAAAAGTTCTATAGAATAGTAAATGAGCTGATGTCCTATGGAAGGATCTTCAGTACATATGAACTGAATGATAAAATCCTAAGATCCTTGACAAAAGATTGAGACACTAAGATTTGTGCCATTAGGGAAGTGGCCAAACTTGCAGATATCTCTCCTCCAACTTTGTTTGGAAAATTACTGTCATATGAGATGCAGCTGATGGCTAGGAAAGAGGAAGAGAAAAGTGTAAAAGGGGAGCATAGAGAAAAGTCTGTGGCACTCAAGATGGAAGCCACTAGGAAGAATAGGAGGATGTCTCCATCACCTCCTGAGATAGTTGCTGAAATTACTTCAGATAATTCAGACAACCAAAGTTCAGACAGCAGTGACTCAGATAAAGACTTTGCTACCTTCACAAGACAGTTTTAGAGATTTCTTAAGAAGAAGCAGTGGAAGTCAAGGCCCTCCATATCTCAGCATGTGGATGACTATTATCAAAAGAGGAAGTCATCAAGGAAGGACAGGAGCAGGTCTAAGCCTAGCAAATCTACAACATCAAAGATAGTTTGCTACTGCTGTAATAGGCCTGGACATGTTGTGGCTGAGTGTACAGACAAAAGAAAGGAGTCTGCTGATAAAAGGAAGACTCAACAAAAGAGTAAGAAGGATAAATCCTTTGTTGCTAAGAAGGAGAAGAGTTTGACAGACCAATCATCTTCAGAGTCTGAATCTGAAGCTGAGGCATACATTGGTCTATATGCAGCAGATGAAGAAGATGAGTTTATGCAATTGCTGAACTCTATCTATAAACAAGAAGACCATCAGTGCATGGGACTGATGGTTGTATCAGAAGAAGACAAGTGCCAGGATCAGCCTGGTCATAGTAAGGTACAATGTTTTTCTAGTAATTCAGATTGTAGTACTGGCACAGAGTCAGCTACATCTGCATCAAGTGATGTGGATGGGTCTGAGTCTGAAGGTGATATTCATCAGGTGATAGATGAATATGGGGACTTATTGCATGCACTAAAGAAAAGCAAAAACCTGGCAAAAACTCAGGCTAAGGAAATTGCAGATCTTTAGATGGCTGCATCTGACTTAGAGAAAGAGTTGGATCAAAAATTGAATAAGATTGCCAAACTGAAAACTATAACTGTTATTCAGATGGGCACAATCACATACAAAAATGATCTAATTAAAAGTCTGGAAGCCAGACTTCAAAAGGAAAAAGATTTGGTGGCTAGTTATTCCAAGCCAAAATCAGTTTTACCCTTAATAGATGAGTTTGTGGCTCAAAAGGGTAAGACTAGAATAGGATTTAAAGGTAACACCAGGGCTGTCCAATTTAAGAGAAAGGGCAAAGCCTCAGTCCAACCACTGAATTTTAAAGTCCCTGTAGTTTTTAGAAAGGTACAAGTGCCTTTTAACAAGTATGACTTTGAGAATACTCATGATCATAGTAAGACTGAAGTTCTGAATGATAAGGGTGTTTATGTCAATAAGGCAACCCATATTCATAAACCCCATGTTTTTAAGAAAATAGTGGGTGTAGCTGCAGCAGTGCCAGCACAAAATAAAAGATTTGCTGTCAACCAGACTGCCAAGAATGTATCTAAAAATAGATACAATAAGTATGAATGCTGGTGCTGTGGCAAGACAGGTCATTATGCCATAGATTGCTGGCACAACACTAGTGTCAGGAAGAACAACAGTCTACCTGTTAGAAGAGCTGCAGGTAGATTTGTTAAGTATGAAGCTAACTTGAACCAAGGACGCAAGACTTACTTGGGTTCTAAGGAGAGGTAATTCTTTATTATAGGTGAGTCCAAGTCACCATGCCCCTATATGGTACTTGGACAGTGGATGTTCCAGGAACATGACTGGAATAAAGGGGTTGCTGAAGGAGTACTTATCTATCATAAATGGGTCTAAAGTAATCTTTGATGGTTCTGAAAAGGGAATCATCAAAGGGTTTGGTAACATTTCTAATAACCAGATTATTATCACTCAAGTGGCCTATGTGAAGGGTTTGAAAGACAATCTTATAAGCATAAGTCAGCTGAGTGATTTAGGATATGACATTTCATTTATTAAGAATGGATGTCATATCAAAAGATCAAGTGATCAAAAGATCATTTTGACAGGATATAGAAAAAGAAATGTGTACTGTCTTAACTTTGAGTGTGAGAACAATGTTTCTCCTATTTGTCTTGTAGCAGATGAGAGAGCCACTCATTGTGTTAAATGGCACAAGAGGCTAGCTCATCTTAACTACAAAACAATTGGCCAACTCTTTAGCAAAGAGTTAGTAAGGAATGGTCTAAAAGTTAAGTGTATGAAGGATGAGATATGCTCAGCTTGTCAAAAAGGCAAGCAGACAAAATCCTCCTTTCATAGCCTTGAAAACAAGGATTCAGTGAGGTGTCTATACCTCTTACATGTGGATTTATTTGGTCTTATGCCAATTCATAGTCTAGGTAGGAAGGTCTATACTTTTGTGGTGGTAGATGACTATTCTAGATATTCCTGGGTGTTCTTTCTGAGACAAAAATCAGAAACCCCAAGTGTTTTATACAGCTTTGTCAAGCAAATTCAGAATGAACTTGACAGTACAGTGGTCAAAATCAGAAGTGACCATGACACTGAATTTCAATCTGAGAGTATGACAAAACTGTGTGAAGAATTTGGGATTTTTCAAAAATTCTCCTCACCTAGAACACCACAGCAAAATGGTATTGCTGAAAGGAAGAATAGAACATTGATTGAGGCTGGTAGAACTCTATTGAGTGACACTTCTCTCCCAGAATATTTCTGGGCTGAGGCAGTAAACACTGCTTGTTATGTGATCAATAGGGCATCTATCACCAAAAGCCACAAAAAGACTCCCTATGAGATTATGAAGGGTAGAAAACCAAACTTATCCTATTTTAAGATCTTTGGTTGCAAGTGTTATGTCCTTAACAATGACAAGTCTTATCTAACTAAGTTTGCTGCCAAATCTCAAGATGGGATATTTGTTGGGTACAACAATAATAGTAAGATTTATAGAGTCTACAACTTGATTACTCAAGTTGTAGAAGAGTCTGTACATATTGTCTTTGATGAAACAAGACTGATTAACAGTGAGTTGCCTTGTAGCTCATGCAGTTCTGCATGTATTAATGAGAAAATGGACAAGTTTACCATTACAAAAGAAACAACTGAAGAGCAGGAAGTGGAAAATGATGGCTACTGTCCAGAGGGAGTACATGACTCTCTAGATGCAGATGTACACCAAGAGGTGTAGCATATTGAAGAGACTAGAGGTGTTCAACCAGAAGATAGTCTACCTCCAGCTGTTAGACACTTAAAGGATCATCCAGCAAATCAGATAATTGGTGATTTAAGACATGGAGTGCAAACAAGAAGCAGGAACTTGAACACAGTGCTTTGCTCAAGCTTCCTATCTCAACTGGAGCCAAAGAAATTTGAAGAAGCTATTCTAGACCCACATTGGATTGATGTCATGCAAGAGGAGATGAATCAGTTCAGAAGGTGCAAGGTCTGGGAGTTAGTTCCTAAACCAAAAGACCACAACATTATTGGAACAAAGTGGATCTTTAGGAACAAACTGGATGAGAATGGAATCATTGTGAAGAACAAAGCAAGACTAGAAGCAATTAGGATGTTCCTTGCCTATGCAACATATCAAGGCTTCAAGGTATTCCAAATGGATGTAAAATCAGCATTCTTAAATAAAAATCTAAAAGAAGAAGTCTATGTAGAGCAGCCCTCGGGTTTTGTTGATTCTCTTAAACCTGATTATGTTTATAGACTAGGAAAGCTTTATATGGGTTAAAGCAAGCCCCAAGGGCTTGGTATGAAACCCTGTCTACTTTTCTTATTAAGAACAAATTCTCAAGGGGGAAAATAGACAAAACTCTATTCCTAAGAGAGTCCAAAGGAAAGATAATCTTAGTTCAGATTTATGTAGATGACATAATATTTGGGTCTACAGAAAGCAACCTTTGCAAGAAGTTTGTAAAACATATGCAAGGGAATTTTGAGATGAGCAGCATAGGAGAACTTAAGTTCTTCTTGGGCCTTCAAGTAAGACAGACTGATGATGGCTTGTCCATATCCCAGTCTAAGTTCACCAAGGACTTAATTAAGAAGTATGATATGGAATCATCCTCCACCATGAGAACTCCTATGGGAACAAGTATGCCTATATGCAAAGATGATGCAGGTAAACCTGTAGATGAGTATTTGTATAGAGGAATAATTGGCTCTCTTCTATATCTAACTGCTTGTAGACCAGACATTATGTATGCAACATGTGTCTGTGCTAGATATCAATCATGCCCTAAAGAATCTCATTACACTGCAGTAAATAGGATTTTGAGATATCTAAAGAGCACACCTAATCTAGGCCTTTGGTACCCTAGGAATGGAGATTTTCTACTGACAGGCTATTCAGATGCAGACTTTATAGGTTGCAAAGAAGATAGAAAAAGCACTACAGGCACCTGTTAATTTCTAGGAGGAAGATTGGTGTCTTAGAGTAGTAAGAAGCAGACTAGTGTGACAATTTCCATAGCTGAGTCTGAATATGTGGCAGCAGGAAGTTACTGTGCACAGCTGTTATGGATTAAGCACCAGCTAGAAGACTATGGTATTCAGGTAAGTAGAACACCTTTGTTTTGTGATTCTACTATTGCTATTTCTATTGCTAATAATCCTGTTTCACATAGTAGGACTAAGCATATAGAAATTAGATACTATTTTCTTAGAGAACATGTAGAGAAAGAGGACATCTCACTAGTATTTGTCAAAACAGATTATCAGATTGCAGATGTGTTTACTAAGCCTCTAGATGAAACTAAATTCAATAAATTTAAAATTGAATTAGGTATGTTTAAGGAAGGAGAGGTTGAAGAAACCACTATCCATAGAGCACAAGCCCTAGAATGGCCTCTTCCTAGGGAAATCATCATCTCACAAGTATAGACTCTTTTGAGTCGACATCTCACCTAGAAATAACTACAGATCTAGCACCAAGGGAGAGGGGAGGAAGCTCACCTCATTTCCGTCGTTTTCACCATTTCCGGCAAAGGATCTCGTCACCCTTCTCGACGGCATCTTCTTCTTCTTCTCGGCGGCAGTGGTTCTTTACGGGGTGAAGGTTGGCTCCAGCACCCTCTTCCTCCTCTCCAGAAGTTTTCTACAGAAATGACTTGGAAAGAG
Organism: Platanthera zijinensis; assembly: GCA_039513925.1. NCBI lineage: Eukaryota > Viridiplantae > Streptophyta > Magnoliopsida > Asparagales > Orchidaceae > Platanthera > Platanthera zijinensis. The sequence goes on along the minus strand of CM077078.1, from coordinate 275,012,569 downwards.
GATGAAAAATAGCTAAGGTTTCAGCAGCCCTTTTTATATAGAACAAACGCGGGTAAGGATACGCCCGTGTCCCTACCGTGTCCCGATCAGGCGAAGAAGCGTCGGCGGTTCGATTGTCGTTTGGACACACAAACACGAGTAGGGACACGCCTGTGTCTCTACCCGTGTCCACGTGACATGGTCGTGTTTATGCCTGTGTCCATACCTGTTTCCTGCTCGGGATACACTTGGACACAAGTATACGGGTAGGGACACGCTCGTGTCTCTACCTGTGTCCTGCTCGGGATACATGGTCGACGAAGCTATTCACGCACACGGGTAGGGACACGCTCGTGTCTCCACCTGTGTCCTTCTCGGGAAGCACGATCGACGATATCAGTTACACACACGGGTAGGGACACGCCTGTGACCCTACCCGTGTCCACATTCACATGGGTAGGGACACGCCCATGTCACTACCCGTGTCCTCCTCTAGAAATTCCACAAACTTCCAACTCTGGAACCGGAGTACCACACAGGTATGGACACGCCCGTGTCACTACCCATGTCCTACTCTGGACCAACTTCACCTCCCTTACGCAGGTGTAAGCCTAGTTGCCAGCATTCCTCGAGCCCAGGTCAGCTCTCCTGACTTAAAAAGGCGCATGAGGGGCCTAGCGCGAATTAGGACGTTACAAATCCTATAAACAAAATAAAAGTTTTTGTCTCCGGAATCAGGCTAAGGCTATGGGGAGAGAAAAGCATGAAATAAAATAAAATAAACTTTCAAAATTACCTTGATAAAACAACTTCGGGTAGCGCTTTTGCATCAAGTCCACCGGCTCCCATGTATACTCATCTTTCCCAAGGTTAGAACACAACACCTTTACCAAAGGAACACTCTTGCGGCGCAAAATACTTGTCTCGTTATCTACTATCCGCACCGGCTCTAGTCGCACAGTTCTATCGGTTGCTACCGCTCCATCAGTAGTGGGGATATGTTGATCGGGCCGCAACAACGCCTTCCGGAGAGATGACACATGGAACACGTCATGAAGGTTCTCCAGCTCTGGTGGTAACTCCAACCGGTAGGCTATAGGGCCAATCCTTTCCAATATGGTGTAAGGTACAACGTACCTTGGGCCGAGCTTCTTCACACCACGTACCCGTGACACTCCATGCATCAGTCGGATTTTTAGGAACGCTTTGTCACCCACCTGAAATTCAACCACTTGGTGTTTTACATTATAATACTTAGCCTGCCAACTTTGAGCCTCAAGCATGCGGTCTCGTATTAGTCTAACAACCGCATAAGTATCATCGATATACTCAACTCCTAAAACCTTCGGGTCTTCATCTTGTACCCATGACAAGGGGGTTCTACACCTTCTTCCGTAAAGGGCTTCATGGGGTGCCATCCGGATACTAGCCTGGTGACTGTTGTTATAGGAAAGTTTCACCAGGGGTATGAGCCTTTCCCATGGCTCTCCTCCAATGTCTTGATGGTTCTCTCAGATTGCCCGTCCGTCTGAGAATGAAACGCTTTTCTAAAAGTAAGGCGCGAGCCCAAATAAGCCTGCACAACCCTCCATTTTTTAGAAATAAACTGACCATCCCGATCGGAAACAATTGTCTTTGGCACGCCATGGTACCGTACAAACTGCTCCACAAAGAGGCGTACCAAGATATCCACATGAGCTTCTTTCTTCATAGGAATAAACCTGGCTACCTTTGTCAGGCGGTCAATGATTACCCACACTGAATCATTCCCTGAGCGTGAGCGAGGCGATCCGTGGACGAAGTCCATGGAGACATCCTCGAACTTTCACTCGGGGATGGGCAATGATTGCAATAATCCACCGGGGCTCTTGCATTCCGCCTTCACCCTTTGACAGGCCTCGCAGTGCGTAACAAAATATCTGACGTCCCTCTTCATTCCCGGCCCACACATGGTCTTCCGCAGGTCGGCGTACATCTTGGCAATCCCAGGATGCACAGAATACGGAGTTCAGTGTGCCTCTCTCAGGATATCTTCCCGAATTTTACCGCCTTTGGGAATGTAAAGCCGACCACGGAGATGAACGAGGCCGTCTTTCAGGGAATACTCGTCAGTAGTCCCATCTTCAATTGACTTGATTGTCGGGGCCAAAGCCGCATCCTTTCCTTGCTCCGCCCGGATTCATTCTCGAATATCACAGACTATGCTCATCGCGGTTAAGTACTCTGTATACACCGATTGGTCTTTATATACCAGGGTGATCTCCATCTCTTCGAGCATCCGGGATAACTCCATTCTCATCAATCAGGACTCAGAGTTCGATTCTGGTAACTTTCTTCTCAAAGCATCAGCTACGGAATTGGCTTTTCCGGGGTGGTAGTTTAAAGTGAATTCATAATCGCATAAAAACTCTAACCACCGCCGCTATCTCAAATTTAATTCCTTCTGCGTATGGACGTACTTTAGATTCTTGTGGTATGAAAAGATTTCACAGTGGATGTCGTATAGATAGTGTCTCCAAATCTTCAAGGCGAACACCACCGCTCCCAATTCTCGATAATGTACCGGGTAGATGATTTCATGCTTCTTCAGCTGTCTTGAAGCATATGCAATCACATGCCCGTGCTGCATCAATACTGCTCCCATCCCTTGATACGATGCGTTAGTGTAAACTTGAAATCCTTCCTTCCATGATGGAAGGGCTAGGATTGGTGCGGATGTAAATCGATCCTTCAGTTCCTGAAAGGCAACTTCGCACTAGGGTGTCCACTCATACGACACACCTTTCTTTGTCAGCGTAGTAAGAGGAAGGGCAATCTTTGAGAACCCTTTTACAAACTTGCGATATTACCCGGCAAGTCCAAGGAAGCTCCACACATCGGCTGCTGACTTCAAGGGCGACCACTCATTCACGGCATGCATCTTGGTCAAATCCACAGCTAACCCAGCCCCACTGATCACATGACCCAAGAAGGTAACCTCTTGGATCCAAAATTCGCACTATCTGAACTTGGCAAACAAGGCGTGCTCTTTTAGCTTCTTCAGTACCAAGGTCAGATGTTCGACAAGCTCTTCCTCCGTCTTAGAGTAGACCAAAATGTCATTGATGAAAATGATGACGAAGACATCTAGATAAGGCTCGAACACTTTGTTCATCACGCTCATGAAAGCTGAAGGGGCATTTGTGAGCCCAAACAACATCACAGTGAACTCGTACAAGTCGTACCTTGAGCTAAAGGCCGTTTTCTGAATGTCCTCCTCCTGTATTCTCAACTGATAATACCCCCAGCGCAAATCCAATTTGGAAAACTAATGCGCTCCTACCAATTGGTCGAACAACTCATCGATCCGAGATAGCGGATAGGTGTTCCGTACCGTCAGTTGGTTGAGCTCCCGATAGTCTATACATAATCGCAAGATTCCATCCTTCTTCTTAACGAACAGAACAGGGGCTCCCCAAGGTGATGAGCTGGGCCGAACAAACCCTGATTCTACCAATTCTTACAACTGAACTCTAAACTCTGCGAGTTCCTTTGGGGCCATCCGGTAAAGGGTCCTGGAGACGGGTTTGGCTCCTGGTACTAGCTTAATTTGAAAATCCACTTCTCTATGCGGGGGTAATCCTGGCAATTTCTACGGAAATACCTCGGAAAAATCTCGCACCGCTCGCACGTCCTTCATATCTATTTTCATCTCTTTCAGTTTAAAACATATCACGTAAACTTCATCCCCTCTCATGTGAGCTTTCAAGGCCTGAATTGAAGACGATAACAAATGAGGCGCGAATTTTATACCTTGAAAGATGACATCAGTGTCTCTATGTCTCAAGTAAATTCGCTTCTCCATGCATAAAATTCTTGCGTAGTTCCAATCCAGTCATGCCATGCCCAGATCGAATTTTGGTATTCTCAAAACTGTGGCAGGGGTATCAAAGGTCTTTCCCCCAATGAGTATCTCCAATTTGCAATTGGCGGTTGCAGTCATCTCAGAGCCGTCTGGGAGGCATACTCTTCAAGCAATACCAATGAAGTATTGCACCGGTATCGAATAACGTATAGGTTAGTTTCTCGCCGACCACCACGATGCCTAAGTACCAATAGCAATACTCAAAGCTAGATATCTAGTATTTCTTAAGCAACTTAAGATTAATAATGAAAACATGATAACTAACTGCAACATACCTACAATCACCTCCAGAGGGTTCTGCTCCTATGTCATGTCTAGCACGAACACTTGATTCCGAGCAGGTCCGGGGTTTCCTCCTCGTGATCCTCGTCCTCGAGGAGCTGCCAGAGAGGGAGAGCAAGAGGAGCATTCCGAAACAGTTGCGGGCAGTAACGTCAGATATAGCCCGGTTGGTTGCATTGGAAGCCCACTCGCTTATTCCGCCCTCGAGTTGCTGAAACTGTTGAAGTTGTGGAGGTGGAGGTAATGTTGGTGGCTGTGGAATCGGGTGATCCACTCTAAAATTCCGGTGGAAACGCCTGCCACCTCTCTGATGTCCTATTCCTCCTCCATAATCGTGTCTCCTTCTATTACTAGGGCCAGCTTCCATCACACCAACAGCGGGTCTCTTACCACTTCCCAAGTGGTCTGCTTCTAGCCTCTTCGTCATGTCAATTATCTCCGCCAAGCTGGAGTCCGCTATAAACAAAAGGGTCTGCCTCAGGGGGTCTCGCAGCCCTTTATAGAAGCGCTTAGCATATCCTCTATCATCCAAGTCATATGAGTCAGCAAATCTCGCGAGAGGTTGGAACTCTCGTTGATACTCCGTAACCGACTTCGATCCTTGATTCAGTTGTAAAAATCTCTCTTCGAGTTCATCTCGAGCAGACGAGGGAATAAAGTGCTCTAAAAAGGCTCCTGAGAACTCGCTCCAGCTGATCTCCGTATAAACTCACCCTTGAAAGGTGGAGCCCATGAGGGACTTCCACCAACTCTTGGCGTGCAGTTCTAGGAGTGTCACTACCAGGATCACAACCATATTATTCGGACATCTAATTCCCGCCAGCAGTTCTTGCACAGTGTCGAGCCATTCCTCCGTACACACTGTTGACTCTATCCTAAGGTAGGCAGGAGGGGAGAGAGATCGGAAAATGCTCACGCAATTGGATCCCGGAGCTTGTTGTTGTATGGGGGCTTGTTGGGATCTGAAGGCATCCATGATAGTTTTGAGCGTCTGCCCTAGCTCCGATTGCTGAAACTGTGAGGGTACGGATGGGGCGGGGGTGCCCCTCACTGGCTCAATGTGCACTGAGATCTACACGTAGAATAAAAACCTAAGGTCAGGTTATCTAATCTTAAGATCAAAGTTGGACATACTTAGTGTGAATTACATATGAGCACACCACTGCTTCTGCTAAGTCAGTTTGTCCCCAAACGAACTAATCGAGCGGGGGTGGCACCATTATTGAATGACTTCTTTAGTTCAGGATCGTATCAAGCTTTGATACCATTTGTAAGAACCCCCTCCCGGAACACAAAACACGGTACGAGGGGAGTCTTATGCCAAGAATAGCTATCTTGCGGTAGCGCTAGCACTCGGGCTAACCTGTACCACACGATGTCTATCCTGCCGGCTATAACCAATATCAAACATTGTCAACCCAACCAAACATATAATATGAAGCCAAATCCACACATAAGCATATAGTCCAAAATTATAACGTATACAAGAAGCTACATCAAGCTTCTATACTATCAGAGTACGGGTAAAACTTGCCCAAAAAGGGCTACATCAAAAGTCTCTCAAAGACTCACATCAGTCACTGACGGTAACGACGGTACCATCCCTTCAGGCCCTGTCGTCTTGGTCTGGTTTTCCTGCTGCAAAACCTACTGCTGCTCTATCTGCGAGGTTTCATCCTAAAAAGGAAGACGTAGCAACCGTTATTCATAAATACTAAGTGGCTAGCACATCCGCTCCCCCGGCGACTCCTCGGCACCGGGCGGAGAAAGGAACATGGTACAATATATTTATATAAAGCAATAGTACAAACAAGTGGTATAGAGTGATTAGTAATCAATGTATATATAGCAGCACAATAAATGAGCAAACCATTTGCCCTAGCAGTTCTATCATCTACAGTATAATATGTAAGTGTAAAGCTACAACAGAAGTAACTCAATTTATATAAATGCCCATACAGACATATAAGTTGAGGATCAGCTCAACAGTAAAGTAACTCATCGTATAAGAGTGCCCATACAAACTTATACGATGAGAATCTTGTGAATGTAATATATGTAATGATATGAATGTAATGCAATGACTCACCCTTGCTTATGCGCATGCAATTGCTATGTCGACACAGACTTGAAGTTCCCACTTTTCGAGCAGGTAGCTAACCTCTCAAGCGTCAACCGTCGTGGCCAGACGGAGACAGTGGAGCGGGCTTATCCACTACTAGGCGGGCATCCACCCTACCAAGCCTAGGCCTTCGTACGCCTCAACGCTAAGAACACATCAGCGGAGCTCACATGCGTACTACGGCTCAACGAAAGTCTCGGATAGATGTGTACCGAGAACCAAGCCCCGAACTGGACAAAGTTATGAACCAGAAGGAGCCTCGAAAAAGCACGAGTACTGTTGAAGTGTGACCGGGCGGTCTGTCTTGGCGGGTTGGAGACCGCACGGTCTGGCAGTCTCCCTCAGCGGTTTGTGTTGAAGTGTGACCGGGCGGTCTGTCTTGGAGGGTTGGAGACCGCACGGTCTGGCAGTCTCCCTCAGCGGTTTGGTTCTGTGTTGTTGCTGTCTGGTTGCCGAGCGGTCTGGCGGTCTCCCCTGGCGGTCTCTCTCTCTCTCTGGTGGTAGCCGTGCGGTTAGCCCTTCCTGTCTAACCGCGCGGCCTGTGCGGTTTGATCTGTATAGTCCGCTTAGTCCTGTAAATTTTTAGTCCCACATCTCTTATTTGTATTCTCTCTTCTCTCCTCCATTCTATATAAGGGAGGGCATACCTTTGTAATAGATACCTTTTTCAGATAATAAAGTTTCAGTTATACTCGTTGCGGCTTGTTTTAGTTCGTTTTCTAACATGGTATCAGAGGGAGGTTATCACAGAACATATGGCAGCCTTGTTATCACAGAACATAGGTAGAGGATGGTGGTATACCTCTCCTAAATCCAACATTAGAGCCCGTAGCCATTTTAGCTCACAAGTGGTTGACGTCATACTCCGATACTCTGCTTCAGCGCTGGACCTGGAGACAACAGACTGCTTCTTGCTCTCCCAGCTTCTGATTCTCCTGCTGATCTCTTTGTTCCATCGTCTCCTACTCCGATATTCACCCCTACACCGCCCACATCCATTCCTCTCCCTCCACCTCTCTCTCCATCTTCTCCGCCACCGTCTCCTCCGCCGTCGCTCTCTACTCCTGGGCCAGCTCTCTCTGCCACGGATGCTCCGGATGCCGAGTGACCAACTGACCTGGATCTTCCTATCGCTCTTCGCAAAGGGGTGCGGACGTGTACCCTACACCCCCTTACTGTTGTTGTTTCATATGATCGTCTTACCCCTTCTCGCAGGGCCTTTGCTCTAACTATCTCTGCCACTGCCACGCCCCGCTCCTACCAGGAGGCCCTTGCTATTCCTCACTGGAAGATGGCCATGGATGAGGAAATGGCTACCCTAACGGAGCGGGGTACCTGGACTCTTGTTCCTCCTCCCTTTGGTACTGATGTTGTTGGCTATCGCTGGGTCTTTATGGTGAAATTTGCCCCGGATGGCACTGTAGACCGTTATAAAGCTCGCCTTGTTGCTAAGGGCTTTACTCAGACCTATGGAGTTGATTACTTTGACACCTTCTCTCCCGTGGCTCGTCTCAGCACTATACGGGTTCTTCTCTCTGTGGCCGTCAATAAAGATTGGCCGATTTCCCAGCTGGATGTAAAGAATGCCTTCCTTTATGGTGATCTTCAGGAGGCCGTCTACATGGAGCAACCTCTAGGGTATGTTGCTCAGGGGGAGACACAAGTATGCCGGCTGAAGAAGGTCATTTATGGCCTCAAGCAGAGCCCTCGAGCTTGGTTTGACAAGTTCAGTGGCATCGTGGCGGCCGTTGGTTTTGTGCGCAGCTCTGCCGATCACTCTCTATTTACTCGCAAAACCTCCTCGGGACTGGTGGTTCTTGCAGTGTATGTTGATGATATTCTTCTTACTGGCGATGACCAGGAAGGGGTAGCCTTGACAAAGCGGCATCTACGTCAACATCTGGTCACAAAAGATATGGGCTCTCCGAAGTACTTTTTGGGGATCGAAATCTCTCGAAAGCCCAATTCTTTAGTCCTCTCCCAGCGTAAGTATGCCCTTGATCTTTTAAAAGATGCAGGATTGACTGGGGCCAAACCTGCTCGATGTCCCATGGCTGTTGGAGAAGACAAAACCTGGACAGATGATTCGCCTCTTCTTTCAGATACTACGAGGTACAGACGTCTTGTTGGTAAGCTCATATATCTCACAGTGACCAGGCCCGGCATTTCCTATGCTGTGGGCAAGGTAAGTCAATTCATGCAAGCACCCAGGGAGTGTCATCTACAATCCGCCTTGCGGATCTTGGAGTACGTCAAAGCCGCCCCTGGGAAAGGATTGCTTTTTCAGAAGAATGGTTATCTGAGGGTTGAAGCGTACTCAGATGCGAGTTATGCTGATGACAAAGGGGATCGCAAGTCTACCTCCGGTTTCTGCACCTTTGTTGGGGGTAATCTGGTAAGCTGGAAGAGCAAGAAGCAGTCTGTTGTCTCCAGGTCCAGTGCTGAAGCAGAGTATCGGAGTATGGCGTCAACCACTTGTGAGCTAAAATGGCTACGGGCTCTAATGTTGGATTTAGGAGAGGTATACCACCATCCTCTACCTATGTTCTGTGATAACAAGGCTGCCATATACATCTCCAAAAATCCGGTCTTCCATGAAAGAACCAAGCACATTGAGGTTGACTGTCATTTCATTCGTGAAGAGATCTTAAAGGAACAAATTTGCACTCCCTTTGTCACTTCTGATAAAGAGCTGGCTGACATCTTCACCAAGCCCGTTTCCGCCTCATTTCATCATATTTGTGACAAGCTGGGCATGATCGATATATATGCTCCATCTTGAGGGGGAGTGTTGAAGTGTGACCGGGCGGTCTGTCTTGGCGGGTTGGAGACCGCACGGTCTGGCAGTCTCCCTCAGCGGTTTGTGTTGAAGTGTGACCGGGCGGTCTGTCTTGGAGGGTTGGAGACCGCACGGTCTGGCAGTCTCCCTCAGCGGTTTGGTTCTGTGCTGTTGCTGTCTGGTTGCCGAGCGGTCTGGCGGTCTCCCCTGGCGGTCTCTCTCTCTCTCTGGTGGTAGCCGTGCGGTTAGCCCTTCCTGTCTAACCGCGCGGCCTGTGCGGTTTGATCTGTATAGTCCGCTTAGTCCTGTAAATTTTTAGTCCCACATCTCTTATTTGTATTCTCTCTTCTCTCCTCCATTCTATATAAGGGAGGGCATACCTTTGTAATAGATACCTTTTTCAGATAATAAAGTTTCAGTTATACTCGTTGCGGCTTGTTTTAGTTCGTTTTCTAACAAGTACCAAGCCTAACAGTCCACTTGGCATGGAAGGAGCCCCGGGAGTAAGCACCGAGGACCAAGCCCAACTACCCAAGGTCTAACTATCAACTCCCGTCGGTGTGACGACTGGCGAGCCCGTAAACCTGCCACACTATCCCTAACCCGGGATTACGACACTGCGTGTAGACTCACACCGCATGCAACATCACGTCATTGTGGCACAGAAGGAGCCTCGGGAATGAACACAGAGGGTCAAGCCCAACCATCCACTTACATCTCCGCACAACGTTACCATACCGGTGCGATCAACCCCACACTTACATCCTTTCACAATGCTACCTGTAGGGAGACAACACTCTAAGCATTGGACTACTAAATACGTTCCATTAAATGACGATTCACATGGTCATAATTAGCATCCTACGATTCATTTCCAAATGATATCCAACACCTTGTTAATATGAAGCGCATCTCTATCGGTTCTCGTAGTTGAATTGTGCTTACCATCCAAACTCATCAACCCATCTGTTCTCTAATTTCCGCCAAATCATTTCGTACAAGTACGTTCCACTTCGTCATTTGATTACGAAGGATCTATCCAACAACTCACATCAATCTCTCTACCAACTCCTATCTTGGATTTACTTAAACCCAAGAACAAAACGTGTAGGAAATGAGTAAGGTACAGAGCTTCAAATGGGGATTACTGATGCTACAGGAATTCGATGAAAATGTTTAACCCCTCGTTGGAAAGGTATTTCCAAGGGCTATGACTTTTGTATTCGGTCACTTACCCAGATCAGACGGTAACACACTTGAAATCGGCTTCAAAGTCTGCTGCGTACAGATTACAGTTTCTGCACGCTTAGCTTGACAACCATCAATTTCGATCAGATTTTTCCGTGGCTACATACTTTGCCTGAAGACGTGTAACCACTCATTGGAAAGGTATTTCCAAGGGCTACGACTTTCGTGTTTATTTAAATGCCTAGATCTGGCCATATCATAACTGAAAATGGCCACAAAGAGCGCTGCATGCAGAACACAGATTTCTGCATGCATCTTAAGGAGGAATGGACGGCATCGGTTCGTCTTTCTCCTCTAGTCGATCTTCCCAATTCACATCAGAAATTCCTCCTCCCTTATTCACTCTCATGAGGTCATTTCTCTTCACGAAACCATCCCTCATCTTCACATAGAAGGAAGGAGAGGTTGAAGACACCACTATCCATAGAGCACAAGCCCTAGAATGGCCTATTCCTTGGGAAATCATCATCTCGCAATTCTAGGCTCTTTTGAGTCGACATCTCGCCTAGAAAAAACTACAAATCTAGCACCAAGGGAGAGGGGAGGAAGCTCACCTCGTTTCCGTCATTTCCACCATTTCCGGCAAAGGATCTCATCACCCTTCTCGATGACATCTTCTTCTTCTCAGCGGCGGTGGTTCTTTACGGGGTGAAGGTTGGCTCCAGCACCCTCTTCCTCCTCTCCAGAAGTTTTCTATAGAAATGACTTGGAAAGAGGATGAAAAACGGCTAAGGTTTCAGCAGCCCTTTTTATATGGAACCAACACGGGTAGGGACACGCCCGTGTCCCTACCGTGTCCCGCTCGGGCAAAGCGGCGTCGGTGGTTCGACTGCCGTTTGGACACACAAACACGGGTAGGGACACGCCCGTGTCTCTACCCGTGTCCACGTGACACGGCCATGGTTATGCCCGTTTCCATACCCGTGTCCTACTCGAGATACACTTGGACACAAGTACACGGGTAGGGACACGCCCGTGTCTCTACCCGTTTCCTGCTCGGGATACATGGTCGACGAAACTATTCACGCACACGGGTAGGTACACACCCGTGTCTCCACCCATGTCCTGCTCGGGAAGCACGATCGACGATGTCAGTTACACACACGGGTAGGGACACACCCGTGACTCTACCCGTGTCCACATTCACACGGGTAGGGACACGCCCATGTCACTACCCGTGTCCTCCTCTAGAAATTCCACGAACTTCCAACTCTGGCACCAGAGTACCACACGGGTATGGACACGCCTGTATCACTACCCGTGTCCTACTCTAGACTAACTTCACCTCCCTTACACAGGTGTAAGCCTAGTTGCCAGCATTCCCAGAGCCCAGATCAGCTCTCCTGACTTAAAAACGCGCACGAGGGGCCTAGCACGAATCAGGACGTTACAATCGGTCACTCGCCACCCGAGCTAGTGGGATAAGGACTACCGACTCATTGATCGTGAAGTTCCCCCCTTTATTTCTCAATGTTCCGAATTTGACTACAAATAGCTTTTTCAAATAGTGGAGTTCTGATGTTGGCAGACTACTTTGGGCTGCGTTTAACAGTAATCAAATGACGATATCTCGCTATTGGCAGACCATCCCCCAAAAAACTATAAATAGGCCCCCAAGGGCACCTTTGGGGAGGACCTCTCTTTGAGTTTTCCTCTCCCCTGGCTAGCTTTGGTTGGCAGGAACTTTAGCTCACCATTCACCGTGGTTTCCGGGTGGGTGGTCGGAAGTTCCCTTTTCTCTGCAAAGATGCTCGGGCCAGCATTAGATTAGGAGGGGAAGCAATCTAAGATCTTCCAAGTGTGTGGCGGGACCTCCTCGCTGCGGCTCGGGGTCTGTTTGAGGTTATGCTGGTAGGAAGGTTTCCGAACTCTAAATTCTCGGTTAAGACACTAGTTTGAGAGAAGTAAAGGCAAGCTATACCTCAGTTCCAAACTCCTCGTTGAACCGTAGTTTCCAGGTTCAACATTTTTGGCGCGTAAGTGTGGACTATAGCTTGTCAGGAAAATCTCGGGTGAGTGTCATGGCTGGAGATGAGGGGTAAGTAGCTGACCTAGACGGCTCGCCACCTGCAAATGGCTTCGTGACTCAGAAGCAATTTGGCGAGTTCATGAAGGTTGTTCTTGAGACCCTGCATTTCGATCTTGCACTGCGGGGTGGCGAGTGCTCGGCCCCAGCGACCACTATGCCCGCCTAGTATTTTTTGGGCGAGGAGGCGTCGAGCCGGCGGGTCGGGAAGGAGATAAGGATAGAAGGAGGCAAGAGAGAACTCCCGGGGTGAGAGCAGTTTCCCGTCTCGCCGACTGCTCCGTCATCTGGCGAGTTGGTTAGGCGAGACCTCTCAACTCGCCAAGAGGCTCAGGGATCCCCTCTTTGAGTTGATTCTCTCGGCTCCAATATCGGAGGGCCTCAGGGATCCCATCATGTCTTTGTACAGATGACGGATGCATTCAAGTCTAAACGGTTTGCCATTACCTTCAAAGACAAGACGAGGGATTGGTTTCATCAACTTCCCTCTAAAACCATCTACAGTTTTGAGGATTTGCACCGCAGTTTCTTGCTGCGCTTTTTAACATCAAAGAAGAGGAAGAAGGGAGCTGTGTTTTTGTTTAACATCAAGCAGGGGCCGGAAGAAACTCATGGAAGTTATGTGGATAGATTCCAAAAATATTTGCTCCAAGTCCAGGAAGCGTCAAGGTACACCATAATGATGACCTTAATACTAGGGCTTCATTAGGGATTCTTCAAAATGGAGCTGAAGCGAGAGCCACCTCTTTCCTTTGAGGAGTTGAAGGAATGGGCAGCGAAGGAGATCGAAGGGGAAGCCACAAATCTTGAGTTCGCAAAGAAGCTGGTGAGACTGGGGGAGATCAAAGAAAATGAGCAAGGAGGTTCAAGGTAGCAGTAGGGGAAAAGAAGGGATGAGTTGAGGGGTCAAGGCTTCCAGGAACCCCACAGGGGGCGGTAGCAGGGATGGGGAGTGTAGGAGCCAAGTAATTAACCAGCATGGAGGCTGGATGGAGGACAATTCCAGGGTCAGGGAAGAGGAGTGGATTAGGGGTGAGGGCAATCACTGGGCAGGGCAAGGGTAGTTTAACCCTCCGAGGTGGAGACCGGGCCCAAGGCTACTGCCTCCCCCCCCCCCCCCCCTCAGCATGCAGTGGCAATAGTCCGAGGCAGGGGAGGAGGAAGAAGGAGAAATCAATTTGGCAGTGGAGTAAGAAGGAAAAGGGTGCCATTGCTTTTTTTATGACTTTCATTAGGAGGAGGGGCACGCGACGGCAACCTGCCCCGAGTTTATGGAGTTCTGAGGAGCGACGAGAGCCAAAGGGATACGACCACTACCACCCAGGATTATGGAAGCAGGAGACGGGGGTGAAGGAGGAGCTGAGGTCGAAGACCGATGTGAATACCGGGCAGATGCGGGCGCTTGAGGAGGGATTGAGGTAATCCATGGGGGAATCGAGGCCACCTGTAAGGGGAGCCTCCAAACTATTTTCTGTCGGAGCATCGCTTCGACATCCTTGACCCCTCCCCCGGTAGAGAAGATCACCTTCTCATCGAAGGATATACCAAATTATTATGACCCGTTCTGTGATGCCCCTTGGTAATCCAAACGACTATCAAAAACTTTACAGTCTCGAGGATCTTAGTGGACAACGGGAGTTCAGTACATGTGATCTTCAAGAAGGCTTTTAATGAGATGAAGGTGGAAGCTAGGAGGGTGCTAGCCTCGGATGGGTCTTTGTTCGGGTTCTCGGGCGAGAGGATGGAAGTAGGAGTGGGTTTCCATGTTACTATGGAAGGGACGTCCCAAAAATGTTGGTTCGTCATCGTGGACACTCCGAGTAACTATAACGTTATCTTCGGGCATCCCCTTATCTGCGCCTTTCGATGTGTACCCTCTTCTTTCCATCAGTGCCTAAAGATCAATAGCCGAGGAGTGCAAGCCCGGATCCAGGGAGACTCCAAGGTAGCAAGACAGTGTTACGTCACGGCTGTCAACACGATCTCGTGGATGAGAGAAGCAGAAGAATTCGAGGAGGAGATGGAAGAGAAGGCTAGGCTAAAGGCTGCTGAGGAGGTTGAGAAGAAGGAGATCACAACCCTAAGCGGGAATCCCGAGACAGTGCAGATCGAGGGAAAGCTGAAGAAGGAAAACCAGGAGAGGATCAAGGACTGCATCCAAAACAACGTCGACATCTTCGCCTAGGATGCAGCGGACATGCCATGGATCGAGGCAGACGTTGCGTGCCATCATCTTAATCTCGACCCCAGCGTCCGCCCGATCCTCTAGAAGTAAAGGTCTGTGTCAGGCAAACTCGCTGAACCAATCGGGAAGAGGTAGAGAAGTTAGTAAAAGCGGGTTTTGTATCGAAGATCCAGTACCCAGACTGGGTCTCCAATGTTATGATGGTGAAGAAGGGGTACGGGAGGTGGAGACTGTGTGTTGACTTTTCAAATAAAGCATGCCCCAAAGATTATTATCACCTGCCTCGAATCGACGCACTGGTAGATTCAACCGTTGGTTTTTCTATAATGAGTTTCTTAGATGAATTTTCAAGTTACCATCAAATCAGAATGCACCCGCCAGATGTTAAGGATGTTTCCTTCATCATGGATGACAGGCGCTAGAGTTATAAACGATGTCATTCTGGCTAAAAAATACAGGAGCAATGTATCAGAGGATGAATAACAAGGTCTTCAAGGAGCAAAGAGGAAGGAATTTTGAGGTCTATGTGGTTGACCTAATGGTCAAAAGCAAAAACATCAAGTTCCACCTCCTGGGCTTGGTGGAGACGTTCGCCACCTTGAGAAAGTACATGATGAGACTTAATCCCTAGAAGTGCATTTTTGGGGTCGGAAGTGGGAAGTTCCTAGGTCACCTCATGATCCCTTGGGGGTGGAGCCTAACCCGAATAAGTTCAAGGCAATCCTAGAGGGTGAGTAGCCGCGGAAAGCGGAGGAAATTCAACGTCTAACGGGAAAATTAGTGGGGTTGAGCAGTTCTTATCTCGGGCAGGGGAGAAGTGCTCATCTTTCTTCAAAGTGTTGAGAGGTAACCAGCATTTCACGTGGACCAAGGAGTGTGAGGTGTCCTTCCAGGCCTGTAAGCATCAACTCACCAAGGCTCTACTACTCCAGGGTCCGAAGGATGGAGAGGATTTGGCCTTGTATCTCAGGGTGGGACAAGAGGTCGTAAGCACTGTCTTAATTTGAGAGGAAGGAAGTAAGCAGCTGTTGGTGTACTACGTAAGTAGGGACTTGAGCAAAGTAGAGTTCAATTACCCCATCCTAGAGAAGTTAACCTTTGCTTTGGTCGTCTCAGTCAGGAAGCTCCGACCTTACTTCCAGGCACATTCCATCACGATGGTGACCGATCATCCCCTCCATAATATCATGGAAGGGGCGGAACACTCGAGAAGACTCGCAAAGTGGTCGGTGAAATTGAGTGAGTTCGATATCTCATTCTCCCCACGATTGTCAGTAAAATTCCATGCGGTAGCGGACTTTCTAGCAGTGTATGTCACGGAAATGGAGGAGCCCGAACAGTTCGATCAGGCAGCTTGGGATTTGCTTGTGGACGAGGCATTGAGAAAATATTCCTTTGGGGCAGGGGTGATCCTGAAAAGTCCCCAGGGAACGAGGATTGAGCAAACCATCGACATCCATTTTCCCATTACTGTCCGCCTGTAAGTTCTCGGCTGCCTCCGCCGAGCGCTCGACCGACCGCCTCAGCCGGGCGATCAATCGGCCCTCGTCGGACAGACCTCGTCATCGGACAGCCCCTCCGCCGCTGCCGGTCGGTTCTCTTCATGTCATCCCCCTTCGCCGCCTCCGGCCGGTCCTCCATCGTCCGATCACCGCCACTCGATCTCCACCGTCTGATTGTCGTGTAACCACCCATTATAGGGGGACATGGTGCACATAACCAAATATTATAATTGGTGTACGTGCCCAAAAAATACTCATTATAAATAATAAAATATTAGATATTGGTATGCGAATAACACATAAAGCGGTTATGGTGTGTGGAAAGTTGCATAACCACCATAACCATACCAAAAGCCTATAAATGGTACTTTAGAGCCCTCCTTCAATCTATCTTTTCTTCCTCTGACTTTGCCTCCTACGTGTGAGAGAAATCCTCTGACAATCCCATGGAGATCTCTTTGCGTCTTCGAAGATCTTCGGGCGTCTTCGAAAACCCCTTAAAGATCTTCGATCTCTTTCGAGCTCCCCTGCGCACGTTCTGTTCTGCACACGTTCCACCCTGCGCATGTTCCACCTTGCACACAATTTGCTTCGCACCGTGCACGTCCCACGCACATTGCACTGTCCACTCAGTAGCAAGCCCTCCAGTTATTAGAAAATCCACCACTCCAGACTCCTCCGCGCGCAATTGGAGACGAGCCATAAATGCTAAGACACACATAGCGCACCGCTCAAGCCTCCGAACAACAACCAAACACTCCAGAGCATGACACCCCCACTGCAATTTAGAAATTCTTAGCTCCGCAAGCAGTGACCTGTCAAACTCGAAACCCTTCTCTCTATTCCTCAATAATTGTTATGAGAGGCGGCCTATCACGCTCATGTTCTCTGAAAAGTCTTGTAGCAACACAAAGAGAATAATGGAAGTTTGGTCGGCACCAATTCGACCATGTGGCTTTTGACCTCTTTTCGGGTTTTCCGCATTAAAAAGTCTTCTTGCCAGGCTTCTCATTTTACATTGACTGCTTGCACGCACGACCGCTCCACAAGTAAGATGGTTCAATTTTGACCGGTCTACCGGAGCCTCGAGCTGACCCGCCACACACACACACACACATATATGGTTATTTACCGGGACCTCCCCTCAAACTTGAAGTTTGCGTAATCAAATCTTGCACCCTCTTCAAACTTACAATTACCTCCCCCTCAAGGTTTACATTTCATAACATCTATGCACAAAAAGCCCCCCCCCCCGGAAGATTTATTCCAAAGGATTACTTTTGAGGGGAGATTTTTGTAATTTTGAAAGTACTTATGCAAACTTCGAGGGGCTACAAAATGCTCGAAAAGCTCCTTCACAAACAGATACTAGTATCTAATAGTTTGAGGGGGAAGTTTTTGTAATTTTGAAAGTACGTATGCAAACTTCGAGGGGCTACGAAATGCTCGATAAGCTCTTTCCCTAACAAATACTAGTATCAAATAGCTTGATCGGTCGAATGACCAAGAGGGACTTTCTGAAAGACATTCACTGCCTTTCGGTTTAGTACTTAGTTTAGATGAGCATAGCGAAGTTCGTTTCTTTCTTTGTTTAGAAGGTCTTTGGACTTCCTTTCAAATGGATATGTTTATATAATGATGATCAACCCATAAACAACCACAGCCAGCATATATTCCAAGAACTCATGGACATCACAGGTGCTCATGGGACCACTCTTTTAAAGTCCTCACACACAAAACATGCTTTAGTTCACACATGGATATGTTCCCACGTGTGAGCACATGTTGCCCTACGGTGTGTTGTGAGGCTCCCACTATTGTCTTGTCAAATGTTGTGTTGGGCTCCTCCATATTTTATCTCTACTTATATACTAAATGTTGCAAGTTTATCGTTGTTTTAAATATTCTCTGACAAGCTTACCGACATGTCTTTTTTGAGAGCAAGGCGAATTTTTTCTAAAAAAATTGATTATGTAATTTTGAAAAAAATTGACCGACATATTCGATTTTTTCTGATATATTGACCGACACGACTTTTGATTATATCGTCTTATTTTTTTTAATATTATGTGAACAATGTATGTTTTATCTGTATGTATTATATTATATATGTTTAAATCGATATAACTTATTATTTTATTTTATTTAATAAGTGTTATTCTTATAATTGATTTTTTAAGTATCTCTCGCTATATCTTTCTTATTTCCTATTAAAGAAATATTACAAAGCATGAAAATATTTATAATACAACACTCAAGCCATTATCTTTTGTAATAAACAATAAAAAATTAAATTTTAAAATTTTTTACTCACTATAAATTTTAGTGTTATCTAAATAAAATTATTGTATGATACTAAATATATTTGTCAATTTTTCAATTTGTACATGTTAATAAAATGAATAGTGTATTAATAATATTTTATGGCGACTGTTATCCGCACTACAGTTTTGGTTATTCGCACATGTTTTTTTCCTAATTTTTCGCGCCTTTTGGAAATACGTCTTGTACATGCATTTTTATGAAAAGTGTTCAACATCAAAGTTGTAGATCTCATCGAGATCTACAACTTTCGTGTTGAACACTTTTCCTGAAAATGCATGTACAAGACGTACTTTGGAAATACACCCAGATTTCGCGCCTTTTAGAAATACGTCTTGTACATGCATTTTCAGGAAAAGTGTTCAACACGAAAGTTTTAGATCTCGATGAGATATACAACTTTGGTGTTGAACACTTTTCGTAAAAATGTATGTACAAAACTTATTTCTAAAAGACGCGAAAAATTAGGAAAAAATATGTGCAAATAACCAAAACTGTAGTGCGGATAACAATCACCTATTTTATTTTAGATACAATCTTTGAATTTATTTTGGATATGCATGATTCAGAGTTCATAAACATGCAGATACTAAGTATTGTCTAGACATACTCAACAATGCTAGAATTATCTATTGATATTGATCCCAATTTTCGTGTTTATGCCTCGAAAGATCTCCTCGTTTTGTCTTCATGCTCATTGCATTTGTTTTGTTCTACCCCATTCGTATTTTCTAATCAACTCATCATGAATTTTCGCTGCCAAGTAAGAGCTCGGGGTTACGTGACAACAATCGGCATTTGCTATAAATAACATGAGACTTGATGAGTGGTCTCTAGTTCGAGTAGAGAAAACCCCCGAAAATGATGAAAAGTGTGAAAAATGTAACTATGGTAAATAATGTGTAGTCTCAAAGGTGCGCTAATATTTATTGTACTACAAGCCGAGATTGAATCTTTTGTTGAGTAACGATAATTGTCAGAGTAACTTTCTTATTATTATTTTTCACTTAGAGATGCATGTGCGCTTTTATCGTGTATTTTCTTTTATTGAGTAATCAAAACTCATGAGTTACATGAGACTTGATGTGTGGTCTCGATTCGAGTAGAGAAGATCCCGCGAAAGATGTAGAGTGTGAAAAAACAACTATAGTAAATAATATGTGTAATCTCAAAGGTGCGCTAGTATTTATCATACTATGAGCTGACACTGAGTTTTTTTGTTGAGTAATGATCAATATCGGAGTAACTTTCTTATTAGTATTTCACTTTGAGATGCATGTGCGCTTTCCTGGTAGACCGGACCTCTTGAACCGTCCTAGCCCGCTGAGCGGTCAAGCTTGCAAACAGTCAAAGGTTCTCCCAACAGGTAGATACGTGCAACCCGTAGTTATGCATTTAGATCCGAAATCGAAGTACGGAATATACATGCTGTGTGAAGCCCATTCAGACGGGTTGGTGTGGATTGGTGATGTTTATATATTTTGTATGTCGGAGAAGACTCCGTGGTAAACGCGTGGATTTCAGAGTTGTGGGATGTGCAGATGACTGCGTTGAGAGTACTCGGGGTAGTCTCCAGGAAAACACTCGAGAGGGGGGAAGAACCGATAGTCTGTCCCCTACCGCGCGGCGGTAGTGCTACCACCGACGATAGCTTCCAGTAAGCTATGTGTTGTTTTTGAAGCCTGTCTCTGGGAGACCTGAGGGATATAATTAGATTGAGCGCGATCTTAAATTGCTCAGTTATTGAGGTCTGTCTCTCGAAGACCTGGGGGCCTATTTTGTGGAGTGCGAGCTTAAATTGCTCAGCTATGGTAGCCATGAGAGCTAACCTAAGATCATAACAGGGTTATGAATTGTACGAAAATGAGAAAGGGGATGCCGACCCGCATCGTGGCTGACGCGTCTAACAAATTAAGCACGGGATATGGCTTAACTGTACCCAACCCTTGTCGTCCGTCTTGGAGTGAGTCATATAGTGGATCTGCAGATCGTTATTGTTGAAGCCGAGAAATATCTCAACCTCAGAAATCGGACTAGGCCACCTGAAGTTACTGGTCGAGCGGTCAGGAAGGCGGTCTCTGATCGGGAAACCGAAGCAAATTGCGCAAACAAGACCCCAGGTTGCTGCGGCAGGAAGGTCCCACCACGTACCCAGTTGCTTAGGAGAAGCAACCCCTTCTCAACCAGATTGGCCGAGCTAGGTACGAAGGAGGCGAGCTTGAACAATAACGAGTCAAGGGCAGTTGTTGGAGCTCGCGAGGGCTCAGGCCGAGATTTGCTTGTTCCTCCCTCGTACCCCAGGGGTCCTATTTATAGGGAAAACCAGAGAGGGGGGGGGGTCTTACTTATACCCCCACCCTGGCGAGTTGGCGACTTCCCCGGGGAGCTCGCCTGGAAGAGGCGAGTATCTGGTCATGGTCGCCACCTGGCGAGTTGGCCTGGGGAGCTCGCCATACTCGCCCGAACCTTCCGCGACCTGGGGTGTTGATCTGGACCCAGGTCTTGCTTTGTTGACTTTGACTTTTGATGACCTGGCGGTGGTAGGACCCACCCTCGTCGAATACGGGTTGTACACAATCCCCGCTCTTTTTGGGCGACGTAAGAGTCCGGAAAGAATCATCCAACCCCTATTCGGCGAGCATCCCTGCCGGGTATATGGTCAGCTCGCATCGTCATCTGCTGGTAGAGTAGTCTATAAATAGGGGGGCTTCGTTTTTGAGACGGTCCCTGGAGTTCGCCGAAGATGTCGGACGCTGAGCAGTTGTTGAGGGACAATCTCGCCGCCCTGTCTGGCCTCCTCGGCATAGCCAGATCGAAAAGACCGCGCGAGGATGATCCTACTGCCTTACCCCCGCCGAAGAAGAAGAAGGCGAAAAAGGTCAAGCAGCCCGCCACTACGGTGGTCAGCTCGCCTCCACTGCCGAACCAGGTCGCCGCGGCGACTGAAAATCCTGTAGTGTCGTCCAGCACCCAGAGGATGTTGAACGACCTAGGGCTCGACGACCTCCCTGGGTCGACCCGGGGCAGCCCGCTGGAGAACCCGGGAGTGACCGAGGAGCTCGCGGCTGCGAAGGAGTTCGCGGCGTCTCAGGCCGAGGTTGTCACCGTGATAGGTCGCTACCTTGAACTCTTCCCTGATGGGTTATCGCCGCTCCTTTGCTGACTTCTTTTCTTATGCAGATTCTTCGATTGCCGCGGACGCGGTACTTGACGTCGTCCCCCTCAGCTCGGCGCCCTTACTCGCCCTGGCGGTCGACAGGCCGTCCAAGGCCGCCTACTCGGTCAGGATAGGCCTCAGCTCGGGGAAGGCGTCTGGGGCGGCATTGGTGAAGGGCCCCTCGCCTGTGAGTAAGGAGCTGCCGGCGAAAGCCACTCCTGCCGGGTCATCTGGGCCGGCGCGCGAGGTAACTCCGACGAGTACGGCGGCCTCTGTCGTTGCGAGCGGCGGGAAGATACCCCCGGTGAGCGCTCCATTGCCGCCGCCGCCGCCGGTGATCGCCACTCCTGGCCAGACGCCGAGCACCGGCTTGCCCCCTCCGCCACCTCTGTCTGCTCTGCCGAAGTCGGACCATCCGCGACCTCCTCCACCTCCTACGCCGAGGGCTCCGCACCACTCTGCGAGCTCATCCCAAGCTCCGCCGCCGATGAAGAAACCGGAGAGGCCACGACCTCCCTACTTCCCTCCGCGGGTTGGAGACCCCGACTACGTCGACCGAGGGTCTGGAGAGCGCGGGCAGGGCAGGCCTGCCGATCTTCCGGGCAGCTCTTCGGGGAGGCGAGATACCTCCGGACGACCTCCTTCGCCGCGCCGATCCCGATCTCCTCGCCGTGGTGAGCCTCCTATTACTTTGAATACCGCTCTGCTTTTCCTGTCCTGACGATCCACCTTCCTGCCTTGTCAGATCGCCCGGCGACCTCTGGGGCGGCTTTCATCGACGCCATCGGGCTGTCCGGGAGCGAGTATCGCCAGGCCGCCATTCACGCCCACATGGAGCTGGAGAGCAAGTTCGACCAGCTCTCTATCTGCGATCCTCACCGACGCATCTCGGCTCTGGAGGCGAGGATGGCCAAGGTCGAAGGGCTCCAGTCGACCTTGGAAAACTATGAAGCTCGCTTTCACATGGTCAAAGAAAATGACCGCCAGCTGCAGTTGAACAACCACCATCTACAGCTGGTGCTTGACGAGCTGGCCGGCATCCGGGCGAGCATGGGGTCTGCTGGACGTCTGGCGAGGATGGAGGAGCAGCTCCGGCTTGGCGACGATGCGACAGCGCTGGCGACGGAGCATTGTCGGCGTGCGCACGAGATTGGCTGGGCTGGGTGACATCCGCACCCTCCCGAGCGGCCGAGGGCGCCATAGTTTTTTTTTCTTTGCTTTTCGAATGTAACTCGCCTCGCGCGACTTGTATTTCCGGACATCTTATTTTTAATTTGATCAATTCATTTGTGTGCGAATATTCTTGCTTCTGTGTGCGCGCTTTATTTCTTGATATGCCGAGCTTTTGTTCACCTGATAATGTCGCAGGTTTATCTTCATCGTGCGAGCTTGTTAGATACTCGCCGGGGCGGCTGACCCCCCCCCCCCTTGGGCTTGTCATATCTATAAAGAGGAGGGGTAGATGGGTCATAAAGCGTATGTTGTAGCGACCTTCTTTCCTCCTGGCGAGTATCTGAACAACCAACTCGTCGCTCTTGTTGCTCACGGATCTCGCGAACATGGTCGGCGACGACGCCAGCGCTCGCCGACAGGCCCACGCAATTAACTTCGCAGACGCGGCTTTCAAGAAGTCCATAACCACCGAGAAGGAACTGGCGACCTTCAAAGAACGCTTCCTGCCTGACGGGTACTCGGCGAGACTCCCCACTCGCAGCGAGCGCCTCAATACCCATATTAAAGGTTCGCTTGTAATGTCGCTGCGTCACTTCGACGTTGGCCTACGGCTTCCTTTCTGGCCGGAGTTCTGCGAGGTCCTGCGCTACTTCGGGATCGTCCCCGCGCAGATCAATCCCAACGGCGTGGCGATCATCATGGGGTTCCTATGCTTCCTTCGGGAAGAGAGGATCGCCTTCGACCTCTCCGTCTTCCGCCGCATCTTCGCCTTTGCGGCGACCTCGGAGGGAGTCATCTTTTTTAGTAGCCACGTCTGCACCTTGGTCGGGACCGCGAATAAGGTCCACCGCTGGAGCGAGCAGCTGGTGGTTGTCCATGGCGACTTCGGCGGTATTCTCGGCAGGCCGCACCAACCAGCTGACGTCGCCTTCCTTCCTCCCATCCTCGAAGGAGCTCGCGAGCAGCTCTTCGAATATTTCCGCGGTCGGCGCTTTGACGTCATTTTCTGGCGACTAAACGTCAACGTGCTCGAGGCATTCCACCCTAATGAAAGTAAGCCGAGCTCGAAATGCGCCCTGGTTACTCGCTCGCCCTTTTGCCGCTGAAGCTAACTTTGTCGCGCGTTTTGCAGTTTCCAACGATCTTCCGGAGAAGCCGCTTCCTTTGGCGAAGGAAGTCGCCGTCACGCAGTCGGATGCTCGCCCCCCTACCGACGTCGGGGAGAAGAAGAGGCCGTCCAAAGGAAAGTCCCGGGTCAGCTCGCCAGGCCCTGCGAGGAAGAAGGCGAAGGCATTGTCGCCCCATTCCGTCGATCGCAGGTCGCCCACGGATGCCCAGTCGCCCCACTTCCACCCCAACTATGGCCTCGGGCAGGGGGTGGTGGATTCCTACGGTCGCCCGCTCGTGACCTGGTCGGCGGAGGACAACTCGGTGTCGCTGAGCACCAACCTCCCATCCTGGTCGACTGACTGGGAGGACAAGGGGGAGGCGTTCGCCGTCCTCCACGGCATCTATGGTCGGGTCGATGCGGAGTCCGTCCTGGAGCTGACCCCGTCGGAACTCGCCCACCAGTCGGCCTGTGCGCTCGCTCGGTCTGCCGAGCTGGGTCACTACTCGGCGAGGAAGCTGTTGGAGACGACCGATGCCCTCAAGGTCGTCTCCAAGAAAGCCATCGACCTCGGCATGCAGTCAGTCCGCTGGAAGGACTTCAAGGTGAGCTGTCCTTGGGTGGGTTTGCTCGATTTGCTTCGTTGATAGATCCTGACGTCGGTCATTTCGTAGGCTGCCGAGATAGAAGCGGCGAAGAAACTCTCCGAGTGCGAGGAGAAGCTTGCCGCCTCCCAGGCCGAGCTGGAGGCGGCCCAAACTCGCGCAGCGGTGATGGAGACGAGGCTGGTCACTGCTGAAGGACGGCCGAGCTCCTCAACCCCGCTACCCGAGGACCCGGCGCGAGTGGTGAAGCAATCACGCGTCCTCTGGGAGGAGAGATCCTCTGTTCGCCGCGAGATTGCGCGGACGGCGGGGAACGTCATACTCGCGCGTCTCAGGCTCGGGGGCCAGCTCGTCGAGGGGGAGAAGCCGCTCACTGTCGACGAACTCATTCCCGAGCTGCTCGCCGAGGGGACTGTCCCGCCGTATAGCGCGTCGTCGCCGACCAGCTCTGGTGATTCTGACAGCAGCGGTAGCGAAAGCAGCAGCGGCAGCGGAAGCAGTAGCGGAAGCGGAAACAGCGGCGGCGAGAGCGCAGAGAGCGACGACTTTGTAGACATCGGTGATATCGGGGATGATGAATATCGGCCTGATACTGGCGACGACGAGTCCTAGTTGCTCGCCGATATTCTTTTTGTAAACCAACTTTTGACTTAATGATTTATATAAAGTTTCGGTTTTTTTCCTTTCTGACTGGATGTTACTCGCTAGGCTCATAGGCTCGAGAGGAACGCTCGCTAGGTCGCAGGGGAATGGTCCCGACATCAACCATCCGCTCGCCGGGACCTACTCGCCCCTGCACCCGGATACTCGTGAACCTGCTGAGATAACCGCGCGGGTGGAGTGTGGGACATACTCGCATGCCCCCCGGGGCTCGCTTACTCGCGCGGTTCCAGCTCGCTTCCCCGCATGGGATCTGCTCGCCTACTCGCACGAGATCAGCTCGCCTGCTCGCGCGTGACGAAAATTGAACCGGGCTTAGTCGTCGAACATAGCCTGCGGGCCCCTCATTCTCGTCATCGAGGAGATCGGCCGATTCCCGAGGAGAGGAGCTCGTGGGGATACCGGTCTTACGACGCTGCTCAACTCGAGGTCTTGGATTACAATCGAGGAGATCGGTCGATTCCCGAGGAGAGGAGCTCGTGGGGATACCGGTCTTACGACGCTGCTCAACTCGAGGTCTTGGATTACAATCGAGGAGATCGGCCGATTCTCAAGGAGAGGAGCTCGTGGGGATACCGGTCTTACGACGCTGCTCAACTCGAGGTCTTGGATTACAATCGAGGAGATCGGCCGATTCCCGAGGAGAGGAGCTCGTGGGGATACCGGTCTTACGACGCTGCTCAACTCGAGGTCTTGGATTACAATCGAGGAGATCGGCCGATTCCCGAGGAGAGGAGCTCGTGGGGATACCGATCTTACGACGCTGCTCAACTCGAGGTCTTGGATTACAATCGAGGAGATCGGCCGATTCCCGAGGAGAGGAGCTCGTGGGGATACCGGTCTTACGACGCTGCTCAACTCGAGGTCTTGGTTAATATCCTGCATCTTTATATAACTTGGAGATTAATCGCAGAGATACCTTGACAAGAAAGAAACTCTCCAGAGAGATGCTCTTGACCCTGCCGAATCGGGGGATTGGCGTCCAGACCCGTTCCTATTTCTCTAGTCGGAGGAGAGATGCACTCGGGGAGACCTAGGCCGGCCTGTAAGGGGGGGGGGGCTGACCTCGGCCAACAATGCAGAGGCTCGGTCTTACAAGAGCGCTTAAAATTCCGAAGCATCGTCCCATCATCCGAACTAGGCTATTCAGTGAGAACGGGTTGGAGTCCCGTATCCCGATTTGACTGTGAAGGTCGCTTCCAGGTACGATTAGGGTGGGGGTGGTGTTCATCGTGGGTCCTTTTCGAACGCACTCGGAAACACACCTCCCTCCGGGCTCGTCCATACCATTTCTTTGGCAGGTTGTCACGTCTTATTGCTCGCTTGAGATCTTCTCCCTCCGGGTGTTTTACGAGGCCGGCCTCTCCTCGAGCCCGGGAGATCAGGGTGCAGATCTGTTCCTCACAGGTCCTCCAGACGGAAGAGAGATGCACTCGGGGAGACATAGGCCGACATGCAAGGGGGGAGCTGATCTCGGCCGACAATGCAGAGGCTCGGTCTTACAAGAGCGCTTAAAACCCCGAAGCCTCGTCCCATCATCCGTACTGGGCCATGTATGAGGAACAAACCGACCGCTGTCTCCCGAGGTCGACTACGAGGCAGACCATGGAAACACTCAGAAGCCTCGAGGCACATTTAACACAAAAGAGATGAAATCCCGCATCATTTGTATATTAAGTATGTTTACAGAAATAGATACATGAGTTACCGCTACGGGTAAAATCTTTTCAAATCATCCCCGCTCCTGGTCCCAGACAGCTGCTCTCCCGCTTGGTCTTGTAGGTAATAGCCTCCTGTGGCCAAGGCTTCTTGGACGATGAAAGGTCCTTCCCAGTTGGGATGGAGCTTGCCTACGGAGGCTCCCCGCCCAGCGGCGTCCACCTTCTTCATGACCAAGTCCCCTGCGAGGAAGTTCTTCAAGCGGACGTTTTTGTCGAAGTGTCTCGCCATGCGCCTCTTGGTTTCTTCCTGGCGCATGGAGGCCAAGTCCCGAAGCTCTTCCACATAATCTAGGGAGAGCCTCTGAGCCTCTTCATTCTCTAGCCGCCATTCCTCGCTTCCGTCTTCGGCTGCGATGACCCGTGGACTATGCACCTCAAATTCGACCGGGATGAGCGCCTCGGACCCGTGTGACAGTTTGAAGGGTGTTTCCCCTGTGGCTGAGTTCGGGGTGGTCCTGAGGGCCCAGAGGACGGAAGGGAGCTGTTCGGCCCAATTCCCCTTGAGGTTGGTGATCTTCTTCTTCAGCAAGTTGAAGATGAGCTTGTTCGCGGCTTCTACTTGCCCATTGCTCCGAGGGTGATGTACCGAGGCGAACCGAAGATCGGTTCCCAACTGTTTACAAAAGTCCCCCAGTTCCAGGCTGGCGAACTGCGGCCCATTGTCGGTGATGATGGCCAGAGGGATCCCGAACCTGCATGCGATTTCCCCCCAGATGAAGTTCTTGACGATTTGAGACGTGGTCTTGGCCAGAGCCTTAGCCTTGATCCACTTCGTGAAGTAGTCGACCATTACCAGAAGAAACTTCCTTTGCCCGCTAGCTTGAGGGAACGAGCCGATCAAATCCATTCCCCAAATTGCGAAGGGCCACGGAGCGGTAATCGAGCGAAGCTGCTGAGCCGGCTGGAGTGCGAGGGGCGCTAAGAGTTGACATTGGGAGCACTTTCTGGAATGGGCCTCTGCGTCCTTTCGGATGATCGGCCAGAAGTAACCGTGCCTCAGAATCCTTTGCTCCAGGGTGCGGGTCCCGGAGTGACTGCCGCACTCTCCCGAGTGAATCTCCTCGAGGACCCGGGGAATCTCGAGCTCTGACAAGCATCGGGCCAGAGGGCCTGAAATGGTCCTGCGATAGAGTTCTCCGTCTTGTAGCAAGTAGTACGCGGCCTTATACCGAAACTTTCTTTGATCTTGCCCGTCAGATGGTAGTCGGCCTGTCGCCAGGAACGTGATGAACGGATCTCTCCATGAGGCCCGCTGATCGATCTCCATCAACTCGCCTTCTTCGATGGATGGTCGAAACAACTCGATGGCGGTTCCCCCAGCCCGAGGGCCGTATTTCGCAAGATTGTCTGCCTCGGAGTTGCGTTCTCGGGGCACGTGCTCAACGTGAAAGGATCGGAACCCCCCGATCAGACCTTTGACCTTAACTAGATATTGCTGCAAGATGGGATCTCGGACTTCGAACTCTCCCCGAATCTGAGATGCTGCTACCATGGAATCGGTAAAAGCCCTGATATCTCTGATTGCCAGCTCCTTGGCGAGTCGCAAGCCAGCCACCATGGCTTCGTACTCCGCCTGATTGTTAGTGACCGAAAAAAGGATCTTGACGGCTTGCTCAATCTTGGTCCCCTGAGGACTAACCAGCACCACCCCGGCTCCCACAGAGTGTCTCCCTGATGCGCCATCTACGAACATCTTCCAGGGGACCGGCCGAGAGATATCCGTGTCTGCCTCGACCTCGGCCGAGAAGTCGGCCAGGAAATCCGCCACGGCTTGTGCTTTGATCGCGACCCTTGGGGGGTAGGAGATGTCGAACTCGCTCAGCTCCACTGCCCACTTGGCGAGCCTGCCGGAGTGCTCCACTCCGTCCAAGATACTCCTCAAGGGGTGGTCGGAGACTACCTTGATAGAGTGGGCTTGGAAATATGGACGGAGTCGCCTGACCGAAACTACCAGGGCAAAGACTAACTTCTCCAGGATGGGGTATCGCGTTTCGGCTTGCCTTAGCACCCGGCTCACGTAGTAGATTGGAAGCTGCTTCTTTCCCTCCTCTCGGACCAACACCGAGCTGACTGCTTCAGCCCCTACCCCTAGGTAGAGCAAGAGGTCCTCACCGCCCTGCAGACCCTGAAGGAGAGGAGCTCGAGTCAGCTGTTGTTTGAGCTTTATGAAGGCCTCCTCGCACTCCGGGGTCCACTCGAATTTCTGGTTCCCCCGAAGGGCTTTGAAGAATGGGGAACACTTCTCTCCGGCCCTGGAGAGAAGCCGGCTAAGACCCGCCAGCCTTCCGGTCAACCTTTGAACTTCCTTGGAATCCCTCGGGGACGCCATCTCCACGATGGCTTTCACCTTGTCGGGGTTAGGCTCCACCCCTAGGGGAGTAAGGAGGTGCCCTAGAAACTTCCCCCTTCCCGCGCCGAAAACACACTTGGCCGGGTTGAGCCGCATCTTGTACCTCCTCAGGGTGGCGAAGGTCTCTGTCAGATCCGCTACGTGCTCTGCGGCGCTCTTACTCTTAACGAGCAGGTCATCCACGTAGACTTCCAGATTCCGCCCCTTTTGCTCTCTAAAGACGTGATCCATCATTCTTTGATATGTCGCGCCGGCGTTCTTGAGCCCGAAGGGCATCATCTTGTAGTTGTAGCATCTGTCGCTAGTGATGAAGGAAACGTCGCGGCAATCGGGGGGATGCATCCGGATCTGGTGATATCCTGAAAAGGCATCAAGGAAGCTCATTACGGGAAACCCGACGGCGGAATCAACCAGCGCGTCGATTTGAGGCAAGGGGTAACAATCCTTGGGGCAAGCTTTATTGAGCATAGAAAAATCAATACATAGCCTCCAGCCCCCTCCAGATTTCTTCACCATTACAACATTAGAGACCCAGCCTGGATACTGGATCTCCGAAACAAAACCTGCTTCTAGTAGCTTCCCTACTTCCTCCCGGATTGGTCCCACCAGAGCGGTGGCGCTCTTCCTCTGCTTCTGACGGACTGGGGCCGTCGCTGGATCCAGGTTGAGGCGATGACAGGCAACGTCAGCATCAATCCCTGGCATCTCGGCGGCGCTCCATGCGAAGACGTCCGCGTTTTCCTACAGGCAGGCAGCTATCTCCACCTTCCCTTCCGGGGGCAAGGCTCCTCCGATCTTCAGCAGCTCCGGCTCTCCTCTCAGGGAGATCACCTCTACTTCCTCCAGCTCCTCAGCATCTTGCAGGCCCTCTTCCTGCTCCATCATCCTTTCCAACCTTTCTGCGTCGCCCATCCAGCTGATGGTGCTGACCGCATTCAGGTAGCATTCCCTGGAGGCCCTGGGATCTCCCCTGATCCTGACTTGGACGTCGTCCCTGCAGTACTTCAGGCATTGATGATACGACGATGGGACGGCCTTGAAGTAGTTGATGAGGGGCCGTCCGAAGATGGCGTTGTAGCCGCTGGGTGCGTCGACGATGACGAAGCGGCATCGGATCGAAGTTCCCCCGAGGGTGACCAACAACTCAACTCCTCCTTCCACCTCTTTCTTCTCCCCGGAGAAGCCGAAGAGAGGCCCATCCGCTGCCTGAACCCGGGACGCTTCCACCTGAAGGCCGACGAAGGTTCTCTTGAAGATGACATTCACCGAGCTCCCGTTATCCGTGAGGATTCGGTCGACGGTGAAGTCCTCGATTGCTGCTTGAATCACCAGGGCGTCATGGAAGGGGTTCTCGTTCCAGAGCATGTCTTCCTCCGAGAAGGTGATCTCGTTCAAGGGAGGGGGGTCCGAGACGTCGAGGCGACGCTCCTTTTGTAGATTTGGTGGAGACTTTCCTTGCGGGAAGCTCCTAGCTCAGCCCCTCCGTTGATTACTCCGACGTGTCCGCCTCCCGGACCGGGAATGACATTTCCCCTTCCCCCTTGGTCGGTCCTGTCCTCGTTTCTTCTCCTCTGCGGTACCTGGTAAGCCACCTGCCCAACCTGGGCCTCCTGCTGCGGCTGCTCCCTCTCGGCCGCCGTTGCTTCCATCCTCCTCCTTGCTTCCCAGAACTCAGGGCAAGCCAAGGTTTCGTGCCCCTCCACTCGATGGATATCGCAGTAGAGGGGAATCGCTGCTTCCTGCTGCCTTTCCAGCCTCCTCTCATGCTGCCTCTCCTTCCGCCGGCGCTTAGCGGCTCGCTGCGTGATGGCCATGGTCTCCCTTCTTCCTCCTCCCTGCTCCCGAGGGTTGTAAGTCCTCCTCTCCTCTTGGTGGGTGGGCCGCCTCCACTGGGGGCGATCCCTCGGGTACTGGAATCTTCTCTCCTCGCTCCTCGTCTTTCGACCTCCGACGGGCCCCCTATCCTCCTGCCTTCGAGGCCTCTCCCGCCTCTCCTGCCTCTCCGCCTTTCTGATCTCCCTTCCCCTTTCTCCCTTCTCCTCTTTCCCCTGCGGTCTCTCCTGCTTCCTGTCGTTGCGCCCCTCCGGCGCCCTCCCCCTCTCCAGCAGCCTCCCTTTGTCTTGCCCAAGCGGTCGGTCTCCATCAAGCCGTGCTAGGAACTCCTTGTTCCTCTCCTCTCCCTGGATGAACACATTGGCTCTCTCCACCATCTCCTCGAACGATTTGGGCGGCCTGTGCCCCAACTCCATGTTGAACAGGCCCTGCTTCAGCCCGAACTTGAGGGCCACCATCAAGGTGAACCCGTCTACCTCTTCCACCTCAAGCACCTCCTCCTGGAATCGATCGATGTACCGGCCCAAACTCTCGTGCTGCCCATGCACGATTTTGAAGAGGGTGGTTGCCTCCTCCTTCCTCCGTTTGGACGTCGCAAACCTTGCTAATAGACCCCTTCGAAGATCTGAGAAGCAGTAGACTGACCCGGCTGGCAGCTGGTGGAACCAATCTCTCGCGCTACCCTTGAAGGTAATGGAGAAGAGCCGGCACTTGAGAGCATCGGACATGTTGCGAATGGAGACCACATCCTCAAACCACTGAAGATGTCCCACCGGGTCGTCCTTGCCGGAGTAGTACGAGAGGACCGGCTCTCTGAAGTTGTCGGGGACGAGGGCTGCGAGGATCTCGTCGCAAAAGGGGCTCCTCCCTTCCTGACGGCGGCGAGTATCCTCCCCGCTCGAGCAGTCATACTCGCTCCATCGGCGAGCATCTCCATACCTCGCCGAGAGTTCCGGATCTCGAAACCGGATTCCTTGACTACTCGCCGGGTGATGTCGCGGCGGGATCACCTGTTCTCCACTCGCCCAAGCGGGCTCCTTCCCTGCTCGCCGAGTTGGTATCTCCTCGCCCGGGGGGTCCGGCGGCGGGGAGAAGTCGCCGTTACCTCAGGCGGATTGGACAACCCGTCGAGTATTGCCTTCTCCACTCTTCTCGCGAACTCTGCAAAAGCCGCCACTGTCACACACTCGCTACCTTGCCCCGGGATTCCAGCTCCCACCGAGTTACCTCCCAACTCGCCCCGGTCTCCACCATCGGCCATCTTCCAACCACGACTTTCTTCTTCGGTCGCTATCCACGCTCACCGCACCAAGTGTTGAAGCCGAGAAATATCTCAACCTCAGAAATCGGACTAGGCCACCTGAAGTTACTGGTCGAGCGGTCAGGAAGGCGGTCTCTAGTCGGGAAACAGAAGCAAATTGCGCAAACAAGACCCCAGGTTGCTGCGGCAGGAAGGTCCCACCACGTACCCAGTTGCTTAGGAGAAGCAACTCATTCTCAACCAGATTGGCCGAGCTAGGTACGAAGGAGGCGAGCTTGAACAATAACGAGTCAAGGGCGGTTGTTGGAGCTCGCGAGGGCTCAGGCCGAGATTTGCTTGTTCCTCCCTCGTACCCCTGGGGTCCTATTTATAGGAAAAACCAGAGAGGGGGGGGGGGGTCTTACTTATACCCCCACCCTGGCGAGTTGGCGACTTCCCCGGGGAGCTCGCCTGGAAGAGGCGAGTATCTGGTCATGGTCGCCACCTGGCGAGTTGGCCTGGGGAGCTCGCCATACTCGCCCGAACCTTCCGCGACCTGGGGTGTTGATCTGGACCCAGGTCTTGCTTTGTTGACTTTGACTTTTGATGACCTGGCGGTGGTAGGACCCACCCTCGTCGAATACGGGTTGTACAGTTATGACTTTGCCGGAGGCTTGAGGCGTTGTCTCTGGCTTTGTCCCTGTGAGACTAAAATCTCAAACGTTGTTGACCGTCAGTGAACGGTGGTGCTACCCTTGAGGTCTTGTGCACCAAGAGTGTGTCTGAGAGCACAAGGCATTAAGCGTTTGCGTCAACGTTTGTGGCTAACGGTGTTTAAGTTGCACGTTTTGATTGCCAAGTTATGATTAAACTAATGTCTGTAGGGAAGGAGCACCGCCACCCCGAGTGAGGGGTGAGGTCGTTATAATTTGGTCAGTTAATGCTGACCGTTGCTTTTGTTTGCCACCTTTGCGGTGGAATGTTGCGTACAGGTGTTGTCGAGCAAAACCAGAAATAGCGGGCTGGAGCCCAGAAATGCTATGCTGGCCCTTGAAGGCCAAAACGAATTACTTGTGTTATTTTATCATTCATGTGCGGCTGGCCTGCGTGTCGAAGTATGTAACACATTTTAATTCAAGTTGAACATTGTAAGGATGTAAGACCAATACCTTATTTGTATATTTGTTATACATTCTTAGTTGTGGTAGTGGACATTCATGTTGTTGTCGGGTTCTATTTATGACCTTTAAATTACTTCCGCTAGAATGCACTCTGTGTTAGTATACGAATTATAGGATTATGGTTTCAATTTAGTAACTCCTTGGTCTGTCCGTAGTATATGGCGTCGGGCCCCAACCGAAACTTCTGTTATATGCTATGTGACGGATGAGAGTGTTACATGAGATGATGATGGTCTGTGAATGATGAAATTATAAAAATAATACACATTGGAAACTATAGGAAATGCGGTCTGCAACTAGTGGTTTAAATGGTTACGGTCTACGGATAATCGCACAACCACCGTAACCACCCCTGAACTTATAAATAAGACCACAAATCCCTTTTATTTCTAACTTTCTCCTCCCAGTCTTCTCCTCATACAAGTCAGAGCTCTGCTGAAATTCTCCTACAAGCCTCCCCCTTTTGAGTGCTTCCAGAATTCGCCTGTCCACGACTCTCTAGAGAGCAAGACGTTCTGCCGACCCCTCCAATAATTCTTCTTCACGCAAGATGTTGTGCGAGCCCTTCTCAGCAAATCTCCTACGCGTGCCACTGCAGCACACTGCGTCCGGGCAACGTCCACGAGCGTTCTCCGCCAACAACAAGAGACAAATTTTGAGCTTAGCGAGTGACGGTCTGTCGCCCTCTGAGCGCACCTGTGTTTTCTCTTATCCCAAAGCTGTAACGAAAAGCGACCCATCACCCTCGATTTCTCTGACACCTTATAAACCGGCACAAATAATGAAGTTTGACTGACAACAAACCGATCACGTGGGTTTTCACTCAATTTAGCGGTTTTTCACCTTAAAAATTGTCGTGTGCATTTCTCCACTTAATCCGTAACTGTTTGCGCACTCTACCGCTCCACTGGTTAAGGCGGTTTAATTTAATCCTATATACCAGGACTCTTGAGGGCCCGCAACAAGATTAATACAATAAGATTTGATTTTATAATTTTGAATATTTCATTAAAAACAACTTTTAATGTTATTACTTATGGAGATATATTCGAATCTTATTTCGAAGTTAGTGGATCCGGTTTTCCCTCATAATTAGCGGATCGATATTTCGGATCCGATTTTTATTTCTAACCGAAACCAGCTTAGCTTATCTTCGAAGCGAACTTCTCTGCGCGGGAACAAAAGAAGGAAACGCCGATTCTCCTTGAAGATGACTGCCACCGTGGCAATCCCGGGCCCCACAAATGGCCCACCATTCCCTCTCTTCAAACCGCGAACCCGGCTTCCCCGACCCATCATCTCCCGGCCCACCGTCCCTTCCTTCTCCCGCCGCCCTTCCAAATCCCGCGCCCGCCGTGCCATCAAAGCCATCATCACTTCCACGTCTCACACGTTCTACTCCCACTCCGCCGCCGCCGCCGCCGCCGGCGTTCTCCTCTCCTCCCCTCCTCTGGCCGCCATGGAGTCCCTCATCCTTGAGCTCCACTCCATCGAGGCCGTCAAGTTCGGCAGCTTCAAGCTCAAGTCAGGCATCATCTCCCCCATCTACATCGATCTCCGCCTCATTGTTTCTTACCCGTTTCTCCTATCCCGCGTCGCAGACCTGTTGTTCTCCGCCGTCTCCGTCTCTGCTACGCCGTTCGAGCTCGTCTGCGGCGTCCCGTACACCGCGCTTCCCATAGCCACCGTCCTCTCCGTTTCCCGCTCCGTCCCCATGCTCATGCGCCGTAAGGAGGTCAAGGATCACGGAACCGCCCGCGCTATTGAAGGCGCCTACCGCGCCGGCCAGATCTGTCTCGTCGTCGAGGATCTCGTCACCAGCGGCGCCTCCGTGCTCGAGACTGCTGCGCCTCTTCGCGCCGAGGGCATCGAGGTGCGGGACGCTGTTGTGGTCATCGATCGCGAGCAGGGAGGACGGGACAATCTGTACGAGAAGGGGATACGGCTTCACGCGCTGTTTACGCTGTCGGAGATGGTGGAAGTGCTCGTGAGGAACGGGAGGTTGTCGAACGAGACTGCAGCTGAAGTGAGATCTTTTCTTGATAGTAATAAGAGAGTAGGTATTCCGGCTGCGCCGGCGACGGCGTCGACAGTTGTTAGGGTTTCAT
The DNA here is from genome assembly GCA_039513925.1 of Platanthera zijinensis. Lineage (NCBI taxonomy): Eukaryota > Viridiplantae > Streptophyta > Magnoliopsida > Asparagales > Orchidaceae > Platanthera > Platanthera zijinensis. Next base: position 274,977,084 of record CM077078.1, on the reverse strand, counting down.
TTGCGGAGCGGGCGGCAATGGCGAAAAATCCGACGGGGAAGAGGCTGTTTGAGGTTATGGAGAGGAAGAAGAGTAACCTCTGTCTGGCTGCTGATGTTTCGACGGCGGAGGAACTCCTCGATTTGGCCGAGAAGGTTAGATTGATATCTGTTACTTCTTCCTGTTCTAACATCAATTTAAGATATTTTTAAAAGAATGCTATTAGCTTAAATTGATGCCTGTAAGCACCGTAATATTAGACGGAAGAAACACACCTAAATTTTTTTCTAGAAAGACAAACAGTGATGACATGCTATGAGTTGTTTTCTACTGAATTTCTCATGTAATCTGAATGCAATTAGTCAAAGGGCTATTTCTATAGACGTGGATGATATTGTCAAAGAAATTATTTTGGTTTAGGGTTTGTTTGTGGAGGCGATGACGGTGGAAAAAGAAGCCCTAGGAAATTAGTGATGACATTGGAGCTGTCCATAGAACGTTTGGAAAATCTTCATTTAAGTGTTTCAAATAAGCGTTTTATGTTGGCAGAACTTTTCAATAATAGCTTAGCTTTTTAATAATAAAAAAGGTCTTTTATGTTAATCATTTATTTCATAAATAAATAAATATTATATAAATATAAATAAATAGGTTGCAAAAGGTCAGCGGCGAGAAACAATGATTGTGAATGTGTGAAGAATCAAAAATGAGACAAGAAAATATTTGCAATGACGGGAATGAAGAAAGACAGATCGTGAATGTTTGGGCGTGACTTTGGTAAACTCTCGAATAAAAGAGGAAAAATTGAGAACAGAGAAATAAGTTTTTAGAAGCCTTGTTGGATCGACTATTTAAAAAGCGCTTAAAACATCTTTCTTGAAAAAACTCTTTTGAAATAGCTTCCCATCCTTGCAACCTTAAAAGAGCCTTAATCTTGTTCAAAATGCGATTGAATTAAGAAGGGGTTTGATCAATGCAAGTGACGCAGGACAAATCTATAAGCGGCGGATAACGGACACTAACCCTACTTGCTATGCAAATCTGACGTATAAATCACAATTCAACAATGAATAATTAAATCCCAAGAGATCATTTAAGCAAGGCCAAAATAATTCTTTTAGGTAAGACAAGCTTAGTCTTTCCTCCGCGTGGAGGGTCAAAGCAAGAGCGCGCGACGAATCGGTCCTTCCTGCAGTTAGAGATTAATCTAGGAGCAAAATACTATAATAAACTGGAAATCCAGACAAATATGTTATAAGCAATTCATAATAATATTTTACAACCCAAAATCAATACAAAAGCACAATACGAATATTGGGACTACTGTAATAAAATGGATCTTAACGTGGAAGGGCTCAAAGCGGGATTCTTGTGGGGTGACTAGATCGGGTAAGGGAAAGGCTGGTCGGGGGTTGGTAGGGCTGGATCAGGGAGGATAGGGGTTGGATTCGGGCTGAAATGCTCAGATCTGGGATGAACTAATAGTGAACGAAGGTTTGAGTGTGGTTTCACGTGTAGGGGGAGGGGGGGGGGGGTGATTGCAGCAATTAGGGAGACGCGGGGCGGCTGGATTTGGGCTGCTTTGGGGCTGAAAACAACCAAGTGGCTGTTTGGGTGGTGCAAGTTGGCGGTCTGGAAGAGGGGAGTGCACTGGAGGGGATCAGGGTGGCCGACGGCTGAGTTTTGGGCTTAGGAAGGGCGGCGGCCTGATTGAGAGGGGTGGGAGAATTAGGGAGGGACGGTTGCTTGTGGGGGGTGGAGGCTGGAGGAGGCTCTGTGGGCGGCTGCTTGGAGGGGGCTGGTTGGATGTCCGACGGGTTGAATGTGGAAAGGTTGCTGGCGGCTAGAAGCTGGCTAGACAGCAAGGGAAAAAGGGGAAAGTGGAGGGAAAATTAAAAGGATACAAACTTACCCAATGAGTCGTCACCAAGGGGGCTCCACAGAGTCGGCAATGCGGAGGGGATCACCAGAATGAAGGAAGAAAACTCTCCACACATTCAACAATGAAGAAGACGGCAACCCTATATTTATAATAAATAAAAATTAGGGCACCCAGAATCAACGACTATGATTGGCCGTTGGCTTCGGGGTCAAAACTATATGAAATAATATTCAAAAAATACAAAGCTATATATGAAATAGATTTGGATGAGTGTTGCCAATCAGCCCCAAACGGACCCAAAACTCTCATCCGCCGCAGATCCACGTCTCCGCTCCACAGTTATTTGATCTAACAATTTTATTATTTGTTAATTTATGGTATCTACGAAGATTGATGCACATGTGAGCATACATAGATGTAATTATACATACATATATATACTGTTCATGCATATTGTAACACATATGCATGTAATTATACATGCATATACATAGGATTAATGTATACAATAACGTGCATGCAATTTACGTTTTTTTTATCTGAAAGGCGTCTTCATTAGTCAGCCCACTCGTTTTGATTTGAGTGTAGTTTTGGCAGAATCACTTGGAATTTTAGAACTTAACAGTTTACTTTATTTTACTTGTTTACATAAACTATTATTTCGCTACCTTACATTTGCTAAGTATTGCATTTAGTGAACTAACAGTACTTTCATGGTATTTTCAAAATGTTTTATAATCTACTTAACTAGAATTCCTTATCTATTTGTATTTACCCCAAATTAGTGAAATCTTGATAGATGATCACATCGTTATCATCCAATCAATTGCATTTTAGATCCAACAAATCATTGATCTATGCTAATTTGATTAGTTATATGATTTGATACGTGCTTGTGAGTTTGAGTGCGTAATGGGCCGATGGAGGACTATGTCCCTCAAGGGATTGCGATGACCCTTCTTGGATCCCGTCGAGGTGGTTGCGGTAGAGAGCGAGAGAGGGTTGCCAGCGTTAGCGAGAGAGGAAGGGATATGGAGAGATAAAGAGAGAGAGAGAAAAATAGAGAGCGATCTTTAGTCCTCTTCTTCTTACCACCAAAGAGATAACAACATGTTTAAATATAAGGCCTCCCACTTAGGCTTAGACAAGTGGAAATAAAATAAGCTAGCTATCATGAAAGCATGCCCTCCGTTTGGGCTTAAAACACATCAGATAATAAAAGTCATAAAATCTAACTTGGTCATCATGAAAGCATGTCCCCCATTTGGGCTTAAAACACATGGGATAATAAAAGTCAAAAGTCTACTTCTTGGATGATGTGATCCCTGTCATGTCGTCGTGACTCCCATCATAGTCGAGTTCTTCGTGAGGGTTGTTGTTGCGTCGTTGATACGTCCTGCCCCAGTGCGAGTCGTTGGCGGCGCGGTTGGTAACAATAACATCATCCGGTCCTTCGGTTGACAGCTTGTCCTCAAGCTGGGAAGGGAGAGGGACGATGGGGCATGTTGGGGGCTCGCCAATAAAGGGTTTTAGGCGTGAGACGTGGAAGACGTTGTGAATGCGGCTGCCGGGCGGAAGTTGGAGTTGGTAAGTAGCTTCGCCGTTACGTTGAAAAATCTGGAAGGGGCCGTGAAAACGGGGACCCAGTTTGGCGGAGGGCGCCGGGGGGTGGAGAGACACTTGACGGTAGGGCTGGTTTTTAATCCAAACCCAATTCCTAATGTTGAAGGTGATGCCGGCGTGTCGCGGTACCCGCGGTTGTAGCGAGTCTCCATGCGATGTTGGGCCTGAAGGAGGTGGGCACGTACGAGAGCGAGGAGTTAATCTCGGTCCATAAGCTCTTGGTGGAGGGAGGATATGGAGGCCGACCCTTGGTCATACGCGAGAAGGCGCGGGGGATCGCGGTCGTAGATGAGACAAAACAGAGTCATTTGTAATGCCGTATGGTACAAGGTGTTGTAGCAATATTCGATCCATGGAAGCTACGTCCCAACTCTTCAGGCGATCTCCATCGAGCCAGCGGAGGTACATTTCAACCGTGCGGTTTACCACCTCGGTTTGCCCATCTGATTGGGGATGATAGGCCAATGAGAAAGCTAATTTAGTACCACATAAACGGAAGAATTCCGTCTAGAAACGACTTGTAAAGACTTTGTCGTGATCGGAGACGATTGATTCTGGGAGGCCATGCAGGCGAAAAATCTCTGAAAAGAATGTCCGATCAACTCATTCGTCGACCAAGGGGCAGTTCAGGGCGAGAAAGGGCGCATCTTTGGAGAAGTGATCTACGATAACCATGAGGATGGATTTGTCGTGTAAAGTAGGGAGGCCCTCCATGAAATCCATCGAGATATCCACCCAAATCAGAGTGGGGACTGGTAAGGGTTGGAGTAGTCCGGCCGAAAGGAGATGTTTGAACTTATGTTGCTGGCATACGGTGCAGCTTGCATCGAAGTTGTGAACCGAGCGACGGAGACCACACCAAAGGAACTCGCAGTGGAGGTGTTGCAAGGTTTTCTGGGCGCCTTCGTGAGACCGGCCGTGGGTTTCTTCCAATAGTTGTGGAATTAATGGCGATGTTGCATCGAGGTAGAGGAGATCTTTGTAGAGGATAAGGCCTGAGGAGGTGGACCAAGCTGGTGGTGTGAACCCATCTGAGATGCGCTGCATCAATTTCGCGAGGCTTGGTGATGATTGGATTTTGCGACGAACATTATCGAGGAAAGAGGAGTGGGGTTGAGAAACCGCGAAGAGGGTTGCCGCAGAATTTTCGGGCTCGTCCGGTGCAAGGCGGTGGGATAAGGCGTCAGCCGCGCGATTCAGAGAGCCGGCCTTGTGTTTCACCCGGAAGTCGAAGCCTGGAAGCTTGGAGACTCATTGTTGTTGAGGCACGGTAATGATATGCTGTTCGAGCAAGTATTTGAGACAAATGATCCTTCCGAATGACAAAGGAGCGACCTCATAGATAAGGACGCCAATGTTGAATGAACTTGGCGAGACCGATAAGCTATTGTTCGTACGCCGACAAATTTTTGTGTCGTCGAGGCGTGGTCAACTGAAATATGCGATGACATGTCCATTTTGTTGCAAAACCGCTTCGGAACCGAGTGCAGAGGCGTCGCATTCAATGAGGAATTCTTTGGTGAAGTCCGGTCACTGAATCATGGGGCATTTTGGAGCGCCCGTTGGAGGTCGTGGAAGGCGGCGATTGCCGTTTCGGTCCATGAGAAGCTATTTTTGCGGAGCAAGTTGGTGAGGGGCTAGACGATCTTGCTATTGTCACGGATGAAATGCCGGTAGTGAGGCCCAAGAAGGCGCGCAAGTCCCGGACCGTGTGTGGTATTGGCCATGAAGCAACGCCATCAAGCTTGTCGGGATCCGCCGAAACCCCGAGGGAGTGGACCACATGGCCGAGGTAGGCCACACTTTGTTTGCGGAAGACACATTTGGAGTGCTTGAGGTGGAGATGATGTTGGCGTAGCAGCTCGAAGACCGCACGGAGATGGCGCAAGTGGGGGTCCCAAGAGGTGCTGTAAATCAAAATATCATCAAAAGAATAAGTAGATGAACAATGAGTCATATATATAACAAAATAAATTCAAAAACTATTAAAAATAAAATATTATTAACAAGTACAAATAAATATATTGTAAAATGTATTTAATATTATACAATAATTTTATTTTTATAACACTAAGGTTTATAGGAAATAAAAAAAATTGAAAAGCTAAATATCCTTTAGCTATTATACAAAATTTAAGTTTAATAGATTTATGTTAAAAACATAAAAATGATCAACTAATACATGTGTGAACATTTTAGCATTTTATGAAATAAGAAAAATACTGGTGAAATAATTATACAAAATTGATTATAAGAATAACACGCATTAAAGAAATTGAAACAATAAGTTTAATCAATTTCAATATTTATAATATAATAGATATGAATGATTTAGGCATATACTGATCGTCTGCTAACATAATAAAGTAATATAACAGATGATATGTTTAAAAGTTGCGTCGGACGATAGATAAAAAAACCCGGATATGTCGGTCTATGGTTTACAAAATGACGATCTATATTTTTTAGAAAATAATGGTGTTTTCTCTTCAAAAACGACATATGTCAAAGGATATTTAAAATAGTGCTCACATTCTGGTTATTGTAGTTGCCCAGGCCATAATATTCATTGTCCATTGAAGTGGTTGGTTGCCTTGATATGTTCATTCCAGTTTCTGACATTCTGTCAAATTGCAATAAATATGTTGTTGTTTTAGTTTTGTGTCATAGGTTCTATACCTTTTGCTAATATTATTAGCATTTATCAATTGAAAGTCATTTTTTGTACTTTTGGATTTTGTGCAGGTTGGCCCTGAGATTTGTTTATTGAAAACTCACGTGGATATATTGCCTGATTTTACTCCTGAATTTGGATCTAAACTTCGTTCGGTAAATTTCTTTGGACAATTGTTTGTTTATTTTCAGCTCAGTCAACATTTGGGTAGTTTTTTTTTCTTCTTGAAAAATTGATGTAGAAAAAAATTCATGTGCTGTTTGTGTTGGTGTTTATGAAATTTTTGTGTGATACAATTTAGTGGCAAGTCAAATTACATTTTCATATATATATATATATATATATCCTATTTTGTAAGAGAAAATACCCTTTCATGAAACATTCATCTTTTCAAATTTACATCATTATTATAATTTTTACAACTTTTTTATAATTGAGTTTAATTTGTGTGTTTTTTATTTCATTTTAAAAAGTATGTCATTATCCATTTAATTTTTATTAAGTTTTGTATTTACGAAAATGAAGAATTATAAGTGTACTATTGCGTCGGGGCACGAGGGAACCCTGCGCACAAATGCTTGTATATATATTGGCTAACTTCTTTTAATTTATAAAAAATCATTTCCTTGATAAATTTATAAATAAATATGGCATTTCATGTCATTGGACTAAAACTTTTGATGGTGCTTATTTTATATTTTTATTAGATAGAAGTTGATGGGGATCAACAATACGGACCCATAGTGGAGTACGAGTTTTGTGCCTGTTTGGGTCTAATTGTCCTTCCAGATTTGGCGTCTCTGGATCGATGATTCGAGTCATTGATGCGTTTGGATATTTGCTACATTTTCATATATTACTTTGCAATTTTCAGTCTTTATTTAATATATTCAGATCCCTTACATTAATGATCAATCATAACTGTTGATGTAAGGTATATAACCTGTAATTCGTTGAGATTAGAAATGCCTAAGGAGACGGCTATTCGCGGACCTCGCCACGAGCAGAGACGAGCAAGGGCGAGCTTGGGCGAGCAGGGGCGAGCAGGGGCGAGCAGGGGCGAGCTTGGGCGAGCAGGGGCGAGCTTGGGCGAGCAGGGGCGAGCTTGGGCGAGCAGAGGCGAGTACCTCACGAGTATGGGCGAGTAGCCCTTGTACCTCGCTAGCATAGGTAGGATACTTGCCACCCCCTAGGATTTCTCTATAAATAGCCCCCCCGGGGTCTTAGAAATGACACTTTTGAAAGAGATTGAGGTCCCCCCTAGCTGGATACTCGCAAAGTCCATGCCTGCCTAGTACCTCACCCAACTTTTGGTTGTAGAGGGGAAGTTTCTCCTAAACTTTCGGGTACGTGGTAGGACCTCCCTGCTGGAGCATTTGGGGTGTGCTTATAGACAGTTTTCTCTCTCCCGCGCTAGCCATCTGAATTGTGCCGTCGGACCGCAGAATCAGTAACCATAGGCTGCATTGATCCGAATATTTTGGAGTTGGGATTTTCCCAGCTTCAACATAAGGGATGATTTATAGTAGTTTATTATAAGTATGAGTTAGGGGGCAACCACCATTTCATATCTGATTTTGTAGAAGATTTCCCCAAACCCGACGATCCTCCTTCGGTGATGACTCCGTGAAGCCCTATGTGACAATTCCTAGGTAAGCCTTGTATTTCTTTGTTTCCTCCACTTCACCGCCGTTATGTACCCCTTCCCAAATTGATGCGAGCATGAGCGATCCCATCCCCGACCAACGATACACACAAGTTTACACACCTCGTGCACACTCTTCAATTACAGCGACAGAATGATTTATTCTACTTATGCTTGCTATGTATTTTTGTTTACTAGTGGACCCTCCTATATATAAAGGAGGAATCTAGATTTTTTGGATATGTAATTTTGTATCACGTATTTATCTGGAATATAAAAGGGGAACGACCTAGCGTTCTTGCCCCAAGTTTTAGTAAACCTTATCAATTTGGTTTGATTGCCTCTTCAATGCCTTTTCTAGCCCTCAACAACACCCTCCCGCGCAGTCTGCCTTGTTTCGCCTCGCATCACCCCTGACGCTGCATAGTGGATCCCACAGCCGCTGCGTCTTCCGTTCCAGTCAGTCTGCACCCACCTACGCCGCATCACATCCCACAGCCTTCCGCTGCGTTAGCCTCGCGTCGTCGTCTTCGCTTGTTGCAACACTCACCCGGATCGACCCCTTTGTCCAGTGCGCTCCAATTTTCGCTGTACCTTGCATGCTAGTAACCCGCAACATGGTGCGCGATAAGCTCTCTACGACTGCATGGATCGCGATGATACTACCCTCTCCGACCTCCATATTGCAGTCCACGACATCCACTCACTTATTTTCAATCAGCAAGCTACTTCGCCGCCTCTCATTCCTCCGACCCCATCCACCGCCTCGGCCAGCAGTATCGCCAACCCTCTCGGGCTCCTGCAAGCCCCATACGATCCATCGTCGACTTACCCACGCCAGCTCAACATCCCTGTCTTTGATAAGGCCAACTCTATTGGTGATTAGCCCACACAGAATAATATTCGCTCTTCTAGGTAACCCCGAATTTTAGAAGGTTCCCCTTGCGATCATTTACATGGAAGGCTCAACCCTCCACTGGGTCCGTTGGATTCACCAATCCAATCCTACCATCTCTTGGTCGGGCCTCAAGGATGAGTTGATTCATTGCTATGATACACGCCACATCGGAAACCTGTTCGAGCACTTAAGTAACGTTTGTCAGACGGAGTCGATCGACTCATACATTGATGAATTCATCGAAGTGACCACACATGTCCCCGGCCTGGCGCCGACCCACTACTTGGGGACCTTCCTCGCCAACTTGCACCCGCATATTCGTGCACACCTACACGTGCATGACCCGACTACCCTTACTCGGGCTATGGAATAGGCCCGTTATGTTGAGGAGAACTTCACCACCTTCTCCTCTAGTTCCCCTCAACGGACCGCAAGCTTGCAAATGTCAGATCCATGTCAGTTTTAATTTTTTATGTCGGATGTCGGATTGCGGGGATATATCAGAGACATTTCAAAATGTCGGATTGTAATATTATAAATTAATATATATATATATAGATAGATATTTCATAATATTTTTCATTTATTAATTAGATGGTAATTATTTTTTCTAATTAAGTGTAAAGTAAAATTCATATGAGAAAATTAAACTACTAACAAGTGTTTAACTAATTTATAATAAATAAGAAATGTTATATACTTTCAATCATGCAATACAATACTTTCAATCATGCAAACTAAAAAATATAGTCGTACCTCTACTCATTACCAAAATGTGAGTGCTCCACAAAATCTACTACTCTAATATAAATCTATAATATTGTTTTTCTGAAATCAATGAACGAATATTTGAGTAAGAACTATATTAAAGATTAATGAACATGAAAAAAAGAATTAACTTAATACAACACACCTAAATAACATCAAGATTCTTGATCTATTGGATAATCCTTGGAAGTATAAAATATTAGTACATCAACAATGTCCTCTTCAGAACTCTCATCCTCGTCCCTCTCCGACATAGACCATTTTCCTTTCCTTTTTGTCGTACATTCTTGTTTTAAAGTCGGCTTTGCACTTCTCCTAGAACCCACATCAGCATCGACAATGTCCCCAATTTGAGTTCAAGTCAGCCCTTCTCCTGGAATCATTTCATCATCATCATCATCGACAACATCATTTGCAGGACCCGCTAACCATTTAGCAACTTTTCCTTCATCAATACTCTTTGTAGACAATGAGTCTCGAGATGGACCAGAATATTTTGACTCGAGATGGTCTCAAAATGCTATAGCAAATTTGGTCACTCCTGGGAGCACAAGATCATGGGACTTCAAGTCTTTTGTAGTCTCCTTAAACATGTCAAAGGAGATAGTTAGACCATATATAAACACCGACAATTGATGTCCCATTGCAATTGCATTCTTGATTTGCTTTAATCCAGCAATGTTTTGGAGAAGCAAATTGATTGTGTGTGCAGAGCATGAAATCCAAAAGAGCCTTGGACTCTTCAAAATCATCAACCTTGATGCCGCCATGTTGTTGGACATTAGCTGTCACAACTTGTATTATATTCTCATCTCTTGGGCCATCTTGGCTAGCAATCGCCTCATCCACAAAATCAAAAGTAATTTTCCATAATGCGTGGATGAGAATACATTGTTGGATAGCCAAAATGCCACCCCAACAATATTGTGCACCACTATGTTCAAGAGGGTGTTGGGATGCCACCCTCCAATCCACCCTACCCTAGGGGATGATGGCCGAGTCCATTCCTCGCCACTTCTCTGATATAGTGCAAGGATCTCACATCGAAGAAATTCAGGGTCAGCATGTACGATAGGTCCTCATCTAGTGGAGGAGACTACTTGTCTACCTGTAGCGGAAGCTACGTGGATCCTGTAGGAGGTCAAGTCACAGTTCTCAGACTTCGATCTTGAGGACAAGGTCATTCTGAAAACTGAAGGTGTTGATACGAGCACGAGCGGCATCACACAGGTTTACACATCGTGCATGTGCTTCAATCACGACAGCCGAATGATTTATTCTACTTATGCTTGCTATGCATTTTTCTTTAGTAGTGGACCCTCCTATATATAAAGGAGTCTAGGATTTTTGGATATGCAATTTTGTGCCATGTTTTTTTCTTGAATAAAAAGGGGAACGACCTAGCATTCTTGCCCTAATTTTCCACCGGAAACCTATCGCAAATCCCCCCGAAACCCATCAGTTCCCGCCCAGGAATCAACGCCATAAATCCCTACCGAAGGCTCCATTTCTTTTCCTGTACCCACGCTAATGTTCCCCTGCATAAAACCCTCCCGTCGGCGCCCAATAAAACCCCCATGAGCCTGCAGCCTCCTCTAGCTAGGCCCATCCAGCAACCCAATTTCCCCTTGCTGAACACTTTCCCTCTCCTGTAACCCATGTTGCAGCCCCCTGATTTCCTGCGACTGGAATTAACCTCTCCTCTCCTTGTTCCCTGATCCCCCAAACCTCCAAACTGCTATCTTCCAAAGGCCCTTTAAAACAAGCAGCCACCCATCCAAGCCGCACAACCCCACCTTTCCCTCACTGTCATTCCACCGCTACTAATACCCCTGGACTCTCCATCTCCCGGATCTCCTTCGGACGACAACATTCAATTATTCTGTGAGTGTCTTGTTGTTGTATGGACCTTTGTTTTCAATATTGAAATATGATGATGTGATTTCTTACTCGTTTGGGTCTATAGTATCATGGTTGTTTGCTCTAGATTATTTTGGGATATGTAGGAACTATTCGCCACACACTCTTTCTTTGGCCCTCCATGGTAGGAAAGTCTAAGACTGCTTTGCCTAAAAGAATATTTTTTGTCTTGCTTAAAATATCTATGTGAGATTTAACTATTTATTACCGTGTTTTGATTTCGTCGTCAGATCTTGCATGTTACATATACCAGTCAAGGTGAATCAAGTTTTCTTCCCGCACTTCACATTAGGATTGCATTCAGTTGAACCCTCACACAACCTGCCCTACATCAATTGGTATTTTATTCATTGGATTGCATGCATACTTTCACGTCATTCAAGAGTTGATCATATCTCCATTTGCATTCATTGTGTGCTTGCTTGCATCGCATTGAGGGTTAGAGAATCACACGTCAGCCATCTATTGATTCCTCCTGCGTCAGAAGCATTGTTCCCGTAAATATGGCCCTTTCAGTGAATGCTATAAATTGGAAATTTTGCTCTTTCCATTCCGCTAGTCCTTAGGGACAGTGTAATGATAGATATGAAGAATCCACGTATAGGTCCAGTCCAGGGGACAAAGAAAGAGGAAATGTTATTTGCTTCTGGATGAAGATGAATTATTGAGTGTGATCGCCATTCCTCCGTTGGGGTTCTGAAAAGATGTAAACAATAAGTACTGCGTCTCCATCTACTAACTAAAGAATTTGCGGCTACAGAGGAACACATTATTTAATCGTATATTTATAGTAATTGAGAAAGAGAGATTCTAATATATATTATTTAATAGATAAATCCTCTTATGAACACTATATGTGCAATTAAATAATAATCCATACAAAGTAATATGATGGTTAAAATAAATTTGTTAATGACACTAATAACATAATAACCTACCTATGCTAGTAAATTTAATGACAAAATAAGCTAGGTGTATTGATACTCCCTCGCAAACTTAAGGATGCTAACTTGGGTTTGTAGCTATGAATGCTAAAAATGTGATGTAGGGTAGACTACGGGGTGGAATGCAAATGCGACACACTAACTCAAACCTGAATGCAATGATACCGTCGGTGACGACGACAGAATAATTTGAACAATGAAATTTCAACACACACAGATAATTTAAAGAACAAAAAATAATATTCAATAAGCAAATAATTAATGTCTTTCCTTTGCTCTGAGGGCTAAGGCTAAACGCACGACAAATTATTCCCACCTGCAAATTATAAGCGTTTCAAAAACGAATTTCCACAAACACGATTCCCAAAAAAGTGCCGTGTCCAATCCAATAAAATGCCGAATCAAATAATCAAATACAACAAGTGACTCATCAAAGTAGTGAGCTTACCAAGGCACTGAAGGTTCCAGAGCCGGATGCGTGTGGACGGTGATCGAATGTGGAATCGGCAGCATGAAAATGGCATATGTGGCTGTCCTCGGCGGTGAAAGGTGGAATTGGGTCGAAAATGGATAGATCCGACCACGTATGGGTAGATTCAAGTGGGAAGGATTAGATTCGATATTTTGCGATCGGATCGGATCTAGGTTGATAATTCCAAATCGGGGCTGATCCGAAAGGGGAAAAGGCTATGGAGGGTGGCTCCATGAAAGGATGGTTGGCGGCAAGAGATCTAGGGTTAAGGGGAGGAGAACAATGGTTGTGATGGAAGAGAGGGAGACGAGTAGGGGGAAGGCGACGGGCTGCTGGATGTCCAGATGGGGCGGCTGACATCTGGATAAGTGTGGAAGGGCTCGGCTAGAGGGGTTGAGGCCGGAACAGGGGCGGCCGGCTGTAGGCTTGACGAGGGAGGGTAGACAGAGGAGGGAGAGACTTGTAGGGCCGGCGATTGCAGGGAAACTGAACCAGCAGGCCACCGATTTTGGGGAGGGATTTAGGGGGGATGCAACGAGTGGGCGAGGGGTTTGAGGGGGTAAAAATGGATGTTAGGGTTAGGGGAAGACTTGGGGAGGGAGATACCAACCTATGAGTCGTCACCTAGGGTTCCACGGAGTTGACACCGTGGCGGGATCATGGGATTCCGAGAAAGCTTTCTCCAAAATCTGCAATGCCTCTAATCAACCCATACAAGATCTATTTATAATAAAGAGGAGGTTAGAGCATCCCACCATTGATGACTATGTGCCTATGTGGTCGGAGGTGGGGTCACCCAAATACATCAAAATAAATGCAAACATAACGAACTAATATATGAAATCGATTCGCAACGCGAATCCGACTACATCCACGGAGTTCTATCATCGATCCGGGCACGCCATATATGAAAAGTCGCCAATCGGCCCTGAACGTGCCCAAAACTCGTCTTCTACTGCAGGTACTCGTCTCTGCTCCGCATCAAAATGTCTTCATACCAGCTTGAGTTTAGAGCTGAACTAATAAAGGGGAGATTATCGTTGGTGAGTAGATCTTGCCATCTGAGAAGACATGACTTAAAAAAAACATTCGAATGTAGCTAGGTTTAGCCATCTTGGGGTTAGTTTTATAATCTAAGAGCAAGGTCGACATCTTAACATGGATGTTCAATAACCTAGGAGAAAATGTTTTGTAACCTAATTGTGAGGTTCATGCTCTGTTTGGAGCTGCGGTGAGGGCTCGATGTGGTGGGAAAGGGTGCCCCATTGAGGTTGGAGCTTGACGCGGAGCAGAGACGTGGAGCCGCAACAGAGGAAATTTTTTGGTCCCGCTCGGGGCTAATTTGACGACTTACTATATATGACGTGCTCGAATCGATGATCCGACTCCGCAGATGCGTTTAGATTTGTGTTGCTAATCAAAATCATATATTACTTCAGTATTTTTTATTTATATTTATTGTATTTGAGTGATCCCACCTCCGGACAATCATAGTTTTCGATGGTAGGATGCCCTAGTTCTTCTTTTATTATAAATAAATAGGTAGTGTGTTGGTTTTAGGTATTGCAGAATTTGGAGAATTGAATCCCAGATTCCCGCGATTCCTTCACGGTGCCGACTCCGTGGAACCTTAGGTGACGACTCCTAGGATTGTATCTCCCTCCCCAGAGTACCCCCTAAACCTAAGCATAATTTTCCTTCCTCCAATCCCTCTCCCCACCGCCCAAAACCTCCCAAAACCTTTCACTGTTGGCTGTTTTCCCCTCCATGCAACAAGCAGCCATATTTTTTTCTTCCAGCAAATCAGCCGCCAACCCTCCCTCCCTTCCAGCAGCCCACCGCCACCCCTCTAATCCCCCTCCAAATAGACGCATATTCACTGGTTCAGGTCCCCCCATCAGCCAACTCTCCTCCAACAGTGCCCCTGCCGCCACCCCCCAAATCCCCTCCCGGGAGCCCGCCGCCAGCCTGCCACCCGCTTCCTTTCATTGTCGCCGAGTCCCCCATCTTCTGGAGCCACCGCCGCCCCTCCCAATTCATTCCCAACAGCCGACACCACACAACAGCCGCCGGTTTTGGCGACCGCCCCCTCCTCTCTCGTGGAACAACCTCCATCACCCTTCCCTTCCAGATTGGTCCAGATCTGGACTGTTTCAGCCCCGATCCGCCAATTCTTCTACCCGTTCCTCATCCCTAGCATGGATCCGCTCTCAAATCATCTAAACTATCCTCCCTCCCCCGGATGCACCCCATATAGTTGGATTTACTTATTTCTGGCCCGATTACGGCTTCCACCGCCGAGGACACGAAGTCCTCACTGTCTTGGTCAGCCTACTACTTGGTGAATTTTGTTGTATTTGACGATTATTTTTTAGCATTTATTTATTGGATTGGAAATCATATTTGCTTGGATATATTGTATTGTGGTGGTTTGCTTTTAGATTGGTATTGTGATTTGCAGGATTTATTCACCGCGCGCTCTCGCTTTGGCCCTCCGCGCGGAGGAAAACCTATCCCGGTTGCTATAACGAATTATTTTTACTTTTGTCACAATCATGCGTGTGCGATTAAATTATTTAATTCTTAATTTAAATTATCTGTCGGACTTTGCTTTGCATGTCGGGTTAGGGCAAAGTTATATCCGCCACCTATAGATTCATCCCGCGTCAATTGGCATCAGAGCTAGGTTATTGACACTTTTTGATACGTAGTATTAGAGTCTATATGTTTCTTCATAGCTAGGTATCACTAATATTCCTCTTCTCAATTTGGAGGTTTCGAGTCCACTTACGCTCGCTCTCATGGAGCTCCGTCCGGGAGATCCTCACATTACTATGACGATTATTCTTCGTCACAGACTCACAACACACCACTTTTAGAGATCGTGTTGACCCACTGACACGACCCCACTATACTAGAGACAACTAGTATGATGATATTCGTTGTTTATATCCTTGCACGCGAACGGATCGTGTTGATCTTTCGACTCGACTCAACTACCTTAGGGATGATTATTATGAGGATCGTCGTTCTGAGAGAGATATCCAAAGTCAGTTTCATACCGTTGCCCCTTCTTTTGATGACTCATTGAGTCCTGAGTTTTTCAATTATTGACTCGTGGATATGAAATACTATCTCGATCATTTTAAGTTACTCGGTGAACGTCACATCAAATTTGCAAAACTTAGACTTTTAGATCAGCCAATAGCGTATTGGTCTAGCATTGAGAGGAACCACGAGCGTGATTGACTTCATCGCATCACTAGTTGGGTGGATATGAAGCGCCTATTGTGTCAAAGGTATTTGCTTCCACCGTATCAGAGTCATTTGCTCGAGAAATTATTTTCCCTTCAGTAAGGACTCATGTCTGTCGCTGAGTACATGAATCGTTTTGATGAGTTAGTTGTGATGAGTGATATCCGAGGGGACCCAGCTATGACCACTTCCCGATTTCGGTCTAGACTTCGATTTGACAAACGTACTGAGGTGGTTTATCATAGCTCGAAGTCCATGGAGCAGACATATCAGCTCTCCCTTCGTTATGAACAGTCTTTGAGATCCGCAAGAGCTGGTCGGTTGGATTCTTACCTTGACCTCCGCAGTACAAGTCTCTCATACCAAGGTCACCACGATGTCTACCACTGTCCTGTCAGCCACGACATAAGTGATACTTGGTACGGATCTCTCTCACCCTAGTAAGGTGCTTAGTCTGTTGAGTGGTCTATCTTTTGTGCCCGATTCATCTCTGGTGACCCCGACTGAGAGTGAGTCAGAGCGGCCTATCGATTCTGTAGTGTTGTGTCCATCACCTACACCTTTATTCTGCCATGTCCTGGGTTAATTAGCACCCCTATCCTAGACTCATGTCTTGACACCGTGACGACAGATCCGTTCTGGCGAGTAGGTCTATGGCCCTCTCCTATTGCCATTGCTCTGGGTCACATCATGACCGAGAGCCTAGAACCTGGGGTTAAGCTTGTAGTGGCTATGTCACCCATTCACGGGGACACTACCCCTTACAATGACACTCATCTGGAGGATCTTGACCCTAGTGACTAGTTCTATGACGAGCCCCCTGTTAAGCCTCCTGATGATCTGCCACATCCTAGCGAGGATGAGACTCAGGTGGGCCACTCATGTATGAGTATCGATTTATTGACGCCTCTTCCATTATCGTCCCTGGCCTTGCTCCAGAGAATGAATATTGTGTGGAGCATCAAGTATTTAGGGCACCACCTGCTGACACATTGCACTCTCGATAAGTTTTGGGACACACCACTTACTGACCAACCAGACGAGTTCATTATTTTCGGGGATACTCACCACACTATAGAGCCACGTCTTCTAGTTGGTGTACACAATTTTCACTCAGGTGGTCGTTGCATTCGCGATGACTTTTCATACGTACCTCCTAGTGAGGCCCCTGATGGGTTACGTTCCTTGAAAAACATTTGGCTCTTTACGAGCTCGTATTTGAGTGCAAATGTTTAGCACAGTCACCTGAACAATCGACACACGGGATTTGTTTTTCAACACTCCATCGAGAGAGTCTCCTGATAGGCCACTACATTTTAGAGACATCCTGATCATTAGTAGATTCTCCCCTAGTGAGTGTATCGTGTCTGTCGTGTTTTATTCACATCATTTGCGTTATCTGCATGAGTCTGTTGAGTCATTCGTTCTTCATTTGCATTATCTGCATGAGTCCGTTGATTTGTGTTCCTCATTTGCATGTGTTACATGAGTCAGTCCGACAGAAGATCAATATTGGTAATAAATCTTGTAAATCACATGCGGATGTTCACTGGCAAGAGCAGATATTTCATGAAGGTGAACTGGTGATGATGAGAATCTGTGTTGTGGGGCTCCGAGCGAGGCTTGTCAAAATTTTAACCGTTAGGCGAATGAATCCCTATACAATCATGAGACAGATCGAAGCAAATACCGATGATCTTGATGTCCCTGCAAGTATGGATATCCATCTGATATTTAATGTTGAAGATCTGACGCCATACTACAAGCCTCGCGAGCATGGGGACCCAAGCAGTGGGGATCCTCAGCCGCCCACACCTCCACTCTCGTTGCTTTACCACCCTCGTAGTCCACCCACGTCTGATGATCATCACAGTTCACCCATTTCCGATACCCACCTACCTGGGGACTCGTCTTCTTTGATTCCATTTATGGCACCGCCAATCGCACCGGGATTCACCACTTGTGAGTTGAGCGCTGAGAGCATTACAGACCAGATTCCACCAATACGTCCCTACTGCAGACGTTGATGACACCTGGATACTTGCAGCAGAGCTTGATCGAATCACCCCTGGACTTTGACTTCAGTACGACCGTCTCCATTCATCGGAGATGATAGCTTTTTAGTCGGGGGAAGTTGATTGGCGTGGACACATTTCATTGACGACACTTAAACGACCTCTGGTGAGCCTCATCGAGTCTTACCCGGCTTACATCGGAAGAATTCTGATTTCTATTCATCAGGAGATGAATTCTTTCAAGCCGGGGAAAATGATGCGGAGCAGAGACGTGGAGCCGCAGTGGAGGACGAATTTTGGGCCCATTTGGGGCTGATTTTGCGACTTACCATATATGTCGTGCCCGGATCAATGATCTGACTCCGTAGATGCATTCGGATTCGTACTGCGAATCAAAATCATATATTACTTTAGTATTTTCGGTTTATATTTGTTGTATTTGAGTTGCCTCACTTCCGGCCAATCATAGTAGTCGAAGGTAGGATGCCCTAGTTTTTCTTTTATTATAAATAGATAGGTAGTGGACTGGTTTTAGGTATTGCAGAATTTGTAGAATTGAATCCTGGATTCCCACGATCCCTCCATGGTGCCGACTCCGTGGAACCCTAGGTGACGACTCCTAGCCTCGTATCTCCATCCCTAAGGTACCCCCCTAACCCAAAGCATCATTTTCCCTCCTCCAATCTCTCTCCCCACCGTCCAAATCCTCCCAAAACCTTTCACCGCTGGCTATTTTCCCCTCAATACAGCAAGCAGCCATATTTTTTCCTTCCAGCAAATCAGCCGCTAGCCCTCCCTCCCTTCCAGTAGTACACCTCCACCCCTCTAATCCCCCTCCAAACAGCCGCCTATTCACTGGTTCAGGCCCCCCCATCAGCCGACTCCCCTCCAATATGGCCCCTGCTGCCACCCCCCAAATCCCCCTCCTGGCAGTCCGCCGCCAGCCCACCGCCCCATTCCTTCCACTTCCGTTGGCTCTCCCATCTTCTAGAGCCGTTGTCTCCCCTCCCAATCCATTCTTCCCAATAGCCGGCCCACGCAACAGCCGCCGGTTTTTTCCACCACCCCCTCCCCTCTCGTGGAACTACTTCCACAACCCTCCCTTCCAGATCAGTCCAGATCTAGCACGTTTCAGCCCCGATCCGCCAATTCCACTACCCATCCCTCATTCCCTAGCCCGGATCCGCTCTCAAATCATCGGATCTATCCTCCCTCGCCCAGATTCACCCCCCGTAGCTGAATGTACTCATTTCGGTCCCGATTCCGCCTTCCACCACCGAGGACAACCACCTACGTTATTTTCCCGCCTCCGATTCCACATTGGATCGCCGTCTAAACGCATTCGGCTCCGAAATTCTCACTGCCTTGGTTAGCCCACTACTTGGTGAGTTTTGTTGTATTGGACGATTATTTTTCAGCATTTATTTATTGGATTGGAAATCATATTTGTTTGGATATATTGTATTGTGGTGGTTTGCTTTTAGATTATTATTGTGATTTGCATGGTCTATTCATCACGCGCTCTCGCTTTGGCCCTCTGTGCGGAGGAAAACCTAAATTGCTTGCTATAACGAATTATTTTTGCTTTTGTCACAATCACGCGCGTGCGATTAAATTATTTAGTGCTTAATTTGAATTATCTGTCGGACTTTGTTTTGCATGTAGGGTTAGGGCAAGGTTACATTCGCCACCTATAGATTCGTCCTGCGTCAGAGCTCCTCCTCTCTGGTGGATAGGGAGCTTCATTAGAGAGTTTCCCTTTTCCCATCGGAGGTGGAACACCACCGGAGCTTCAAGTTGTGTTTGGGGCGCCTTCACCTCCCCTGCTCTGGTGGGAAAGTGAGCCCCTTCGCTACCCCAAACAGAGCCTCAATAACATGATAGTAGGTTTGTTCATTTGAACGGAATAACTCGTTGAGATGAGACCCGTATAAGTATCCTTTTTGTCGAAGGCATGGTACTTTTGGCTAATGGTGGCTTCGATATGCGTCTCTCCCTTGTGGGGGCTCACAAGCAACTTGGATTTGGAGGTTTAAAAGAAGTGACAATGAATCTGAACCAATGCGATATACATTGGTAAAGTAGTGGTCGATCAGATGGATGCTGATGTGTTAATAATTGGTAGCTTATGATTGGAAGATGAAGATGAGATCCAACCATGGTGAAACACCAATTACGAGTTGCATCATATCACGATGAGCTAAAACTGATTCTACGATTTGGCAGTTGATTGTAGTGAGACAAATGATTGACATTGACGCAACAAAGAGGAAGAGGCTTTGTGAGGAGC
Organism: Platanthera zijinensis; assembly: GCA_039513925.1. Classification (NCBI taxonomy): domain Eukaryota; kingdom Viridiplantae; phylum Streptophyta; class Magnoliopsida; order Asparagales; family Orchidaceae; genus Platanthera; species Platanthera zijinensis. Next base: position 274,956,719 of record CM077078.1, on the reverse strand, counting down.
TGGGGGAGTTAAAGTTCCTGCAACACAGTTACTTTTAGAATCTTACCGAAGAATGGCATATTATGACATCTTGTACCATTAGCATCGGAATAGTTCTGGTTGCCAAAGCTTTCCACAATGGACCATAAGGAGCTTCAATGGCAGAGTAGGGAGTGACAACTGACAAAGAGGGCAGAATAAGCAACGTTTTGAGGGTTTTAACTAACAGAAGCAACGGTTCTTAGATTGGTGAGAGTTTTTTTGGTATGGTCTGTTAAAGTTTCAAGTAGCAGAGCAAGATCGGTTTTTGATATATCGAGGGTTTCTAATCTGCAATGTTTTTAGGGGGAAAAAACCAAATATTGGACAATATTTTAAAGTCACCTTGATCAACATTTTGGGAAAATGAATATATCGGCCTATATTTTACTAAACAACAGAACTGACCTTTAAGAATGAAAATACCATTTTTCTCTCAAAATAAACACATCGTACATGTAAGATGTCATTTAAAACATTGGTGAAGTGGAAGGTTTCTTTGGAGCTTCCGTTTCGATGATACATCCTAGATTCAATGGTGATCAACTTCCACGGCCAAACTTATGAGTGGATCTTGCAGAAAGCCTCGGGTGGTGAAGTTAGATCAACTAGCTCTTTAAAGGGTTCCCAAGCTTATGGAGTGGAAGAAGCAATTCGGAAATGATGAAGGCCTGCAGCAACATGTAGCCCTTCAAATGGATTTGTTCTTTCACAAATGAAAACCTAGAGTGCTTTGATGGCTTGAGTTCACGGCCTTATGCCCAGAGGAGATGAAATATGTTGTTGGTGGGAATGCTTGCCTTTTCATTGGAGAGTTGTTCGGTTTCTATGATGAAATTTACCCGCTGTCAAACCTGTGGAGATCTCTCGGAAGAAGTGGAGACTAGCTGGGGGATAGGAGAAAACAGTTTAGTTGGTGATAGAATGAGCCTAGGGTCCGAGGTTCTGGTATGTATGAGCACTCTTAGTTGACGAATCTCTGAACACTTGCGAGGTAAGAAACAAAGAATATCGTTAGATAAATCTGATGTTGATACCCAAAATCGCATACAGATGATCAAATTTTTTGGTTGCATCTGTATTTATCATCTTGCTTGAACATAAGATTACATTTTTTTTCTCAAGGGCATTATTTATTGTTGTAGATTGATATTCTAGTATGGAATTTATACATAAATACATTTCACCCTTATGGTGGGATCCTTCCCCGGACCCTCGCCGTGCGGGGATGCTTTGTGCGCTGGGCTGCTGTTTTTTATTATTTGTTGTTTGTAGATTGATATTCTAGCATGGAATTTATACCTTAATGCATTTCCCCTGGGTTTATTTTTAACCCACTTTTTTTTTTCCATTTTGGATAGTTGTTGGAGTTTTGTGCAAGGCCAATGCTCTGGATGTTGAATGAAGGAAGCATGGTTATGTGCACATAAATCAAAATGGTTTCTTGGGTTTGCCCTCTCTGATGTCTTTGGCGTTGATTTGAGGGCATGATTCTGCAGCAAATGTGACGGTATAGGGGTCCACTATTTCAGTGGTATCTGTGAGGAGTAATTCTGTGCATTTATTGTCAAAGGTTAGGTCTTTCTCCTCTGAGAGAAGCCACTTTGTGCATAGTGCCAAATGTTAGGTCTGTTTCCAATCTTCCCCCGCCCATACCCCCAATGATTGGGGATTATATGGGTTTTGTTGTTGTTGTTGGATAATTGTTGGAGTATATGGAGCTAAAATTTAGCAGTACAAGAAAGGCAGATGACTTCGTTATTAAGTTGTAAATATCTTGGATTGATGGTTCAAAGAGATGGATGTATTGATAAAGATGTGACACAAAATCCAAACGGGTTGGTTGAAGTGGAGAGGCACGTCAAAGATCTTATGTGATTGTAAAGTTCCACTAAAACTTAAGGGCAATTTTTACCGTACTGCAATTAGACCCGCGATGCTCTATGGTTCTGAGTGTTGGGCAGTGAATTGTGTACATGAGCAAAAAATAGGAGTTGCTGAGATGAGAATGCTTAGGTGGATGTGTGGACACATGAGATTGGATAAAATTAGAAATGAAAGTATCAAGGATAAGACAGGAGTAGCACCAATTTCAGAGAAGATGCGAGAATCTCGTCTAAGATGGTTTGGACACATACAAAGGAGACCGTTAGAGGCACCTGTTAGGCGTTGTGAGAGTCTAGTCACTAGGCACGTTTGACGAGGGAGGGGTAGACCAATAAAGACTTGGAATGAAACTATAAAGAAAAACATGAATTACTTAGGCATTAGTGAGATTATGACAAAAGATAGGGCACAATGACGACAAAGGATCCATATAGCCGACCCCACTATAGTGGGATAAAGGCTTGAGTGTTGTTGGATAATTGCTGGACTATTAAAAAAAAAATAGCCATGCTATTTGGGTCCTAAGTGTTGGTCGGGGTAAAATATCTCTCATAGACACATGCTAGCTATGCTCTAAATTGATGAGGGCATATGGATTTAACATTTCTCATGTAATGAACAAGTTAATTTAGCATACCGTAGCCTATTTTTGTTATTGTTTCTGGATTTTAGATTATAAATGGCAATAAGTTGGTTCTTATAAAGTGCTTTGTTTGTTGGATATGGCTGTATGATTACATTTAGATTGTTGGGCACATGAAAATGTTTATTTTGAATTTCGTAGTAAGTATATTTCTAACAATGGCTCTCAATGCTCCTAACTTCCTGAAGATTGTGATGTGACTTAAACCATCACTCCTCAGATTTCTATTGTGCCCCTTGAGCCCTCAAGTAAGAAACCCCAGCCTTGCACTAGTGAACGCACCCCAGCCGACCACCTGCTCGACCAGAACAGGATTGCACTGATTAAACACCACAACCTGATCACAAATAGTATCACATCCAGCTGTATAAAAAACACCTGTTGTGACCTTGTACACTAACTCTGTAATTATGCTAATCCCTAATAAATTTTAATCTTTGTTAGAAATTTATTGTAGCTTGGTTTTAGATTGCAGAAAGGAACAACTTCTTGATATTCGAGGATCGCAAATTTGCAGATATTGGAAATACTGTGACCATGCAATATGAGGGGTGGGATGACTTTTTATTGACGATTCATTGTCTTTATACTTATATTCTTGTTTTAGATGCAAAAGTATGACGGTTCACATGTATTCTCAGAGGAATATTTCGCATTTTGGATTGGGCTGATATTGTGAATGCACACATTATATCTGGGCCTGGAATAGTGGATGGTTTAAAATTGAAGGTTTGCTGCATGTTTCAAAAGAATATATGTGATGGATATTAGTTTGTTCTTGGTTATATTTTATTTGATTTTAATAGGGGTTGCCTCAAGGTAGGGGACTGTTACTGCTTGCTGAAATGAGCTCAGCTGGTAACCTAGCCACGGGCGAGTATACTGCCGCCGCAGTAAAAATTGCAGACCAGCATTCCGATTTTGTCATTGGATTCATATCAGTTAATCCAGCATCATGGCAATGTGGTCCTGTAAATCCTGCTTTCATTCATGCGACACCTGGAGTTCAAATGGTTTCTGGAGGAGATTCATTGGGCCAGCGCTATAATACGCCTTACTCTGTGAGTTATTTTCAATTTTTTGTTACTGTTATTTACCGGGACCTCCTCTTTACGTATGTGAAATTACAATTTGCACCCCTCTATCTTTTGAAAGTGTAAAATCCTTCTTTGTATGCATGCATGCACAAAAATGTCCCCTGACATGTTATGAAATGTAAATTTATAGGGGAGGACATGTTCTGAAATGTAAACTTACAGGGGAGGACATGTTATGAAATTAAAACTTATAGGGGAGGTTTTTGTAATTTCAAAAGATAGAGTCATGCAACCTGTAATTATGCTAATTCCCCGGGGTAATTAATTGTTGAGTCACAGGGTTAGTAATAATTGATAATTTTGTTTGTGCATTCCAGCTAACCATTTATATGATACCGCAAAACGAATAGAGCCAGCGTAGAAAGTATCGCAACGTTCAAGTTGTTCTCGGAACAATAGAAAGCTCTAGTTGGGTGATATTAAGGATCCGTTTGACGTGGTGATGGCTGTCGTGTGCGCGATAGTTATGAACCGTCATTCGTAAACACCCGACCACACAAAGAATTTACTTTTATGTTCAAAAAATAGTCTTAACAACCGTTGTCATGTCAAACACATTTTATGACCGTTATGTTCTTTTTCAAACTCATTGGAGCAAAAACGTCGCGCCAAATGGATCCTAAGTCGAGTTTGAGTGAACTTATCTTGAAATCCGAGATGCTAGTTTTCCAATTCAGACCGACATCCTAATTCTCTGAGCGAAAGATTCCCAATTGGAATAAAAACTTTTTACTCTGCCAAAAGATAAGTCTAGGTGTTTCTTGTTGGTAGAAAGTCATTAATATATGAAAATTTGATTGTATTGAGTTGGTAAACATTGTTTTCTTACCGATTTATTACTCTCTTCTCACTAACACACACATGTATATTAGCGGTCGTGCACAGGACCCCCTGCGCATGAAGCACGACAATACTCACCGTCCCTTGTGGTTGAAGTAACTACTGATAGTAAAATGAATCAATCAATGAAGATTCATATAACCCTCACTAGTATATATACATATACACTATATTTAACACCCTTCTCAAACTCACGGGGGATTATACATCGAGAGTTTGGACAGTAGATAGGCATGTCGGGTCTTCATCTGTGACTTTGTCATCAAATCTGCAATCTGATGATCGGAAGGAACAAAGGAAGGAGTAAGAGTGTCACGAGCATAGTGCTCACGTAAGAAGAAAACATCCACCCCGATATGCTTGGAGAGTGAGTGCTTCACGGGGTTTAGAGTAATCTGAATGACATTAATGTTATCACAGTAGAGTAGAGTGAGATCTGAAGAAGAGACACCAACATCCTCAAGAAGCCACAGAGATCCTCAGTGGTGGTAGCCAGTGCTGGAACGAGTAACACCAGTCTATTTCTTGGAGTTCCATGCACTAAGTGAAGAACCCCAAAAATGACAGAAACCAGTGACAAAATGACGGCCAACAAGATCACTATCCCAAGTAACATCTGAGTAACCACACAGCTGTAGGGAACTACCACTGGAGAAGAATAGACCACAAGAAGTCGTCGCCCGGAGATAGGTGACCGTAATGCACAAGTGGGGGCACTAACAAACTGGCTCAACACATGAACAACATGGGCAATGTCAGACTGAGTAATGGTGAGGTAGACGAGACTCCCAACGATGTGGCGGTAGCATCAAAGAGTTAAACACTATCATCCGGACGTAGCTGAAGGCGAATCTCCATTGGGGTGTCCACTGTGCGAGAATCAGAGAGAGCAACCCGAGCAAGGAGATCTGATGTGTAACACTACTGAGAGTTGAAAACCACGGTCAGTAGAGCTGACCTCATGACCCAAGAAGTAGCTCAGCTGTCCAAGGTAAGTCATATGAAACTGTTGCTGAAGGTGATACTTGACGAAGACCACATAAAAAGGACTATCCCCAGTAATGATTATATCACTCACATAAAGTAACAAAAGAGTTCGATCACCAGAGTGCACAAACAAAGCTGGATTATGTGGACTTGGCTGGAAACTGACGACTGTAACGGACGGAGCTGAAACGTGTGAACCATGCGCGGGGACGCCTGCTTCAAGCCCATAAAGAGCTTGCCTCAAGTGGCATACAAGGCCTGGAGGAGAGGATAAACTAGGAGGAGGAAGCATGCATACCTCCTCCTAAAGATCGCCGTGAAGAAATGCATTCTTCACGTCGAGTTTGAGACAGAGACCAGTGGTGAACAACTGCAACTGCAATAAGAGTTCGAACCGTAGTCATTTGAGTGACTAGAGCAGAGATTTCGTCATAATCTCTCCTCTGCACTGTTGAAAACCACGGGTAATTAGTCGAGCTTTGTACCTCTTTACAGATTCATCAGAGCGAGTCTTGACTTTGAAGACCCACTTGCAAGTAATAGATACATCACCATGTGGAAGAGGAACAAGGTCTCATGTACGAGTAGGCTTAAGGCCTCGAGCGTCTCCAACTCAGCATACATAACAACCTGCCACTTAGGTATCTGGGCAGCCTCACGATAGGAGGCCGACTCTGGAGTACTACGAACTGTAGCAGGAAGGGCTAGTTAGATCTAGCGGTAGTGTAGCAAGATTAAGACGGTCGGGAGGGCGTCACCGACGAGGTGGGTTGCGACGCACAGGATGATCATCCACATGACACTTGTTGGAGGAGAATGACACTGAGTCTGGGGCACTGGAGGCGAAAGAACAAGAGGAGGACGACGAATGTAGTGATATAGCGCGTTAGAGGAGAAGTGGGAGGTGAAGTGGAGTGAGATGGTGAGACTGGAGATGTCAGAGATGGTGTAGGCGACAACAAGGGGAGAGGGGGTGAATATACTGGTGGGGAGGAATATACATGTGGCGGTGAGATGGGAAGGGTGAGAAACTGCACATCAGGGGGCTCACAGATGAGTGCGAGGTTGAGGGAACAAAGGACACAAAGAAATGGTGAGATTCGTCAAAGGTGACATCACGTGAGATGCAAAGTCGATGTGCAACATGATCATAACATTGATAGCATTTGTGCTCAATACTATATCCAAGAAAGACACAAGATACAGATTGAGCAAAGAGGTTGGTATGCTCACATGGAGGAAGTAGAATATAACACCGGCGGCCAATAACACACATATTAATATAACGTGGGTGTCGAGAGTACATACATTCACCAGGACACTAATCCTGAAAAAAGTGAAGGGCTGCAGGTTGATAAGGTAAACAGCTGTGGAGACAGCCTCGGTCCAAAAATGAGGAGGAACATGGGAGGAGATGGGAAGAGTGCGGGCTATCTCAATGATGCGACGATGCTTCCTTTCAGCGGTGTCATTCTGAGCGTGAGCACCGAGACAGACAAACTGAGGGAGAGTGCTGTGGGTAGCTAGCCAATCTCAAAAAACATGAGAAAGGCACTCTCCCCTGAATCAGAACGAAAAATACATTGGAAATAAAGAACTGTGTGCGCACAATAATAAAAAAAGTAACATAAATCCGAAAAAACTCAGAGCGAGAATGCATACTGTATACCCAACAATAACGTGAATAATCATTAACAAAAATAATATAATACCGGTGTCCGCCCTTGGATACAAAAGGTTCAGGACCCCATACATCAGAATGAAATAGATCAAACAGACGCTGAGATCTAGATTCGCTAGACTGATAGGGAGTTGTAGCTGTTTACCAAGCTTATAACTCGTATATGAGTGAGACCGATCAACAGAAACACGACCAAGAAAATCATGACTGATGAGGAAGCAAGACAAGAGCCACTGGGATAACCGAGACGGTGATGCTACTGAGAGAAGCTCGCCGAAGGAAGACATAGCGTAGAAGCCACTGGTGGCGATAGAATGGATGGTTGATGAAGGCGATCAAGAATGTATACCCCATTATGGCGACAACCAGCTCCAAGGAGTGTCCCCGTCAAATGATCCTGCACACGACACACAAACTCATCAAAAATAACAAAGCAACCGTGAGATGTGAGTTAGCTGGTGGATATAAGGTTCATGAACAACTTGAGTATGTAGGCAACATCAGGAACATTGAAATGACTGGTATGAAGAAGGCAACGAATGTGATGGGGAGAATAGTGTCATTTGTTATCATGATGTTAAGCTCAAAAGAGACTGGCTGACAGGACAAAAGGTGGGTGACATCATTGGTCATATGGAAAGAGGCTCCAGAGTCAATCAACCGGTCGAAATGAGAGATACCTGTAGGAGCGAAGGAAACCGATTGAGAGGCAGAGGCATCAGAAGTAGCTAGTGAGAACACGTAGACAGAGGAGCAATGCAGTGGGTCATGAGATAACTGCTGGACAATCTGATGGGCAAGCTCAGAGACAAAGAGTGACTGCGCCATAACAGAGAAATGAGTTGAATGAGCACCAGGAGCACACTGTTGACTAGACTGTTGAACTCTATGAAATTTGCGACACTCAGATTTGACGTGTCCAAGACACTGACAGTAGTGACAGCGGACCAGCGCACTATAACCAACGAAGGCAACGAAGGAGTACTCACAAGAGAGGACTGCAGTAGAAGCTCGGGAGCAGCAAGAACATCATGAATCAACACACCAGAAGGAGTAATAGTGTCCAAGGAGTGGAGATGAGTCTCTTCAGCAATTACCAAGGCCAACGTATCACTGAGAGAAGGTGGAGGATCCTGGTGCAGAAGCTGAGCACGAACAGACTCGAACTCGGGGAGTAAGCGCATAAGAAACTCATACATGCATTAAAAGTCGCTATTCCGAGATGTAGCAAGACGCTAAGAGCAAGTAGTGTAGGGGGAATTAGCCATCTCATCGCACTGACGCCAGAGGTCCAAGAGCTCAGCAAAGAAGGTCTGTACAGACCGTTCACGCTGGTAGCAGGCGCCAAGAGTCTGAAATAGAGAGTAGCGCAAAGCTTGGCTAGATGGCAGGTAGAGACGACGCAAGTGATCCCACATCGCCTTGGCTTTAGGAAACTCGTAGATGGTCATGCAGACGGGGAGCTCACAAGACTGACAGATGACGAGTATCGCACGAGAGTCATCCGAGCGCCACTTTGTCATGTTAGAGCGCTGGACGGAAACGAAAGTGCTGACGGTGGAAGAGTCGACCACAGGACTGGCAGCTGGTGGAGGCGGAGCAAGCTTAGAGCCTCAATGTGACCCCATAGATCTAGGCCACGAAGGATTGCGTCGATAGTGACGAACCATGCCTTGTAGTTTTGTCCATCGAGAATGACATCCGCCTTCTGGAGAAAGGCAGAGGAGTACGACGAGGCCATCAGGGTTGCAGGGTCAGCTGGAGGAGGATCGAGAAGACCGGTGGTGGAAATCAAAACAAGCGAAAGCGGCTGCAGGAGGCAGCGAAGAGCAGCGGGTTGTAGTGAGGAGTAACAGAAAGACGCGGCAGTAAGGAGCAGGAATTTCAAAGGCTGACTGCAGGAGACCCGTGCAAGTACCTCCCACAATCAAGCACGAGACACGACAGATGCACGTTCGGCTAGTGCGGCTTATTGCTGGAGAGGGGCGTCACCGGGAGTAGGAAGACGCGACAAAGATTGTCTGTAGGAGGCTGCAGAAGACAGAGCGGAAACGAGACGCGCAGAACCAAGCGGCGGAACGCAGAAACGAGCTCGTGGAACCGAGCGGCCGTGGAGCGGAAACTAGACGCGCGGAAGATGCGTCAGAAATCTGCGGCGGGAGAGGAAACGAGCGCCCGGAAGAGGGAGACGCGCGGCGAGAGTGGGGAACCGAGCGGCGGAAACCCTAACCTAGCTTTGATACCATGTTTGTAAAATGAATCAATCAATGAATATTCACATAACCCAAACTAGTATATATACATATACACTATATCTAACAACTACAACCACCATATTTATATTTTATCATGTGCTATTTTTTAAAATTTTAGATGATTTTTACTTCATTTTCTCTCCCATATTTATATTTTATTGTGTTGTTTTAATTTACTTTATTTAATTTTAGTTTACTTCATTTTGTTTTAGTTTTATTTATTCTATTTTAAAAATTTAACTAAAGTAGGTTGAAAAGATAGTAACTTAGGGCTAAAAGGGGAAAGCCTAATGTTTAACCAAAGATATATTTTCAAAAGTGAGAAAATTGTTTGGGTAACCTCCATATGCAGTAAAAAAAAAACTCCCTCCGTTTGTAGTGAAGTTCAAAACAAAGAAATAATATAGCTGTTTGGCAAAACACCGTTCAGGTGGCTGCTTAAATTAAAATTAACACAACTATCTCAAATTTGGTTCATCCCTGAGCCACACATAATTTTGCAGTTGGTTTGTTTCTGATACCATTTGTTGCGACCAAATTCTTATAATATTAGAAGTATTGTCCGTTTTGGTTTAACCCAACTCATACTAAGTTGAATCACACGGCTTTATTCTTTTTCTTGTGACCTACAAACACTTCCCAAGTGGTCAACAATTCCATAACTACTCCCATCGTAACATGCTTAACTATGATGTTTCCGACACAATTCCACCACTTGCTCTGAAACGACGCCTTTGATATCTAGGGTTCTGATTATTACTTAGGCTCCACATTATTTTCTCTAATTTCGATGTAGATTTGGTTCATTTTTTCCCCTCCTTTCACTTAGAAGTTTGTCATCTTGGAAACTTATTAGGAGTTGCTTTGTCTAAGCTTCACAGTCCCAAAGACACTCTTTGTCCCATCGAATCACCCCCATCTGATGCAAGTTGTTACATTAGCTCCCCCAATGGACTTGTTTCCTGCCACCAAGCATTTGCTTATAAGGATATCTTTAATTTTCAACACCTTGCAATACTTTGTTCAATCTCCCATTAAAGCAATGGTGTAGGCCATGCAATGCTTCCAACAAACCCCAACCAAATTTTGTTTTGAATCGTGCCCGGGTACCGCAATATGTGTCAGAAGTTTGTAGCTGCATTCCCAATAGCCAATCATCTTAGGCTCTTGTTGGGAGAACGATGGAAGACGGCTGCTGATTGTGAAGATGATGGTGGAAAACACAAATAGTATTAGGATGTTGCATTTAAAACGAGTGACGGGAACGGTGCTCCGACCCTACGGCCAATCATGATAGTACCCCGACTGCGATAGGTTCGGGATTCCGCCCTATCAATTATTTAATACAACATAAAATAAACAAAACATTAATTAATTAGTACAAAAAATAGTTATATTACACTTCGATTTTTGTTAAAAAAATCCTCATGACAACCTTCCTTGACATGCCCAATGACAACTTTTCTTGAATTAGATCGCTAACATACCTAATGACAACCTATCATAGTAGGTGTAGAAGCTCTACTACAAAATTTTTGGATTTTTATCATTACTTTTAATTTTGAAATAGTATAATTAGTATTTGATTGAACATTGTATTTTAAATTTTTTTTGAGATATATTATAGTATATGCTAAGTCATTAAATTAAAAAAGTAAGAGCTTAATTGATATTTTTGAATGTTTCACCAAAGAAATTTTTCTCTTTTAATATTGTAAAGATGATTTGAGTCAAACACAATCGCTGGAATCCTGGTGCATTCAGGTGTTAAGGGGCAAACTCCCTGGAGGAAATTTTCTGTCCAGGGCCGTTTCCAAATTTTCATCCTACACCAATTAGTTTCGGCCAACTGTAATACACTTTACGCTTGGAGCTGGAGCGGGCAACAAAAAAGCGAGGGAGATCAAAGCGACCATCGGAAGATAGCCCGGACGACGTCACAGACTCATGTAAAAAAATTGCAACACCCTGACCCCAAAACAATGTTTTGGCCCCAAAATGCCACTCATAGAAGTTTCAAACACAGCCGCACCACCACTGCCCCGGTTTTCTACCATAATTTCACGCTACCACGGCTCAAATGCCACAGTTCTCCCAAACTAAGCCTTATTGTTTGGAAAAGCATGTTAGAAACTCACTATTATACATCTATGATTCCTGAACAGCTGCTTGCTTATCCTACACATATTATCTTTCCTTAATAGTCATTATTAACAATCTTTTCCCTATTACTTACATTTATTGTAAAATCTAATGCACACCATTGTTAGCTTTATTTATCATAAATTTCGTTCGAATGCCGAACGAAAATTCCCGAGAACTGAATTTAATGATAAAAAACCATCAGATTAATTCAATTGTTCCTTCGCTTTTTTCATGAACATTGCATCCCATTAGTTTCTTAATACTGAATGCATCATTTGTGTTCCAGGTAATCAAAGAGCATGGCAGCGATATAATAATCGTCGGGCGTGGCATCATAAAGGCCTCCGATCCGGCTGAGGCGGCCAAAGATTATCGCATCCAGGGGTGGGAGGCTTACCTAGCCAGTCACTCGTAGGTACGCCCCACTGATATTTCATTTTCTATGGAATTTTTTCGGCAACCCACCTTATCTATTATGAGCATCGATATCATTTCAGTTACTCTCCCCTGTTAGTAAAGCTGTGTTTTATTTATTTATTTTAACATATAAATTTTTATATATCTATAATATAATAATAAGATCATATCATAAAGTTATTTATATAAATGATTTTTCTTTTCAAGTAATATAATTTTTTTGGCATTTTGCTCAAAAATTGAACCGTTGCACCAATAATGATTAGTCATATGAGAACAATGATTGAATGTCAGTGTGACATGATGGCAGTGTCAATCAATATCAGTGTAGCAAGTAAATGTTGTGGTTGAAGAAAAAAATACTGTGTGCGATACTCTCACATAGAAATAGGTGCAGGAATAAATACTGACCTTTGATTTCCTGCAGAAATAGCATGATTGATTCAAATACTGATCAACGTTTAGTATTTAATACTGTATTGGCTGTAGGATATCAGATCAACAAGCTAGTATTTACTTCTACACCTAGAAATAGGTGAGAGTAACTCACCTAAAATGTTTTCGTGGTTGGGTGCATTGTGAGTAAATATTTGAGGGTTATAAGAGTTAGCTGGATTGTGGGGAGTTGTGCAGCTACACTTGGTGATGATGGATTGGGGGGGGGGGGGGGGGGCTTCATTTTATGGCTCCGTTTGGCCTTGTGGCGGCAGTCGTAAACACGGTGGTTATGATTTTTTGTTCTTGAACACCCGACCTCACCTATGAAACTTCACTTGTTTTCTTTTCTCGGTGACAGTCATAGCCTTTGTCATGCCAAAGAAAAACTTCATGACGGTGTTGTTTTTTTGTCCAAACTCACCGGTGCAAAGACGCCGCGCCAAAAGAGCCTATGTCAAACTTGTGGTTGCATGCCTTTGTTAAATTAAAATATTCTCAGATATTGTTGGTAGAGCTGTTCCGGTTCGGTTTTGATTCTACTAAAATTGTGAACCGATCCGTTAACGGTTTTTCAAATTAGAATTAAAATTTTATTTTGTTTGTTCATTTTCGGTTTCGGTTCTAATTTCAATATAATTTTTGGAACCATAGTGCCTACAGTTTCGGTTTACTAAGAATCAAAACCAAATTATTTACTGCGGTTCGGTTCGGTTCTATTCGGTCATGTTTTTTGTTTATTCATATTTGTTTTATTGCAGCCATAAGTAATTATTATTATTTGGTTTGTAACAAGAGGGCATGAGGCTAGACATAATTACATTTATTTGCTTCTTTGTTGGACTGACTTCAACTAGGAAACAAGCAGACTTCGCAATCGAGCAATGAATGCATAGTCTTCCATCTCCAAAAAAACTGTTTCAGCAAACACTGGCTCTGTTTGGTGGGTCTTATTTTTACCGGTCAAGCGGTTACAACCGCGTGTATAGGAGCTAAATTAAGGTCTGGTACATGTGGTCGTAATCGCTTGACCGGTAAAAATAAGTCCACCCAAACGGAACCTAAAGCAGTGGCTATTCCCAAGAGAACCTAATTCTTGGAGTTAGGTTATACACATAATGAGATATTGTCCTGTGTTAATACTGCAAGGTGCTAGTTGAAATGTGCAAGTCTATGTTGAGCTAGTGAAGGGAAATCAAAAGACTTGCTAGTGACAATCCCTAGCACAAAAATCCGAGCCAAAACAACATTTATGCAAGAAAGAAGGGTATTGTAAAATTTAAGACCATATTTTCTTTACAAAAACATAGAAATGATGAGTTTATAATTTATGAATAACATGAGGAGAATTATTTTAACAAAAAGCGGAAAACTAACCTAATTGCTCAAAATGGCCGAGGTTTTACAAGCAAAACATGATTTGCTACAAATTACATAGGGAGGCCAAATTCTTAAAAAAAGTATTTTAACTCAATCTTGTGAGAATGATGAGAATGGTGATGTGCCATTGAAGGGTCAAACTTCTTTGTATTTAAATTGCTTATACATAGGAATAATCGCTAGCCAAACATATAAAAGGATATTATTATAGCAATTTTTGATTGAATAAGAAAGTAATAAAATATATAAAGTTCTTAATCTTTACTATATTAAAAGGGAAAAGTTGCCTTTGTTTAAGCATTTATAAGATTAAATATATCTTTAGTTTTTTAAATACATTCAAAATCCTCAAATTTAAAATATAATGTTCATATAAATAATTGCATATAATGATGAAAATTTATATAATTCAAAAAGTTTTTTTTAGATCTCACTTACTATGGTAAGCTTAGGCCTGTGCAAAAGTAATCGAAGAACTGAGAATCGGATCGAAATCGATCCGAATCGGGCGGTTCGGGTTGGTTCCCACACAGATCGGTTCAGGTACGGTTCCTGCAGAAACTAGAATCGGCGGTTTGATTCGGTTCTCTGGTCCCGTGGTCGGGTACCTGAGAACCGACCCGAACTGTATAAAATTGAATAAATTTGATGTAGTGCAAAGACTATGAGGGGACCTATTAAAGGTCACACTCAAAAAATATATATATTAAGTATAAAGTATGTATATTATATGTTTTAAAATACAAAAGATTTAATTTTTAAGTCTATTCGGCCGTCTTTGACGTTGAGCGTCTTATTTTTTTAAGAAAATATGAGAATACACGACGGTTAATGTAAATACTATTGTCTATGCTCAAATAGACAGCGGTTTTTATATAAACCGATGTCTATTCTAAAATAGGCAGTGGTTTATATAAAATCGCTATCTATGCTTGAGAGTGGTAATTAAATTCCTTTGCAAATTAACAGTGGTTACGAGCGTCTCCATTGCCTTTGCAAATTGAGGAAGACTTGCATCAAATTGAAGAGTTTGAGAGTGGTACTTATAATGCACTTTGAGGAGCTTACGTTATAGTTTAGATTTTTTATATTGTATTTTGTATCAATATTAGCACAATAATGTTCTTTTTTACAGTTATTTGTGATGAGCAAGAGGTATTTGAAAGAGATTGACGAACAATTAGCTTAACGAAGGTACTTCATGTGTATATAAATTCACATATACATGGAATAGTTGGAGTTCATGTTTAATTTCAATTATTCGGTGTTTTTTAAGATGTCATCCTACAGGTTACTTCACTTGAAAAGCATGGGACTCAACATTAGTATCATCAAGTTCAATAGCAATGAAAATTGGAGTGATGTGTGTTTATGATTTGCTTCTCTTTGAATCTTTGTTCGTTTTATCAACCCTTTCTAATTTCTATCCATGGATTAGTCATGGCTGAGTGTTTATGATTTGTTGCTTTTTGAATCTTTGTTTGATATGCAATTTTTGTTTTCTATGTTCTGGACTAGATCAAAGTTCTTGTGAGTGATACATGCATTGTAGTTTATGCTCTGGACTTGTTCAGCCCTGAAATTGATGGATTATGTTGTAGTTTTGTATGATTTTAGAGTCTAGAGGGATTGCTTCTGACTTTTTACATCTCATTTTCTTTTTAAAAACAATGTGTAACTTTGATTAAAATATCATTTTTATTGTTTGGGAAAAACAAGAAGGTTGTAAAGTGATTCTTTTATAAGACAATTGGTCTCACCATTGATAATAGTCCATTTTCATTCGGTCATCTCATAAAATAAAAAGGAAACCTGTTGATATCTCATGGGGATGTGATTGTTGTTACTTCTACTCACATTCTCAGCGGCTTGGGCCAACAAAAGTATGATTCAAATATCTTTGATTTTGATACAAATTCCTTTAAAATTCTTTTTGATTCTACTTGTAGTTTATCAACACGCCTTACGCTCATCTAGTAATCCACTCAATCTTAATTTCGTAGAAGTCTAGCTCCTCTTCACCAATTATAAAACCGGTTTTGGATTTTTATTAAAGGCAATTTGTCGTCCATGAAACATAATTTAAGGAACCATTCTGGTTCGGTTCCGGTTCTACATTGTAGAACCGTGGGTCGGTTCCGGTTTCAAAAAATTGAAACCAAACCTATACGGGTCGGTTCTTGATTCTGAGTGGAATCCGAGTTGCACCCCTAGATAGGCTTATATGTTGTCATTAAATAATATTAAAAGTATTTGATACAGTCAATTTTGTTTGTTTCAAAATCTCCTCTAACTCTCTCTCTCATCTCTCTCCACTTTTGCCCTCTCTCACTCACATCCCGTGTGTATATATCCCCTCTCTCTTCTCTCCCTCTCCTTCTCACCTTATATTATACGGGCATATAGCCCGTACTCGATGCTCTCGGGCAGCCTTTGGCCGCATCATGCGGGCTTCGCCCGCCTGCGCAGGGGCTTCGTTCATGCTTGATGCTTCGGGTGGTCTTCAGCCACATAGAAGTGGGTTAGCCCACTTCCACGCAATCCACCATCACGTCACCGCACCCGTCACTCGCGGCCCCCGGAGCAAAAGCCCGCCTGATGCTGCCGAAGGCCGCCCGAGAGCATCGAGCACGGGCCACGCCCGTGCGAAAATGCTCGTATATTAAAATGTAAACAATATAAACATTATATGCTTAATCTTACAGTTAAAGTAAACACAATATAATAAAATGGAATTTATTAAATGATCGAAAACAATAGTAAAGTATAAACTCTGGCATATTTGTAAATATGAAATCTCTTCATCCCCCTCTGCATATATTAAAAGGTAAATTAAAGGTGTAAATATAAACTTCATCCCCCTCCTCGGTCGGACTGAAGCTTAGGAGGTGAATATCTCTCTCTCTCTCTCCTCGCCATTTAGCTCCGGCAGAATTAGAAGCACATGGTCTCTTGCCGCCCCTCTCTCTATCACCTATCTCTCTCTTTCTCTCTCCTCACTTTCTCTTCTTTCTCCCTCTCTACCTTTCTCTCTCTCCTCTCCCCACCCTCTGTAGAAAAACAAAACGCATCTCCCTTTCTCTCTCTCCTCTCCCCACCCTCTGTAGAAATGTTACCGCCCCTCTCTCTCTCTCCTCACTTTCTCTCCTCTCCCCCTCTCTCTCTTTCTCTCTCTCCTCTCCCCTCCCTCTCTCTGTAGAAAAAAAATGCATCTCCGGAAGAAGTATCGGTGCAGGTTTACTCAGCAAATCTCCCTCTTCAACGGGAATTAACACCAATGAACAGAACTTAAAGATGGCAGCAGATAGTAAAAAAATTCAACTTTCAATCTCAATCGACTAATACTAAACAGGAAATAAAAAAGGAAATCGAAGGAACAACAAAGCAAAGCAGAGTAAAATACAACACAATCATTTCACCTTAACTCTCATACAGGAAATCAACCAAATTTTCTATTCACTCTAACAGATGCTTCAACGGGATTCACACAAACTGCAAACATAAATCACTCCTACAGGACCTGGACACAACCTCTCACCATAAGCTTCATTTTATCATTTCATTATTCACCTCCTAATTACAGACATCACAATCCCTTTTCTAGGGTTACAATGACAGCAAAAACAAACAACGAAATAAAATAGATAATTGACGGTTGAGGGAGGAACGGCCATGGCGGAACCTGGATCGAGCGGCCATGGCAGGACTGAAGCTTGGACCAGGTCTGTAGCCGCCGCCGCTGACGAAGTTGACGCCCCTTGCCATGTGAAGCATTGGAGCTTCAGTGCTTGGAGTCGGAGAGGGAGATGAGGCCGCCGATCAACGATGCTCTCTCCCTTCCCTCTATCGCCTCTCCCCGATCTCCCCTCACAGTCTCCAGCTCTGTCAATATGTATTATTGTTTAAGCGGCGGATGAACAGCGGCTCTGTCATCCGCCGCTTTACTATAAGATATATAAATATAATATGTATATTAAATCTATTAGTAGATAAAGTGGTGGCCTGGTAATCTATTAGTAGATAAAGCGGTGGCCTGATTTTTGCGGGCAATCATGACATGCGGAGCTGGCGGAGCTGCAGTGGCAAAATGGTCAATTCCAAAGTTACGGACAGGGTTCAAAGGCTTCCCTTAATATAGTAGTATAGATATATCCTCCTCTCTCTCCACTCACTAGTCTCTATCTCT
Source organism: Platanthera zijinensis (assembly GCA_039513925.1). Taxonomy (NCBI): domain Eukaryota; kingdom Viridiplantae; phylum Streptophyta; class Magnoliopsida; order Asparagales; family Orchidaceae; genus Platanthera; species Platanthera zijinensis. The sequence goes on along the minus strand of CM077078.1, from coordinate 274,938,748 downwards.
TCCGTCTTATATATATATATATATACTAATATTCAAAAACTATTCTTTGGTGAAACATTGCTTGATGTTCTTATATTGCCCTTATAGTTGTATTCATAATTACACAATTATACCAAACTTTACATTAGTATATTATAAAGACAATATCCTTTTAGGTAATTACACAACTCTACAATATTAAAATACAAAAAATGAAAAACACTAGATACCCTAAACCTATTGTCTCTAGCTAGAAATGACAAGAGAAAAATTAATGTTTTTACGTTAAAATATAATTTGTTTTACAAAATAAATCTGTATTCTTGATTTATATTTTTTACGGTCATTTTGAGTACTCATATGTATATGTTGCGGGTCGGGCGGAGCCCGCCGGGAGCGGGCGGAGCCCGCCGTCGTCGGTCGGGTGTTGTCGCGCGAGGCCATAGGGGTGGGTACTGCCCACGACAAATATCGCCGCTCACGACAAATGTCGCCGCCCACGACAAATGTCGTCCCCACGACAAATGTCGCACCACCGGCGAATGTCGCATCTCGGCGAATGTCCCGCCCCGCTGAATGTCGCATCCCGCCGATTGTCGCACCCTCGCCGAAGGCACCTAGGGCCGAAGGCCCGTGCCTGTCACTTGTATACTAATATACGAAAACTATTCTTTGGTGAAACATTGTCTGATGTCCCTATATTGTCATTATAGTTGTATTCATAATTACACAATTATACGAAACTTTATATTAGTTTATTATAAAGACAATATCCTTTTAGGTAATTACACAACTTTACAATATTAAAATACAAAAAATAAAAACACTAGATACCATAAACCTATTGTCTCTAGTTAGGAATGACAAGAGAAAAATTAATGTTTTAATGTTAAAATATAATTTGCTTTACAAAAAAAAAATTGTATTCTTGATTTATATTTTTTTACAGTCATTTTGAGTACTGATATGTATATGTTGCGGGTCGTGCGGTGCCCGCCGGGAGCGGGCGGAGCCCGCCGTCGTCGGTCGGATACTGTCGCGCGAGGCCATAGGGGCGGGTACTGTCCACGACAAATGTTGCCGCCTATGACAAATGTCGCCGCTCACGACAAATGTCGCCACCCACGACAAATGTCGTCCCCACAATAAATGTCGCACCACCGGTGAATGTCGCATCCCGGCGAATGTCGCACCCCGCCGAATGTCACACCCCGCCGATAGTTGCACCTCCGCCGAATGCCCCCAGGGCCGAAGGCCCGTGCTTGTCACTCGTGTGTGTGTGTGTATATATATATATACACACACGAGTGACAAGCACAGGCCTTCGTCCCGGAGGGGATTCGGCTGGGGTGCGACATTCGTCGTGGGGCGACAATCGTCGTGGGTGCGACATTCATAGTGGGTGCGACTTTTGTCGTGGGTGCGACATTCGTCGTGGATGCGACATTCGTCCTGTGTGCTATATTCGTCGTGGGTGGGACATTTGTCGGGGGAGCGTCATTTGTCGTGTTGGGTACGACATTTGTCGTGGTCAGGGCTGCATTTGTTGTGGGTGCGACATTTGTCATGAGGGCAATATTTGTAGTGGGGGTGAGATTTGTCATGCGGGCGACATTAGTCGTAAGGACGACATTTATCGTGGGGGCGACTTTTGTCATGACAGGAGCGACATTTGTCGTTGTAGGTGCGACATTTGTCGTATGTGCGACATTTGTTGTATGGGGACATTTGTCGTGAGAGGCGATATTTGTCGTGACCGACAGTGGTTGTGTGCAGCGACCAATGTCGTTGGTGACAACATTGGTTGTGGTCCGCGACATTTGTCGTGAGTGCGACACTTATTATAGGGGTGACATTTGTCATGGGAGGCGACATTTGTCGTGGAGGGCGAAAGGCCGCTTCCCCGTTACGTGAGAGTGCAACGTCGCGGGCATTGTAATTAGTTGAATGCACATTGTATTTTAGTTTTTTTAAAATAGATTATAATATATGTCAAATCATTAAGATATAAAAATAAGGGCATAATTGATATTTTTGAATGTTTCATCAAAGACAAATTTTCTCTTATAATAGTGAAGTATATTTATATATTCATAAGTGTGTATTTGTTTTGTAAACAAAATTTATTTTAATAATCTCGGAGGCATGAGCACCCTAAAATAGAAAAAAAAAGTTATTTGAGCAATAAAATGAGGTGATCATAAAATTATATCATATCCATTGATCCATAACACTGAGCAAAACTAAATAGAAATTAAATCTCCTTCTCCTTATTGTTTATATACTCAACAAATATCACGTTAAGTTAAGCCGAGCAACTTCCCATGAATCCATAAAACAACTAAACAATGTTTATGAAGAGCGTCCTCAGTTGTTCTTGTGAATGCAAATAGTAATGTCAATAAAATAGTAATCTTGCAATTACCTCATTAGAAGAAGATGGAGATGGAAAGCTTCTTTTCTAAAAAAAATTCTGAACATCAGCATAGTAATCAGCTATAGTTCTGGGGCTGTTCTTGATGGAAAACAGTGTAGTAGAGAGAATACCATCGGGAAGAATGACTTGACTAAAAATTTTAATTCGATTGGGGACGACCCTATTAGGGGGAAAATTTTTTCCTACGGTACTCGCTCCTAGAGGAAGGAGTGCGGGTATCGCGGGAGCCCTACGATGGAGCTTTGACAATAGTGCATTGTGATTGTCTTTTCTTTTGTTTTTGTTTTGTTTTCTTGCAACCGTTGGATCAAAAAATCAACATGTCAGATCTCACCCGCTCCCTAAGGAGGGAACGCTACCCGTACATAACAATTATTCCTATTAGGGAGATTCTCTGCTCCTGCTTGAGAAGGCTGCATGTCCATTCCACAAAAAAGACGGAGGCCCTAGTGTTGGGTGAGAAAAAGAGGCAATGACTGTATGCGATGAGAGAGAAGAGACTGTGAGCAGGTGTTAGCTAAAAAGAGATGTTGTCAAAGAGAGTAGTAAAAGAGGATTGTTACCGGTTGGAGATCGGCTTCAGCTTTCTTGTTCCGACGAGAGGTTGCAGGAAGTTGAAATTTCATGGTTGGGAAATGGAGATCAGAGAGGTTGTGTGCCTGATAATCGCCGGTGGGAGATGTCATGGCTTGTAGGATAACTGTGTGGAGCGGGAACACTAGTGTTGGGTGAGAAAAAGAGGCATGAGAGAACGAAAGAAGTACCGTTCTTTCGAAGGTCGGCGAGGGCGTGAGTAGCGTTGTTGGCGGCTTCAAAATCGACTCTCCTCGAGGAGAAGACTCTGTGTAGAAACTCGACCTGGTCGTCGCGATTGTGGGCGGGAGAGGAAGTATTAGGGTGGACCAGCGGAGCACGGTTTGCATCGGGAGGGCATGGGGAAAGCATTGCGTCCGGGAATAAAAAAAGTTTAGGGCACACATGTTTTAAAATAGGATCCGACGGTTATCATGTTGATGAGACGGTGGAAATTATCCCAATGTCTTTTTTAGCTTGTCTAATTACCTTATCATGTTGCGAGTGCTCGACACGGGGCTCCGCCCCTACGGCCAAACGCGACAGTACCCGCCCATCGACGGAGGGCTTCGCCCGCCCCCGGCGGCCGCGCCCGCAACATATACATTGAGTACTCAAAATGACCGTAAAAAATATCAATCACGATTACAATTTTTATTTTGTAAAAAAACGTGCGTTTTGAATTACAACAACTAATCTCTCTCCCTTTCTCCTTTTTTTTTCTCTCTCTCTAGCTTTAAGAGCCCTATAGTTTTTAATTTTTTTATAATAAAACGATCCGACAGCTGATAAATTATCAAACCATGATCAGACGGCTTTTTGGATTTCGAACTCATGAGTTTATATTTCCTTTATAGTGGTATATATACACACACACACACACACACACACACACACACACACACGGTTTAGCGGATATTGGCGGGCTGTTAAAAGTGCATAAAACGCAACAGAGCGTAATACGGCAAACATACCTAGTAAAATACATTTTTAGAAAAATTGGTCAACATGAAAGTTGTAGATCTCGACGAGATATACAACTTTCATGTTGAACACTTTTCCTAAAAATGCATTTTACTAGATGTATTTTCAAAAGGCGCGGAACAGTGCGGAATTATAGCGGATCCGCAATAATTCCGCACTGTTCCGCGCCTTTTGAAATTAAACCGAGCCCATCCCCGTGTCGAGATGCTCTGCTCGTTGGATTCTCCCGACAGCCTCCCTTGTTCTTGCACATCCCCTGTTTTTTGCCTTTTAACGACTTACATTGGCTCGTGAATCGTCGATGTCCGCCTTCTTTGACACCTCCCCGTTCACCATCACCATTGTCACCACCGGAATAATCCCTCGTAGGAGGAGAAATCCTCGTTCTTCTCAAACAGTTTCTAACACTGAGGATTTCAGGGGACAATTGATGGGGACAAGTAATTTTATAAGCAAAGAAGGGGGTGTGGATAGCCCACTCCGCCATGATCCCAACATCCTAAGTGAAGATCATGGGGGGACTGTCGCGCGCACGATCGACGCGCGCAATCCCGCCCGGGGTCAACCATCGGGGTCGGCCCTTACCTCACCACGGACCGTCCGACGAGGCCGTGCCTTACGGCACAACAATCCCGCTGGCCACCTCGACCGACGAGAGCCATCTCTCCAGCGACCACTGCGGGAAGTGCAGGGCGCGACCGGTCGCGCCCTGCTTGCCTCCTAGTGCGGTCGCCCCCCCTGCTTGGGCCGACTCCGGTCGGCTGCGCTGTGCGGTTGGCCACCGCCACACGCTGCGGCCGACGCCCGGAGGCGGTGCCGCGCTCGGCGACGGTTGCTGGGACCGCACCCGGTGGCCGGCACCGGGATCTCACTGATAGCCGGTGTCGGGCCCACGTCCGGTGAAGGCCTGCGCGGTTGGCCCCAGTGCGCCGACCGAGTGTGGCCAGTCGGCCGCACCCCCAGGCGACGTCTTGCCAGCGGCACGCCGTCCTTGCCGGGGGCCAGCTGGCCACACCCTCGGCCGGTGTCGTGCCGGCGGCCCGTCGTCCTCGCTGGGGTCGGCCACCTCCTCAAAGGAGGGCCGACCGTCTCTCTTGCCCTCCTTGGGGCTTTCCCCACTATTCGATCGTTTTGCCACAATCGCGACCGTCCAATGCGCGGTTAACCACCCGTGTAACCACCTACAGTAGTGGGGGTTGTGTTTTTAGTGGAGCCTGCATTTAGTAAAATTAAATATACAATTAATATTTCCCCAAAATTATACTCATAATTATGATATTGGTGGTTATGGTGTGCAGATAGCCGCATAACCACCATAACCACCTCCTGGAGGCTATAAAAAGTCCCTCATGCCTCCTCATTTATCATCTTTCTCTCATCTGTTTTCTTCCTCCTCAGGTCAGTGCTCTATCGGATTCCTCCTACGAGCCACATTCGAGACACCTTCGAGCCACCTCCTCTCCACCAGAAATTCGCTCTAAGTCCACAAGTGTGCGGCAAGAAGGAAAGTCTTACTGCAGCAAACGCTCGTTCGTGCACATCGCCGCAACAACTATCCTCGCGCGGAGCAGCTTGTTGCCCGTCGTGAGCTCAAGAATCTCTATCTCTCTCCCCCAAAATGTAATGAGGAGCGGCATGTTGCCCTCGATTTTTCAAACAAGTTATAATCGCAAGCAGATAATGGGTTTCGATCGGCACGGACCCGGTCGCGTAATTTTTTACCCAGTGAGGGGTTTTTCTACATCAAAATATCGTGTGTGCATTTTCTCTCTCATTGATTGTGTGCGCGCTCGATCGCTCCGAGAGCTACGACGATCCAAGTTACTCAGGTCCGACCGGGGCGTTGAGTTTGGTCCGTGAGATATGAGTATTTAAAATGACCGTAAAAAAATATGAATCAATATTCTTATTTTTATTTTATACAAAATGTATATTTTTACATAAAAAAACAATTTCTTTCTCTCTCTCTCTCACGTAGGAATACGAGGGATATAAAAATTCTTTCTCTCTCCTCATTCTATCATTCTCTCCATTTAAAGGCCTAGATTAAAGGTTTGGTACACATCGGATATCTAAGATTAATAACTAATCTACTCCAAACAATTTTTTTAATATATATAACAGCGTTCCTGTGTGAAGAGAAGTGAAATGCGAGAGCCGATCCTCCCCGTTCAGTTCGCTATCAGTGGTCATGTCTTCGCTTCTTCGGATATTATGCAAAGAGATTGTGAACATATCTTGGCTGTGGAATTATGTTTTGACATTTGGATTGTGAACATATCTTGGCTTCAGGTTCTTATTTTGCAAAGAGATGAACAAACCAGTAACATGTGGAGTTTTACTGTTTTACACAGTTATATTTTTATAGTTTTACAGTTTTACACAGTTTTACACATTATATTTTTACACAGTTTTATAGTTTTACAGTTTTCCATTGTTCTGTTTTAAATGTTTAAACATTGGCATTCTTTCACGTCTATGTTTCTATTGCAATGCAGATTTCTAGATCAATTATTTTGTTCTGTGCCTAAATGTCAAGTGTGGGGGAGACAAATATTGGAAATATTGGACAACCTGAGAAAGATGGTGTAGTTGTTGGTCCCCCGGTAGTTGAAGATGTTGACAATGCTAATGTAGCTAGCACATGTGACAATGCTAACCAAAAAAGGGAATATAGAGCTAAATCAAATATTTGGGGTCATTTTACAAAGGTAAAGAAAAAGGAATCTGAGAAAGCTGAGAAAGCCACATGTAATTATTGTAACAAGGAGTACGGTTGTGCTAGTGTCAATGGCACAAGTAACATGTGGAAACATTTGAAGCTTTGTAGGAAATATCCTCATAATGTGGTTGACAAAAACAAAAAACATTAGCATTTGAAAACAAGAATGAGCTAGTGGGAAGTGATATTACTTCAGTTGGTTCTTTTAGTTGTTGGAAATTTGATCAAGATTTATGTAGGGAAGCCCTTGCCAAATGGATCATTATGGATGAGATGCCTTTCAAAATTGTTGAAACTCAGGGTTTTTTACATCTTATGAGGATGTTACAACCAAGATTTAAGTTAATATCACGCACAACGTTAACACGCGATTGCATGAAATTGTATGCCACGGAGAAGACGAAGTTAAAGAAGACACTAGTGAATATGAAGTCAGCTGTAAGTTTGACAACCGATTGTTGGACGTCCTTACAAAACCTTTCTTATTTATGTCTCACGGCACATTTTATTGATGATGACTGGAAGCTTCAAAAGAGAATTCTTAATTTCTGTGTTATCTCTAGCCATAAGGGGAAATCTCTTGGAAAGGTTTTAGAATCATGTATCTTGGATTGGGAAATAGATAGAGTTTGTGCTCTCACAGTGGATAATGCTAGTTCAAATGTTGTTGCCATTGATTATCTACGGAAAAAACTTGATGAGAAGTCATTTTTGCCTCTTCATGGAACTTATTTTCATATGAGATGTGCTTGTCATATCTTAAATTTAATTGTAAAAGATGGGTTGCACGAAAAGATTGATACAATTATAAGAATTCGTGATGTAGTGAAATATATACGAAGCTCTCCTATGCGATCGCATCAATTTAAAATATGTTGCGAGAAAGAAAAAATAGAATATAAAGGTTCAGTTTGCTTGGATGTGCAAACAAGATGGAACTCTACTTATTTGATGTTAAAAGTGGCAATTAACTTCCAAAAGGCCTTCGAAAGATTCGAGGATGAAGTGATAGATTTTGCTGCAGATTTAGAAAACGGACCACCGCGAAGATCTGATTGGGATACTGCTAAGTTGCTAGTTTCCTTCTTAGAAAAGTTTTATGTTGCAAGTAATTTGTTCTCCGGTTCAACTTATGTCACTTCTAGTTCTTATTTTGAGCAAGTGTTTTATATTGAACATGCATTGAACACATGGGCTTCCTCTTCAGATGTTCAACATAAATCCATGGCATTGAGAATGAAGGAAAAATTTGATAAATATTGGGGAACAATTGATAAAGTAAATATTTTACTTGTCATTGCAGCTGTGCTAGATCCACGAAATAAACTTGAATATGTGAAGCATTGTTATGGGTTCTTTTACCAATCCGAGCAAGTTGATGATTTAATGGAAAAAGTCCTAGACGTTATGAGAGATTTGTTCAAGTATTATAAAAAATTTGATTTTGAGCCTTCAACCTATGCCTCTACGAATGACAACATGGAATTGGATACACCAAATATATGTATTAAGAGTAATCCTATAAATGAGATGAAACAGTTAAGAGCAATGTTTGACATGAAAAAGAAGGCCATTCAAATTTCTTCAAACCAATCTGAGTTGGATAAGTACTTGAAAGATGATTGTGTCTTAGATGAACACTCTGAGCAGTTTGACATATTGAATTGGTGGAAGGTGAACTCTAGCAAGTATAAAGTTCTTTCTTTGCTAGCTAGAGATATTTTGGCAATACCAGTATCTACAGTTGCATCTGAGTCAGCATTCAGTACTGGGGGCCGTATTCTTGATAGATTTTGTAGTTCTCTTTCTCCAAAGATTGCAGAGGGGTTGGTGTGTACGCAAGATTGGTTGAGAGCAAATCCGTTACCAATGCACATAGAAGAGGACTTGCATCAAATTGAAGAACTTGAGAATGGTAAATTCTTTTAACATTTATGAATATTATTTTCCTATGTACGAAAACTTTTTTATTGTTTTGAATTCTTTATCTTGTTTTATTTTTAACAGTTATTTGGAGTGAACAAGAGGCTTTTGAAAAAGATTGTTGAATCATGAATGTTTCATGAAAGTTTTATAAGAATGAGGTATGCTTTATCTTAAACTTAATTTCCTATCTTTTGATATATCCCAACTTTTGATTGAATTCTTCATTTCATATTTTATCAATGGACCTATGCTTAGTTCATTTTTTTGTAGAAAGCTCTTATTTTGTTTTTTTTCTTACATTTTCATTAGGCTCGTTTTATGAACCGAGAACCGAACCGAAACCGACCCGAACCGAACAGTTCGGATCCGGTTCCATAATTTAGAACCGTGGGTCGGTTCTGGTTCCAAAAAATTGGAACCGAACCTATACGGGTCGGTTCTTGGTTCTATGTGGAACCGAACCGAACCGATCCGAGTTGCACCCCTAGCGGCCGGCGGCTGCGGGCTCGCCAGCCACAGGCCGCCGACGAACCCCGGGCGGCCGGTGAGCCCGCAGTCGCCGGTCTCCGCTCTCTGAATACTGGGCGGCCAAGGATTCAGAGAGCGGAGGTCGGCGGCTGCGGGCTCGCAGGCCATCAGTGGCGGTGGCTGTGTGATGCAGGTGGTCGTGTGATGCAGGGGCGGTGGAATTCAATCGGATGGCCGGAAACAGTATTTCACAAATTCACACAGTAATTTCTGCACATATGATCCTGATCCTACAGACACACACACGAGTAGCTCTGTACGGGCTTTGCCCGTGCTCGCTGACTCTTGGCGGGCTTCACTTGCATTCGAGCGGGCTGCGTCCGCCTTTGAGCGGGTTGCGCCCGCCTTTGAGTACTTTTATTCAAAAACATATACATATGAGTACTTAAAATAACCGTAAAAAATATGAATTAATATTCTTACTTTTTTGTTAAAAAATGTAAATTTTCACTTAAAATCAATTTCTCTCTCGCTCTCTCTCTTCTCTCCCCTCTCCCTCCTATCCCTAAATATAGGGTTAGAAGGGCTATAAAGATTCCTTCTTCCTCTCTTTCTCTCTCTTCTCTTCTTCTTCCTCTCTTTTTGTTGGATGACTAAGATCAAAAATTTGGCACAATTTGAATGGCTAAAATTAATTCTACAACTCCAAACTACTTCTTTAATTTAATTAAAGAATATATATACACACACATACGGGTTGCTTGAAAAACGCGGAACACGCATTTTTAGCAAAAAACACGGAACACACGTTTTTTTTTTAAATAAGTCTATTTTCATGCATACTTAAGAAAAGTGTTCAACATAAAAGTTATAGATCTTGACGATATCTACAACTTTCATGTTAAATATTTTTTTGATTTGAAACCGTTTAGGACTCCGATAAAAGTCATGCCGAACATATTTACGGACGCCTAGAATCGGCGTGACTTTTTTCGGAGCCCAAATCAGGGGCCTAAACGACTTAAAATAAAAAAATGATCAACATAAAAGTTGTATATCTCGTCGATATCTACAACTTTCATGTTGAACATTTTTCATAAAAATACATGAAATTAAGCCTATTTTCAAAAGTCACGGAAAACCTGTTTTTCTCTAAAAATGAGTTCCGCGTTTATACATTAAATCAATATATATATATATATATATAGACTAATAGACATACATATTATATATAATATATATTTGTTTGCGCGTGAGTTTGACAATTGTGTTTGTTGAGGCAAAAGGTTGTAAACTCCTGAATAATTCTTTGGGGCCAACAGTTCTCAACATAATATCTTAGAATTTATTCACAGAGTTTGGTTAGAGTTAATTGAAGGGAACAAGTACGATATACAAGCATTACATCGGCGCTCTCAAAATCTCGTGTTCAACAACAAGAGTTAAAAGCGGAAACACACGTCACAGAGCTAGACTATCCAACTACGTATATACTTCACCCAATATTCTCCATGTATAGTATCTGACATTAGTTGTATTGCTCTCTCATTAAAAAATGTTTACTTTGAGAGTAAATTTAAAGTATGTGATTACATACTTCCATGCTACGAGAAAGAAGGGGTGACAAAAGAATATCACATTCCATGAGAACGAAACAAAAAAGGGATGAAAATTCTTCGTCTTTCCTCAGGATGAAAAAATAGAGAACACGTGAAGGTAGCGAGAGTAGCACGGAGGCTGCAAAAAGAAGTTCAAGATGAGGAGAAGGGAGTGGGGGTGAGAGAAAATACCTCAGAGAGACGAAGGAAGATATGAGCACAATCTCACGCACTCTTTTTCTTTTGCTTATAACCTTGCAAAGGCTTTGGCCTATGGTTCTTTCCTTGTGCGAGAGCATCTTCAATGCAGATTTTTATATTTAGAGATTCACATTGTATAATGTTTTCTAAGTATGGAGAACATGGTAAGAGCAACTCTAATCATGTTCTCCATATTTGAAGAGCATGAATTTTTTTATGTATATGTATGTATATATCTATATATAAATAATATGTAAAATATATATAATAATTAAATACATAATACAAATTTTAAAAATATGTAAAAAATATACTCAATAAAATAATATTTTAATAATATAATGATAAATAATAATTTAATTATTCAATATTAATCTCATTTTGTAGGTCACGATAAAATAATTTTATTGATATATTATAAGTTAAAATTGGAAAACTATACCAAAAGTTAAGGAAGTTAGAAATTATTATTAAGTTTAAATAAAAAAACACTTAAATAATTTTAAAAAAGAAAAATAAATTAAAAAAATAAATGCTCCCTCCTCTAAATTTAGAGGAGGAGAGAGAGGATCTTATATTGAGGGGCTTTTGGAGTACGGTTGGAGCCAAATCGATCTGCATTTCTAGAGAATGTCGAACGGATGGAGATGATCTAAGCATCACCGAGCTTCCGCTTTTACTAGATGGGGATGGAATAGGGAGAGGTGTCGAAAATAACTAGATATGACAACCAATTCAGTTGTTCACCTGAGAGATGGGAAATCAGGGTTTTACAAGGAGGAATCAGCTGATTTGCTAATATACAAAATAAAGGTGTAAAAAAATAGATCTATTATATTTTAAAATGGCAAAATAGATAAATTAGATCCTAATGTTTAGGGTGAATTTGAAATGTCCATAAAGTTTGGATTGTTTGAAATTAATCCCTAACGTTTTTTAACTATTTTTGAAATCAGACATACTTAACTTTTTCAGCCTTCTTTTTAAGGCTCAGTTTGACATGGTGGTGGAGCTCGTACACATATGGGTTAAACCATCATTTGTTAAAGATCACCTAACAAACATCATTTGTTTGAACATAAAAATTGATGAAATTCCTTAGATGAGTGTTAATGAATGACAATTTAACCCCTATGTTCATGACTGCCACCACTGTGACAAATGTTAAGGTATTTTGATATAACAGGTTAGCAGGTTATTAACGAGTTTGGTTTTGATCCGTTATACATTCAATAACCCCATCATCGGGAATTTAGGGTTACGCCTATACATATCTCTGCTGGGGGCAACGTGGAGGTCGTTCTAAATTTAATGACCACACAGGATTCTTCGAGCACAGTAACATTCTCGAAGTTTCATTTCGTGCGCCCTAGCCCCCAATTTCCAGCGAATCTCTCCCGATCGAGGTCTTCTTGTCGAAGGAGGAAGCGGTCTTCCGGTCGGTGCTCCCGTCGCTGCCTTCAAGATCGACATCAGTCCTATTTTTCGGATCGGGCTGAGACTGATGCTGCTGTCTCTCACTGAGGAGAACAGAGATTGGGTTTCGCTGTTTACCAGTAGAAATCACGAGCCCTAATTTTTGGATCTACTGTTCTCTGCACCGACCTTCATCCCTCTCGTGTGCAGCTGCCCTCCAGATCAAAAAAAAAGAGGAGAGAAATTAATTTTCTGCGTTGCTCGCAGTTCGCAATGGATGAAGCCCAACGTTTCTCTGCTCCGATCGAGGAAGTTGTTTCTCTTGCCAGGAAAGAAGGCAGTGCCACTTGATCGAAGAGATCCATGCAAACCAGATCCTGATCTCTGTCGCTCAAATCGTTGATCGAAAAAAGGAGGCAAGATCGTAGATCTGTGCTGAGTCAGATCTATTGTAGACGAGATCTAGAGTTATTGTTGCTACTTCCGACGCACTCCGGTGCTGTCGCTATCGACAGAACTAGCTGCAGGTTCTTGCTCGACATTTTTCTATATGTTGTTCTTGCAAGGAAGATAGCACAGCCGCTCCTGTTTCTTTCTATGCAACGATGCTGAGATCAGATCTAAGATCTAGATCTAAGAAAGGATTTTTGTTGTTGGTTCTCACCGTAGATAAGGAGGAATTTTTTCCAGTCTCGTCCTGCCTAGCCCGTAGATCGACGTAGTGTGTCCGACCGAGCAGTGGGCATGCATCCTTGGTGTAAATTCGCCTGCAGTACTTCAGGCACTGATGGTATGATGATTGAATCGCCTTGAAGTTGTTGATGAAGAGACTTCCGAATATCGCGCTATAGCAGCTTGGCGCATCCACGATAATGAACCTGCATAAGATCGAGGTGCCACCAAGGGTCACCAAGAGGTCCGCTCCTCCCTCCACCTCCTTCTCTCCGGAGAAGCCAAAGAGGGGACCATCAACAGACAGGACTCTGGACGCCTCCACCTGCAGCCCAACGAAGGTCCTCTTGAAGATGACATTCACCAAGCTCCCGTTGTCTGCCAAGATTCGTTCAACGGTGAAGTCCTTGATGGCGGCTTGGATGACGAGGGCATCATGAAGGGGTTCTCACTCCCTAACATGTCCTCCGAAAAGGAGATCTCCTCCAATAGTGGCGGTGCTTTGGAGGTCGAGACGACGCTCTTGCGATAGATCTGATGGAGACTTCCCTTGCAGGAAGCTCCAAGCCCAAGTCCTCCGTTGATCACTCTTACTTACCCTCCACCTGGGCTTTGGACCATCTCCCCGCGACCGCCTTGGTCGACCCGATCCTCGTTCCTCCTCCTCCCTAGGGCTTGGAACACCATCGGTCCTACGGGGGCCTCGACTGCTCCCTCTCCACCGCTCTTGCTTCTAGCCTCCTCCTTGCTTCCCAAAACTCAGGGCAAGCCCAGGTTTCGTGCCCCTCTACTCGATGCAGATCGCAGTAAAGGGGAATCTCCTCCGCTTGATTCCGCACCAGCTGGATCCTCCTGTGACGTCTGTTCCCTTGCTGGGCAATGGCCATCACCTCCTCCCGATTTCTATTGAATTTTTTGAAGTGAAAGTGACGGCCTGGGCGAACTGTCCTTGCGGACTGGGCGGACGGAAGTGGCATCCTGGGCTAGCAGGATTGTCGACTAGCCAGGTCAGCCAGTGGATCTAAAGTCGGCTTGTTCCCAAGATGTAACCGGACGAATAGGATTGGTATCCGCAGGAGTGAGGACTCATCTGGAGTTCGCCGAGTCCGACATGTTGCAGACTCTTATGGAGATCACGAGTTCGGCACAGGCTTATGCCTTAGACTTGCTTTGGAGTGGTTTGGTGGAAACTGTGGAGTTCGTCGATTAGTGCGGACTATTATTTGAGCCCGCCGGACTGTGCGGACTAGTTCCTGAGTTCGCCAGTTTGGAGTCCGTGCTATGGACTCTTGGTGGTGTGGACTTGGTCTTGATTTGTACAAGTCCGGTTGCTCTCAGTCCGCAAAGTTTTCCGAGGAGTGCAGTGTATAACCCCATATCCGGCGAGTAGTGGTCGATAGGAGCCAGACCGGCCATGATCAGCAGTCCAAGTTTTAGGCGAGCCAGAGGGAGGCGAGAGCTCAGTGGCCTCGCCGGCTCGCCCAAGCGGGGTGGAGCAGAAGAGGGGCGAGTGGAGCAGGTCGGCTCGCACTCGCCCCAGGGGCTCGACGAGTAGCGGGTGAGTGGGGAGGGTCAGTCCCGCACTCGCCCAGGGTCGGGAAGAGGCAGAGAGTGTCAGCTCCATCGAGCACTCGCCGCCCCAGGCGAGTGAAGGTTTCAGAGGGCTGCTCGCCCAGCTTCTTATGATGTGTTTTACTATTTTACCCTCGCTAGCCTGTCTATAGCCAGTTGGAACAACAGAGTTACGCTGTTGGCAGACCCAGGTTGGCTGCACATAGCTGTTCAGCACAGCGAAGGTTGGCTATTTGCAGGCCGTTTTCAGAAAACTATAAATAAGACCTAACGAGTACCTCAGAAGGCAGGCTTACTAGTGATATTGCTTCCCCACTCTTGCTCACTAGTCCCCTGGTCTTCTTGCGCTTTCTGAGGTATCCTTAGCTCCAACACTTGGCTAAGAAGGGGAAACGCTCTAAGATCTTCCGGGTGTATGGTGGGACTTCTTGCTGGAGCCTTAGGTCTGTTCCCTGTCCTAAGTCTTCAGTCATTTAGCTCGCGGGAGAGAAGTAAGTGTGTGGTCACCCCTTCCCCAAGGGTGAACTCCACAGAGACCGAGTTTTCGATTTCAACATACGGACTGCTTTACTGTTCGCCGAGCTTGGCTGCTTGGTACTCTAGTTGCGGGCTCGGAGTGTGCGGACTGGAGATGTCTGCAGGTTGTTGCGGACTAGAGGCGGTATCCACATTGTCTGCAAGAGTGGCAGACTGGTATTGGCTTGTCCTTGTGGTGTTCAAGGCGGATAAGGTTTCTATCCGGCCTTGATGGTGCGACAAGGCGGATTGGTTTCGTGTCCGCGCTATGCAGATATGCTTTGTGCTCGCCACGAGATGGGTGGTGAGTTTGTTTCAAATGAGTTCTTTAACTTCTGCAGGAAGCACTGAATCCAGAGAGAGCTCATTTGTGCGCATACTCCACAATAAAATGGAGTAGCAGAGTGAAAGACCTGTCATCTAACGGAGACCTGCAAGTGTTGGCTTCATGCCAAAAGCATTCCTAGGTCCTTCTGGGCCGAAGGGATGGCCTACGCAATATATGTCATCAATCGGATGTCTCTGAGTCCGATCAACACGAAGTCTCCGCATGAGATGATATTTAAGAAGAAGTCTAGTGTTGGACACCTTTGGGTGTTCGGATCAACCTGTTATGTACATGTTCCCGATGCTCTCAGGACTAAGCTAGATGCGAAGGCGAGGAAGCTTGTCTTCGTGGGCTATGACGAGAGAAAGAAGGGATGGAAGTGTATGGACCATGTGACAAAGAAGTTCGTTGTCTCCAAAGACGTTGTCTTCGACGAATTGAAGTCATATGGAGGTGGCTCATCTTTGGAGCTACAGGAAAGCAGGTCGGATGGAGGGCAGGAGGAAGCTGCTAAGGATCTTATGGTGGAGCTGTCTGTCACCAGGAGCTCTAAGTGTTTCTAGCTCCGGGGCGAAGGCTTCTGACTCAGGAAGTAGGGGGAGAGATGCTCCTAGTATGTCCGGGATCGGAGCTGGTTTAGAAGAAGCAGCGGAGGTGGTGAGTTGTGGTCAAGTTCTTCCGAGATTGGAGAGAACCATCAAACCACCGGCTCGATACAGCGAAGGGAACATGGTGAGCTTTGTCTCTTATTTCTTCACAGACCCTCTGAACGAGCGAGAGCCTTCTAGCTTTGAAGACACCACTGGAGTAAATGAGTGGGATGATGTCATGGATGAGAAAATGGCTGCCCTCAAAAGGAACGATACTTGGGATCTTGTGCCTAAGGTCAACGACGTTACTCCAATGACATGCAAGTGAGTGTATAAGATGAAGAAGAAGGCGGATGGAAGAATCGAGCGATACAAGGCTCAGCTTGTTGCTCGAGGGTTCTCCCAGCAGTACAGAATGACTATGACGAGACGTTTAGTCCTGTTGCAAAAATGACTTCAGTACGAGTGGTGATTGACTTTGCGGTTTGCCAAGGATGGAGGATGTGACTGTCACAATTCGCATTTTCTCCGTATTAAATAATACGTCAGAGTAAGAGAAAATATGCGCCGTGATTCCACGCCGTGCAGGGGACAACTGCAGACGCTCAGACAAAAAAAAACTAACTCTATTACTTTTCATGAAAATCCTTGAATTATAGTTTGAAAACATGATTTAATTAAGTTATTAACCGTGTCCCTCGGTTCAGTGAAATGAGCAGTCCACAAGTAAATATGTGGTTAGAATTAAGTAGCGGAAAATACTTGTTTTATTCACTTATTGTCCTATATGAATACGACAAACCAATGCTTTACATGATATGCAGACCTCTAGGTTTAGTATAAGTACGAAATGAGTTTGTTATGGTCTTCAAAGTAGGGTGACGTTCCTTTTAAAAGATGTTATGCAATACTAGTATTAGTCTTTTTATATTCAAAATATCTAACATGCAACCATAACATAAACCTTCCCAGAGAGCAAGTAACTACGCAAAAATCAGCAAATGATAAACTAGCAGCTAGCAGAGTGTCTAACACAAGAAAACCCTGTGGGTGTCAACAACCTGACACAAACCCACAAACCACAACAGTATGTCTGAACAAAGTGAATAAAACCACAAAAAAACTACCTCACAACGGTGAGGGAGGAGATCTCGGCTGCAACTGCAACGCTGCAAATCGCCAACTCAAGCTCCACTACCTGCTACTACTCTGAACCTGCGACATTCCAAAGACAGAACACCTTTGCAAGAAGGTACAAGTAATGACAGAAAATAAACAAAAGTAAACAAATGTCAATAGGAGTACCAACCCAAGACCAACAGTACTAAAAGTAAAGTATGGAAAGAATAATACATAATAAAAAAAACACTTACGTGAATCGTCACGTACACTAGACTACACCAAACGCATGAAGCTATAAGGTGTAAACATGGATAAATCATAAGGAAATTTTTGATAATTTATTAACCACTTGTGAACACCGGAAACGTCTGGTGACTAAGGGGGAAGGTATTTCTGCCAGCGCCCCAAAGAAATCAAACACTACCCGGTACAAGGGCGAGGTGTTCTCACATCCTGACACACCCCCACGGATAAATATCTGACAACTGTGGTGGGAGATCACTCCAACAGTACACCGACAGACACTTAAATCACAACCCGGGTAGAGTTTCACAAGGTACCAATTTAAAGAAAACGGGCACTGCGGAGGTGGTCTAGTCCACTAACACCCACAACCTAAAAAAACCATGACTTATACCTCGAGACACGGCACATCGGACCCGACTAGACATCACTGGACTTAAAGAGCAAATTTAACCAAGGTAAACGTGTCATGCCAAAAAGAATCAACTCGACTCGCTGAACAATCTCTACACACAAGGTTCGCTAACCGGAGGTCCACTTAACAAGTGAACAACCTTTACGATGAATTTACGAACCTAAATACACTTTACCACGACCTACATAGCGGTTAAAGGACGGTCAAAATCTAACGAACGTAAATTGTTCGAGGAAACGCAACACAAATATTATTAGCGACAATACGTGATTAGTTTAGCATAACAAAAATAGTTCTACGAGTAGATTTCAAGTGGAAAAAAATCAAGACATACATACTAATCGGAACTGTTGAAGCCAAAAATGACCGAAGCCAAAATTGACTTCTGTGGAGTTCGGGGTCCCAAAAGAGGGGTGACCGCACACCTACTACACTCAAATGAACAATCTAGGCTCTCTTGGCCGACCAGAACCTTTATGGAGGATCTCAAAATCCACTCCCTCTTATCCATATGTGTCTCCTTGGGTCTACACAAAATGCTCCTCACCCGCCCTACTAATGGCGCAATCTCGTCGAGCAATTCTACGACACGCTGCCCAATTGGGCTGCAGACAGCGCGACTCCGCTGCCCTAAAAGGCTATCAACAGGCCAACAGGGGCTTCCCGACAACTAAATCTCGGGGCTCCCACGGGACGAGCGGTTCACGAGCACATCGCTCGCCCAAGGCAAAAAGAGTAAACCATACATTCACAGAGCATCACAGATATTATAAATAATTACAGGAATATGAATTCCATACATCGGCACGCAGACCGGTAATATAAGCAAAAATAGGCCTTCGAGGGCCTGCACAAGCTTGGGCTTAAGCCCTCTACTCCCCGCTTTGTACTGCAACACTTGTACGCAAACGTCTCGACGAGCGGCGGCCAACGAGGAATCGGTCGGCTAACATAAGCGGGACAAACATAATGCGCGCACCCCCTTTATTGGGGCTATAGTGCGTATTCCCTGCAAGTGGCTAATAAACAACTTCCACAGAGTCTTCTCCGGGAACCCCAAAACATCACCAATCCGGCTCACACGTCCGGATGGGCTTCACACAGAACATCACCAATTCGGCTCATACGTCCGGATGGGCTTCACACATCATGCCTAAATCCGTACTCACACTTCCAGATAATAAATGCAATTAATAGCGGGGACACATATGTCAACCCGTCGGAGAGCTCCCTTCCCCCCACCCATTGGTGGAGAGGGGCTTCCATGCAAATATGTAAATTGAGGGTTTCACCTGCCTGAGTAGAAACTTCGTTACCCTTGACGCGTGCTTGGCGGCGGTGTCGGGAGAGGAACTCCGGGCTGTTCTTGCTAAAGACGATGCCGGGAGAGGAGCTCTCGGCCGATCTTGTTGAAGGCGATGCCGGGAGAGGAGCTCTCGGCCGATCTTGCTCCATGTGGCTGTGGTGAAGAAGAAAGCTAGGGCTCGACCCTACTTGAGGCGGCGACGGGAAAGGAAGCCGGTGGTCGGACTTGTTGTTGGCGGCGATGAGAAGAGGGCCGGGCTGACCTAGATGCAGCCGGCTTCGAGGAGGTGGCCGAGCTCGACCTTGCCGCAGGCGGAGTCGAGGAAGAGGGTCGAGCTTGGGCCATGCTTTGGCGATGACGGGAAGAGGGGGCCGAGAGAAGCTCGGCCTGCTGTGCTGCTCTAGGCCGGGAAGAAGAGAGGGGCGGCCTGGATAGGAGGTGGAAGGAGGCGGCTGGGGCTGCACTTGCCGGCAGCCTGGACTAGAGAAATGGAGGCGGCTCGGGATCCTCCTTGCTTGGGCCGACGACGGGAGCGACGGGAGAGGAAGAGAGCCGAGAGAGAGAGAGATGGTCGGGCTTGTGTCAGCCGGCGCCGGGAGAGATCGGGTAAGGGAGAGATCGGCGGCAGCCTGGACGAAGAGAGGAAGGTGGGGCTCAGGCGGGGCTTGGCTTGCTGGCCGACGGGAGAGATCGAGAGAGGGGGGAGGGGTTGCGGCCATGGCGCTTAGGGTTTTTCTCCTCTTTCTTCTTCCCTGTCCTGAGCTCTGCTTTCTCTTTTTGCTGTTTTCTTTTTTGTTTTCTCCTGTTGTACCCGCCTACCTCCCTCCTTCCCCTTTTCTCCTTTATTATATAAACTGATATATATATATATATAATATAATATATATAATATAATATATATAATATAACATTTATACATACATTAAAAAGCTTATGCCTGCAAAACCTCCGCACGCCCGCACGAGCACCCGCGCGTCTTCGAACGGGGCTGCACCAAAACGTCGCTCGTAGCTCGCCCCAAGTCCGTCACTTGGGGAGGATCCCGCTTGGCCTGATACGAGGTTGTACATGAACGAATTGGAATGACCATCGATATTTACAAAAACAAAGAGCGTTCGAAAACGCGATCTAAGAATGACATGTCAAAAATAATTTATTAACGAAAAATAGAAGGTTTTTACCATGATAGAAGGAGGAGGGAGGAGGAAAAAACCACCCCTTGTCTTGGTTTTGCCGGAAAGGATCTCCAAATCGCTCCTCGTCGTAGATCGGGGTAAGAGAAGGCGGGAGGAGTTGAAATCTACGCGAAAACGGACGAAATAGAGGTTAGGGCCAAAAAACCCTAACGAGAAAATCTCACGAAACGGGAAAAGCTTAACACGATTGCGTAGCTCTCGTCGAGAGCTTTCCAGATCAAGTCTCTGTTTAAAATTTAGAGCACCGGAGCTCCGTCGGCGGCCACCGAAAGATCCACGAAAATCTTGCCCTCGCTCTCAGTCTCTCCGCTCTGGTTTGGCTCAAATGAAGAAGAAGTTGTCTTTTTTGTTTTTACACACACACACATATATTGTTTTACCTTAAGCGCAGGCGTGCGGGAAATAAAAATAGAGGCTTAAGATGGTTTCGAATCGAAAAGTGATCAACATGAAAGTTGTAGATCTCGTCGAGATGAACATATTTTATGTTAACCATTTTTTTATTTAATGCCGTTTTGACTCTCAAAACGGCGCCTGAAAGATCGCGAAATGAGCATGCAGAAACGGATTTCTCGAGAAATCGGCCGGATTTCTCGAGAAATCGGCCGGATTTCTCGAGAAATCGGCCGGATTTCTCGAGAAATCGGCCGGATTTCTCGAGAAATCGGCCGGATTTCTCGAGAAATCGGCCGGATTTCTCGTCGAGAAATCGGCCGGATTTCTCGTCGAGAAATCGGCCGGATTTCTCGTCGAGAAATCGGCCGGATTTCTCGTCGAGAAATCGGCCTTTCTGGATTTCTCGTCGAGAAATCGGCCTTTCTGGATTTCTCGTCGAGAAATCGGCCTTTCTGGATTTCTCGAGCTTGATTTCTCGAGAAATCAGTTGTCTTTTATTCCGGGATAAAATGACAATACGGGGGGCTAAACGCATCCTGATTCGAACGAAATTCGCACCGTAGGCGAACGTCGGCGCTACGAATCTAACAGCGAAGATAAAATTAAAATCCGACGTACCGTTCTTGAGATATTAATTTCTAAAGTTTACGATAAACGTAAATAATACAAAACTACAAACGCGCGTCGAGACTCCAAAAATACTCGGATCGCGATGAAACTTGATGAGCAAGTCTAAAAATAATTACTTAATTTTCCAACGTGAAAAATTTCAGTTTTCGACGAAAATCCCAAAATCTGATCAGTCGGACATAACGGACGCGAAATCGCACTAACGACGTCGCGCCGTTAACTTGACGTTAAAAGTAACGCTCTGACGTCATAAATACGTCCTTACTGAATTAAATAGTTACCGGAAAATCGGGGGCGTTACTGTGGCAGCTTGACGTAAAGAATGCTTTTCTTTACGGAGAAATTGATAAAGACATCTTCATGGTTCAGCCACCGGGGTATGCATCTGAAGATCATCCAGGACATGTTTGCAAGCTCAGGAAGGTCCTTTACGGCTTGAAGCAGACGCCTCGGGCGTGGTACGGGAAGATCGCAAAATACCTCTAGTTTCGCGGATATTTTGATTCTGATTCTGATTCGAGCCTGTTCGTAAAAAGTAATAGGGAGCTTCATGTCTTGGTGTTGCTGTACGTTGATGACATGATTGTCACAGGGAACTCTGAGGAGGAGGTAGCTAGGCTCAGGGCAGGACTAGCTGTTCGTTTCGAGATGAAGGATTTGGGTGAGCTCCACCACTTCCTTGGACTCGAGGTGGAGAGGAGAAAGAGCGGCATACTCGTTTCCCAAAGAGGCTTTGTAGAACGGATCGTTCAGCGATTTGGTATACGGGAGTGGAAGAGTTGTTCTACTCCATTGGATGTTGGCCTTAAGCTTCGACGTGATGAGGGGAGGATTTTTTCAGATCCCTTTATGTTTCGGGATCTGGTTGTAAGCCTTATTGACGATTACGAGACCAGACAATGCTTATGCTGTAGGCCGAGTAAGTCGTTATATGACAGAGCCTCGGAAGCTTCATCTGGCGGCGGCGAAGAATATTCTGAAGTATGTGAAGACTACTTCTGATATGAGACTTCTTTATGAGAGTGACGCGAGCTTCAACCTGCACGGTTACATAGATGCTAATTATAAGGGAGATTCAGACGATTGGAGGTCGACGTCTGGCTATGTTTTCACATATAGATTAGCAGGTATCTTGTGGTGCAGCAAAAAACAACAATCAGTGTCCATCTCCACTACGAAAGCGTTGTACAAAGTTTCGGCATTGACATCTCGGGAAGCCATATGACTTAGGAGGTTAATAGAGGACGTCCATGAAGAAGTGCGGGGTCCCACTCTGCTACGTGGTAACAACGAAAGTGCCCTTAAACTGGTTAACAATCCATTTTGTCACGCGAGTACCAAACATATTGAGATCGAGTATCACTTCATTCAGGAGAAGGTGTGGGAAGGATCTCTTATGGTCGAGCATGTGTGGTGTGAGGACAATATCACAAATATCTTCACAAAGTCGCTGTCGAAGGGGTAATTTGTTCGGTTATGGGGACTGCTAGGGTTGGTTTCCACTTCTCACTTCAAGGGGGAGTGTTGATTTTTTTGAAGTGAAAGGGGTGGCCTGTCCGCGCGGACTGGGCGAACAAAAGTGGCGGCCTGGGCGAACAAAAGTGGCGGCCTGGGCAGACTGACCGTGCAGACTGGGCAGACAGGATTGACGACTAGCCAGGTAGGCCAGTGGTTTTACAGTCAGCTTGTTCCTAGGATGTAACCGGGTGGATAGGATTGGTATTTGTGGGAGTGCGAACTCATCTAGAGTTTGCCGAGTCCTTCATGTTGCAGACTCTTCTAGAGCTCGCGAGTTAGGCATAGGCTTATTCCTTTAACTGGCTTTAAAGTGGTTTGGTGGAAACTACGGAGTTCGCCAGTTAGTGTCGACTGTGGTTTGAGTCTGCCGGACTGTGTGGACTGGTTCTTGAGTTCGCCAGTTTGGGGTCCGCGCTATGGACTCTTGGTGGTGTGGACTTGGTCTTGATTTGTACAAGTCCGGTTGTGCTTAGTCTACAGAGTTCGTCGGGGAGTGCAGACTGCTTTACTGTCTGCCGAGCTCGACAACTTGTCTACTTGGTACTCTAGTTACGGGCTCGAAGTGTGCGGACTGGAGCTGTCCGCAGGTTGTTGCGGACTGGAGGCGATATCCACAGTGTTTGCAAGTGTGGCAGACTGGTCTTGGCCTTGGACTTGTGGTGTTCAAGGCAGATAAGGTTTCTATCCGGCCTTGATGGTGCGACAAGGCGGGCTTATTTCGTGTCCGCGTTGTGCAGATATGCTTTGTGCTCGCCGCAAGATGGATGGTGTTCCTATCGGCTAGGGAAGTGACCACACTCCTCTCCGCGCCTGTAAATAGGACCTCATGTCACATCATATATACACCCGAATGAACAGTAAATGAGTTTGGTTGATTGCTGCAGACAAGTTTTTGTATCCGCGTGATTTTAGAAGTTAACCGGTGTTTGCTATTGTAGATTGTGCGGATAGCGTTGAGAAGCCAGGGACTTGGTTTTTTACTTTGGTCAGGGATCAGTGAGAACTCTGCGGATACAATCGGCGGTTAATAACAGGTCACGGCTTGCAACCAGAAGGTCTTCTCTTTGTAAATCTTTCCCAGTTCCATAAAGCTGTTCGCTTCTAGCGATATGTTCAGTTCGGCAGCAGCTGTTCACGGATAATTTGGCGGCTAGGCGATCTCGCGGTTAGGCGGCTTGCAGATTGCAGATAGAGTTCTTCACCATTGGAATAACGGGGTGTCCGTGCGGTCAGGTTGCGGTCTGGCGACTTGACGGCTTTCAGCGGACTCCTTAGTGCAGCTCGAAAGAGTCGGCAATTACTATTTCCTTCAGCGCAGTTGGTTTTTTGCCTTAATGTTTTTGCTTCCATCAGGTACATTGGCGAATCATGACTCGCCATATATGTCTCACACTGTAAAGAAGATTGATAGTACAAGATTTTCTTATTCTTCTATTTCCATCTGGTTTACTTGGCTTGGTTTGGTTGAGTGTTCTTGCGACTTGGTTTCCCGTTTTCCGCATCTCACAAATTTTTACAATTTATTCCCCGCCTCCTCTCCGACTGGTTTCCGTTTATTCTCTCCTGGTTCTGGTACTATGGTCTTCCTGGTGGCCTCCACTGGGGCCGGTTCACGGGATATTGGAATCGTCGTGCCCCCTCCCTTCTCTCCGAAGCCGCTACGAGCCTCCTCTCTTCTTGCCTGCGAGGCCTCTCCTGCCTCTCCTGCTCCTCCACCCTCCTGAGCTCTTCTCTTCTCCTCGTCTCCTCTCTCCTTAGCTCTTCTTGCCTTCCCGACACTACTCTGGCTCTCACTTCCAAGAAGTCAGGATTCTTTTCCTCCCCTTACACGAATTTGTCTTCCCTTTCGATCATCTCCACAAAAGATCTCAGGGGCTTGGAGATCTCCAGGCTAAAGAGAATCTGCTTCAGGCCAAACTTCAAGGCCAAAATTAGGGTGAAGCCATCCACTTTTTCCACTTCCAAAACCTCTTCCTGGAAATGGTCGATGTAGTGGCCAAGACTCTCGTGTTGCCCCTGCACGATCTTGAAGAGTGCGGTAGCCTCCTTCTTCCGCTTCTTGGACGTCGCGAACCTTGCCATAAAGCCCCGACGCAGGTCTTCGAAGTAGTAGATGGAGCATCCGCGCAACTACTGAGACCAGCCTCTTGCCTTCCCTTTGAGGTGATGGAGAAAAACCTGCACTTGAACGTATCGATCATGTTGCGGATTGACACCACGTCTTCGAACTATTGAAGATGCCTGATCGGATCATCTCTGCCAGAGTAGTAGTTCAGGACGGGCTCTCTGAAGCCTTTGGGGATTGGGGCGGCTAGGACTTCGTTACTGAAGGGGCTCCTCCCTCCTTGGCAATGATGGGCTTCGAACTCGCGAGTATCTTCCACATACTCACTACCCGACCGAGTATCATGGAACCACACCGGCTGCTCCGCGTCTCTGAACCTGATTCCCTGACTGCTCGCCGGACAGTACTATGACTGCATTGGTCTCTCCTGCTCCCCTCTTGCTTGCTCGTTCCCTGGTCTCCTAGGCGACGCCCCTTCCTCCGACGGTGTCACGCGAAGAGGCGAGGTCGCCGTGACATCAGAGTGAGGAGGGAACCCCACTAGGATGCTCCTCTCAATCCTCCCCGCGAACTCTTCAAACACTGGTATAGTCATAAATCCACCTCCTCTCGCCAAGTTGCTTACTTCTGCCGAGTTGTCGGTTATCTCCTCATCCTCTCCTCCACTCATCATCTCACGTACTCGCGAAACTTTCCTCCTCGACTACGATCCACACTCACCGCAGTAAAGTGTTGAAAACGGGAAAATCCCTACTCCAAAATTCGGATCAATGCAACCTAAGGTTACTAGTCCCGCGGTCGGGCTCGACGGCTTAGCGGGCTAGAACGCAAAAATAGGGGCAACAAAAGGACCCCAGGTGCTGCGGCCCGGAGGTCCCACCACGTACCCGCTTGCTTAGAAGAAGCTTCCTCTACACGACTAAAGATGGTTGAGCATGGTACATGCGAGACAATAACTGAGAACTTGACTCTTCGGATAAATGATCCAAAAGCTCAACTAGAAGTTCAGTGAGTGAAGTGGTCAAGATCTTTTTCAAGATTTCGAGGTAGTCCATATTCTTGTACCCCTGAGATCCTATTTATAGGCAAATTCAAAGGGATAAGGGTCTCTAGGCGTGAAGACCCAATCCTGCGGTCATCGGCTGCTGCCTTCTGGCGATCTGGCTCGGTTACTGACGAGTATCGTCTAGCGATTATCTGCGATGTTGGTTCAACTGAGAACTTTACTCTTCGGATAAATGATCCAAAGGCTCAACAAGAAGTTCAGTGAATGAAGTGGTCAAGATCTTTTTCAAGATTTCGAGGTAGTTCATATTCTTGTACCTCTGAGATCCTATTTATATAGGCAAATTCAAAGGGATGAGGGTCTTTAGGCGTGAAGACTCTTGGAAAACGGGAGTGCCGAGAAGATCGATTCGAACGAAAAAACAAATAAAAACACAAGAAAACAACTACAAAAAACACAAACAACAAGATTTACAGAGGTTCACCCAAAATCCGGGCTATGCCCTCTCTCCCTTCCTCCTCTTCTTTCTTGTATTCACCCAAAGAAATAAATGATTACAAAGGTTACAAGGATCTCACTGATCCTACCTTCTCTCAATCTACTTTGGACAATAACTGGAGGAACCATCGCCGGAAACACACCTCCACGAATTTCTTCGTATGCGCCTCCAAGAAACTCCCAGCCAAAAACCTAAGAACCGTAACAAGAGGACCGGAAGTGTTCCACAACTCCAACAAAGACCCAATCCTGCGATCATCGGCTGCTGCCTTCTGGCGATCTGGCTCGGTTACTGGCGAGTATCGTCTAGCGATTATCTGCGATGTTGGTCGGAAGTCGCCTGCTAGGCGAGTATTGCTGTTTCTCGTCACTAGTACTGTTCGGAGCTCACCTGTACTAAAAGGGCTTTGAAGCTAGCCCGCGCTGCTGGGTGGTCGCGCGCCCTGACGAGTATGATTCTTGCTTGCGTCTAAAGGTCCTCTTGCCTTTTCTGCTGACCATTGAATACCAATCGAATCTTCATGTACTGGTGCTGCTCGTTGACTGTTGACTGCTGATCGTTGACCGTTCACCCTTGACGAATATGGGTTGTACAATTACGAACAAGAATTTACTTGTAAAACCCTCAATGAAATGGAAGTTGGCGATGACGAGGTTGGAGAATGATGCCTTGCCTAGCAATCCACTGAATTAGAGTCGTATGCCCGCAAATGGGACTGATTTCAAAGGTCCGCGAAGAAAACCAGAGGTCGACAAAAAGCTTCTCCAAGACCAAAAGGGGCAGATGAAGAAGAATCAAGAGTAGGAATGAGATGAAATAATGAATTAATTTTGGAGTCGATAATTGCCAATTGCATATCTATACTAGAATTGTATATCTATTACATTCAACTTTTACATTTTATCCCTATATATTATAAATTTTTTAATTTGTTTAATTTATGTTTTTATAAAATATGCTTCTATATAAAAAAAATCCCTTACCAACAATAAAAAATACTCTCTTCCAACCACTCGCAATGGATTATGCACACAAAAAAATGAGCAGAGTATAACGCTTGAGGGTTTGGGAGCGACCAGAGCGCCGTCGTGTCGGGACAATGCCGTAG